>CM027121.1:24132353-24493664 GCA_015476505.1 Urochloa ruziziensis
TCGACGACGCATGACACCGGGCGGCGCTCGATCCGAAGGTGGAAAATATACCGGGACGCCACTGCGGAGTCCTAACTGGTGCCGCCAAGCTGTTTCTGTCGCCGTGCCGTGGATGAGCGACAGCGCGAAGATGCAATCAGGCAGCATCCCTGGCTGGAGGTTCGTACTCCATCCAATACTCATCCATGCATCCTCGTAGTCAACATAGAGAAGAAGAAAAAATTTAAGGCAACATATGCATGCCTAAAACGTGTAGATGGAATAAACAAAGACGTAGATGGGATTGGACGCATAGATGGAAAAATAAAACTTCAATTCCTTGTATTCTCTTCGATGCATGTAGGACGCATGCTTGCGGCTTACCGAGATCATATGAAAAAGTTATGATTTTTTTTTGCGTGGAATTATTTTTAAGAGCGGGCCATAACATAACCCGAACCTGAAAATGATTTTTAGGTGCAGGTCATGCTATGACCCGCCGCTGAAAATGCCACCATTTTCAAGAGTGGGTCATGGCATGACCCGCACCTAGAAATCATTTTTAGCTGCAGGTTTTAGCTACAGTGTCAGCCTTCTATTTGTAGGAACGGATGACCTTTTTACCCGCCTCTAGAAAAAAAAGATCTTGGCTTTTACAAATGTTTTATGTAGTAGTGCTTGCGGGAAGGTTGCACCCCGAAACCGAGTTGTTGTCCTCGCTCGTTATGTATGGATTATGGATGAGATTCTATAAATAGGGAGCAAGTTCCAATAGACTTATGAAACATTCATGTTCATGTGCATCTAGCAGGAATTGTGGAATGTTGACGTTCGCGTGCATCCAGCAGGAATTGAACCCCAGAGAAACCATATAGCCAAGAGAAACCATGAACCAGAACGGAAGAGCTTGCCGCACCCATGTGTAAGTATTTCATAGTTGGCTCATTAGACCTTAGATCTCTCTTGGTATATTCAGACAATAGGTAGGAACATGAACTCAGACATTGTTGATCTAAAAAATTAGTTATTAAATCGTTAGCACCACACAAAAACATTCCCCCTAGAGTAGTTGTTAATACGAATAACATAAACTTTGTTATAGCCATTTCTGTACATTCAAGTTGCTCCTGCTACTCAGCCTAGAGCCTTGAGCATTATACAAGGACGTGTCGTAGGAGCAACCCATTACCTTCTGGGTGGAATTGCCACAAGATGGGCATTCTTCTTGGCGAGAATTATTGCAATTGACATTATGGAATTAAGATTTCACAGGTTTAGTCAACGCTTAGCTCAGGACCCCACTACTCGTCGTATTTGGTTTGGTATTACTACCGCACATGATTTCGAAAGTCATCGCAGCCGTCGTGCATGCGCGAGGACAAGACACGATCTTGAGGGTCGCCACCTGACTCATGATCCTGATACTCTGGGCAGCGATCGGGTTGATGTAGATGAATACGACTCGCGTCACGTCGTGAGCACGGCAAGCGTATTGCCGTGCCGGCGAATGTCGATGAGCTCCGGCTGTCACGGCAGCCTCGTCTCTGGCGCGTGATGGCCATCGCTGACGACGCATGACACCGGGCGGCGCTCGATCCGAAGGTGGAAAATATACCGGGACGCCACTGCGGAGTCCTAACTGGTGCCGCCAAGCTGTTTCTGTCGCCGTGCCGTGGATGAGCGACGGCGCGAAGATGCAATCAGGCAGCATCCCCGGCTGGAGGTTCGTACTCCATCCAATACTCATCCATGCATCCTCGTAGTCAACATAGAGAAGAAGAAAAAATTTAAGGCAACATATGCATGCCTAAAACGTGTAGATGGAATAAACAAAGACGTAGATGGGATTGGACGCATAGATGGAAAAATAAAACTTCAATTCCTTGTATTCTCTTCGATGCATGTAGGACGCATGCTTGCGGCTTACCGAGATCATATGAAAAAGTTATGATTTTTTTTTTGCGTGGAATTATTTTTAAGAGCGGGCCATAACATAACCCGAACCTGAAAATGATTTTTAGGTGCAGGTCATGCTATGACCCGCCGCTGAAAATGCCACCATTTTCAAGAGTGGGTCATGGCATGACCCGCACCTAGAAATCATTTTTAGGTGCAAGTTTTAGCTACAGTGTCAGCCTTCTATTTGTAGGAACGGATGACCTTTTTACCCGCCTCTAGAAAAAAAAGATCTTGGCTTTTACAAATGTTTTATGTAGTAGTGCTTGCGGGAAGGTTGCACCCCGAAACCGAGTTGTTGTCCTCGCTCGTTATGTATGGATTATGGATGAGATTCTATAAATAGGGAGCAAGTTCCAATAGACTTATGAAACATTCATGTTCATGTGCATCTAGCAGGAATTGTGGAATGTTGACGTTCGCGTGCATCCAGCAGGAATTGAACCCCAGAGAAACCATATAGCCAAGAGAAACCATGAACCAGAACGGAAGAGCTTGCCGCACCCATGTGTAAGTATTTCATAGTTGGCTCATTAGACCTTAGATCTCTCTTGGTATATTCAGACAATAGGTAGGAACATGAACTCAGACATTGTTGATCTAAAAAATTAGTTATTAAATCGTTAGCACCACACAAAAACATTCCCCCTAGAGTAGTTGTTAATACGAATAACATAAACTTTGTTATAGCCATTTCTGTACATTCAAGTTGCTCCTGCTACTCAGCCTAGAGCCTTGAGCATTATACAAGGACGTGTCGTAGGAGCAACCCATTACCTTCTGGGTGGAATTGCCACAAGATGGGCATTCTTCTTGGCGAGAATTGTTGCAATTGACATTATGGAATTAAGATTTCCCAGGTTTAGTCAAGGCTTAACTTCAGGACCCCACTACTCGTCGTATTTGGTTTGGTATTACTACCGCACATGATTTCGAAAGTCATCGCAGCCGTCGTGCATGCGCGAGGACAAGACACGATCTTGAGGGTCGCCACCTGACCCATGATCCTGATCCTCTGGGCAGCGGTCGGGTTGATGTACATGAATACGACTCGCGTCACGTCGTGAGCACTGGCAAGCGTATTGCCGTGCCGGCGAATGTCGATGAGCTCCGGCCGTCACGGCAGCCTCGTCTCTGGCGCGTGATGGCCATCGCTGACGACGCATGACACCGGGCGGCGCTCGATCCGAAGGTGGAAAATATACCGGGACGCCACTGCGGAGTCCTAACTGGTGCCGCCAAGCTGTTTCTGTCGCCGTGCCGTGGATGAGCGACGGCGCGAAGATGCAATCAGGCAGCATCCCCGGCTGGAGGTTCGTACTCCATCCAATACTCATCCATGCATCCTCGTAGTCAACATAGAGAAGAAGAAAAAATTTAAGGCAACATATGCATGCCTAAAACGTGTAGATGGAATAAACAAAGACGTAGATGGGATTGGACGCATAGATGGAAAAATAAAACTTCAATTCCTTGTATTCTCTTCGATCGATGCATGTAGGACGCATGCTTGCGGCTTACCGATCTCAGGGTCACGCGAGCCGGCGTCGACCAGCGCTGCAACCCTGCAGAGCGTGCCTCGCGCGCATGCAGTCTCCGTCGCCAATGGCACGCACGCACACGAGCCTGCCTGCGCGGCTTGCTCCACTCGGACGGGAACCTTTGCAGCGGCGGAGCCAGCGTGGAGGCAGGGGGGGGCCTCCCCCCTAAGAACTCCATTGAAACTATGAGGAGGAGGAGGGAGAAGGAGGGAGGAAGGAAGAAGGGAAGAGGGGACTGGAGGAAGGAGAAGGGGAACGAGCCCCCCAGACCTCGTATCCTGCCTCCGCCACTGGACCTTTGATACTTGTTACGTTAGTCCCGTTTATGGCTTTATGCTATAACCGACTAAAGTGCTCCTTTAGTACCGGTTTATAAAAACAGTGCTCCCGAAAGCAATTTGGTACCGGCTGGAGACACCAGCTGGTACTCCGCAAACTCCCCTACCTGACGCGCACATGATGTAGAGTATTATACCTTCAGGTAGCCCGAACCTATATAAATTCTCATGTCTTTGTGTTATCTTGAGTTCCTTAGCCTGGCCCCATGATCACCTCCACTGATAAATCAAACACTTTGGATACTCCCTTCTGGATTGCCGGTCTGTGGGTCCAACACATATTGTTGGCTTGCATGATTAAACCTTAAAGCAACTCCAACAACCTAGTTAAATTCATTCAAATATGTAAAAATAGAAAAACACTGGAAAAATGGATCCAACGGCCTCTCCATCTTCCTCTTTATTCTATCCAACTAGCTATCCCCTCCCCTCCGCTAGTCATTTTTGCCCAGCCGCTCCCACTAGCTATCTTTATTCTCAAGATTTACCTAGTATGTTGGTTCCCTACCATTTAGGGGGGCTCTCTATTTTTTATGGGGTTGGAAAACTCTAAATTTAGCTAGAAGAATAGCTAGGCTCTTGGAGATGCTCTTAGCTTGAAACTTGTGAGTAGCGATAGCACGATCCATGTCTAGGTTGTTGTTAGATATGATATGGTGGAATACAGTTGTTATGGTCTTGTTCTATGTGATGCTTGATATTCGGAGTTTTTTTCAAAAATGCAAAAATGATAACTTTCTCAATGATGAAAATTCCTATCCAAGGACGTATGTTGCTTTATCATACATAGCTCCCACATATGCAACTTGTTCTCTCATTGATTTTTGTCAAATTGTTGTGATCCTTAGCGAGAAACTTGTCATGCTCCCATGATCAAGATCATGTACATACACCACCATATGCTAAACTTCTACATCCAAAGTTAAGCAATCATCATTTCATCCATCCATCCACGCAATAAAATTTCATGTTGTTATATGACCTCTCTCTCCAAAGTTACCTTTGCAAGAAAAGTCTTGTGTTACCAGAAAAAGAAATACAATATGCATGCCCATATAAGGTATGCCACATGCTCACAAGGCATTTCAAAAAAAGAAAGAAAGAAAGAAAAAAGTAGCCTAAGTCTCCAAAAGAAAGAAAGCAAAAGAGAGAGAATAATCATAACAAAAGGAGTCCATCATACAATCCACGTACAACCACCATGCACACACTTGCACATCTATCCACATATCATCCATCATCCACACACTTGCACATCTTGATAAGGTTGTATGGATTGCTTCTCCAAAGGATCCAGTCTTCGGCTTAGCAATACATGCGAGACAAGTATGCCTCTGTTTCCCTAGCTACAGCTCCACATAAAGATTATTAGGAGTAGGTTGTGAAACAAAAGCCTTGGCGGGAATCATACATATTGAGCGATCCGAGAGAACCATTTGAGAAACTTTGATTTCTTTTAAAAAAACTTTATAAAACCTACAGATTGACAACTAATCAGGAATGAGTGGATGGTGCTCTATAGAAACATTTTACCTCACAACCACCCAAGGCAAGGTGAAGCTACATGCCCCGCAAGAGTAAGTAAAAGGTAAGCTCAATGCTAACTTATTCAATTATTGGTAGAGTACTTCATTCTACACTTGGCACGTGTTAGGAATACAACATTGTAGCAACTCCTGATCATCCAACAAACGTAGGTCCAAGTGCTTGCTCAGGACGAGCAAGAGGCGAGTTTGGGGGAGTTGTTGACAGTTGGTAATGCCAAAAATAGCAGTCAACATTCTCAAATAATCAGTAGGATTGACATTTCTTACACACATATTTCTTTTTGAATAATGTAGTTCCACGTGTCAATTAAGAATATTCAGTTATTGTATGTGATTTAGCACGGAATTAAAGGAGAAACCACCCTCATGAATCCAAGTGACACAACTCTGATGAATCAGAGGCCACCACACATGCATCACATGGATTGGAGGGCCCACAAACCTTCCAAACTGTCTCAAACTAGTGCATGCATGTACAACTACCTTTAGGACCCACATGACAGTTGTTCAGAAGAAACACACCATGAGGGGCCACCTAGGGTTCGGCCAAAACCCTAGGATCGGGCGAACTATCTTAAGGCTGGTTTATCCTGGCCTTTCACATGGTGCTCTTTCATGCTGTCCTAAAGGTTGGTTTGTTGTGGATGTCAGGAATATTCCATCGGTGGACTACCACTTTGAGCTTATAAACATGAGTGGAGGGTCTCCAAATGAGACACACACATCTTTGGAGAATTATTCTCTTCCTTTAGGCTCCTGGGATTAGTGGAGTTAGGCTAGAGTATCTCTATTCATGTTCCAGATCTTCTTGGAGCTAGGGTATGACTCTTGTATCTTTCTAATTCTAGAATGACTTTACTCCTACTTCAAAGATTTATCTCGTCCATATATTGTTTTCCTTAGTCATGATATGAATGAGTTGTGTATGTGTTCTTGCTATCATAAGTTTCTAGACTTATATGCTCATGAGTTATTCATATACCCTTACTTCGGTAGTAGAGACTCTTATGCCCTCATACATGTTGGGCATCACTCTAGTTCATTTAGAGTATGGTTTTGTATGCTTTATAGTCTCTATGATCTATGCCATGGCATCGGTCCAATGGCCATTTATATGGTAGCATTGATCATAGTTGCAATAGTCTGGAATGGTCAGTGTGTTATGAACAATGCAAGAATTGTGCTTGGGTTGGAACCATCACGTGGATATGAGTGTGCCCCACTATGGGGTCCTCTTCAAAAATCCCTGTGATTACCTGTATCAATCCCTAGATCGGTTATTGATACAGTACTTATCAGAAATTAGTATCAAAAGGCAATAAAAATGTATAAAATGAAATAAAATGAATTTTCACTTCAGAGGGTGGCATAAGGTGTCGTTGCCATCCCCACAAGCAAAAGTGAAACTACATAACCATCTCTTCTATACCTGTCGAAATGAAAGCAAGGTTTAATACACTTATTGATAGTACTCAGCAAGTCCCAACGATTTTGAAGTAATTACATGCAATTTGGCTGTGGACAAGGAATATGGTTTACAAGTAAGTTCTTATGCCTAAAGCATCTTGCATATATCACATATGCAAGGTGAATTAAAAGCTGAGATATTTGAAAGGACTCTCCCTAAATAGTTATTTATTTTAATAAAAGAGCAGTGGTGGTCTTGGAAGGGAAACTACCTCTCTGCCAGTCTCCAAGTTTTATTTTGGACTCTCTTCCCATCATCGGCCTTCCTCCAACATTTTCAAAATCTACCCATTTCCCTTAAAGAGTTCAAAATTACTAATCATGGGGGCTTTGACTAAGTGGGCTCATGATCGTGAACCTCGGCTATATGTTCATACTCTGCGTAGAGGCGTACACGTTCCCCATACGTTCGATCTGCCTATACCTCACCTCTAGGCGATACTAACCTACGAGATCCATGCCCACCCGTGTCTATCTCTACACAAAATTCACTCGGTCCATCCACGGATAACACTGGAGTCTAAACAGGGGCCACTAACATCTGCCTCGCAGATTTCATACTGGGATAGTGCACAAAAATAAATAAAATAGGGCCCTGGCCCTCAGGGTCCTCTACCCTCACTATAGTCAACCCGTGCTGACCAGACCTAAGACTATGAAGAGGTATGTCTCCAATGCATACATTGCCCTCCTTGTCCCTTTGGGATGGATTACTAGGTTCAACTAGCAAGGTTTGAATCAAGGCCTCACATAAAAAGGTATTCCTGAAGTATATACCTTTTCGGCACGTACGGTTGTACTTGGCAGCTAGAAAGACTCACCCAATAAATTGGTCTTTAATTAACGTGACTGAAGTAAGCTCTAGGACAGTGCAATCCTCCACCAAAGTTGTCCCCTTACTCCTAGTCCAAAACAACTCTCCTAGAGTTTCCATTACTATTCCTCCATACGCTGACTCCTACTTTCCAAGAATATTCTAAATCCATTTATCCATTTGAAAAGATGTCTTTGACACTATAAGGGCCAAATTCTCTCTATAGAGAATCCAGCTGGTGTTATTTCCCCATATTCGGGGTGTGATTCAACTGCCTAGCATATTTATACAGAATGGCTTGTGATGTAATTAGGTTTTCTAAAATATTTGTTGCCTTTCATTTGCAGAAAGAACATTGGCTAGCAAACGCGTACATAAAAGTAATATTTTCGAAAGAATGCAATAAATTTAAGAGTAAATTACGCCCACCATACAATAACTTGTAACTCCGTAGTAAAAGGTGCAAATAGGTACACGAACTTGTCAATTGTGTGCATATACGGTCATATATGCCACACAGATGTATTTTGCCAAGGGGACGGGACGTGGATGTTTTTATGTATATCTTTGCCATTCTTCTCATCCAAGTTTTAATTATAACCCGTCCATGTCCATGGAATGGAGAATTAGTCAGCAGCAGTGAAGAATAAAAAACAGACTCTGAGCGATGGCAGGTTATCTACGTATATACATAAAAGAAATAATAAATTCAGGATGTTATATACGTAAAACCATCCATGCACCTGCCCCTTTAGTAAAATACATATGCGTAGCATACATATCACCATATATGCACGCCATTAAGAAGTTCATGTATTTGTTCACATGTTTTACAACTTGATGGACCAAAGTGATACAACATTACAAGTTGTTATATGGTAGATACAATTTACTTTAAAGTAGGCAGTATTTTTACTCTCCGTTCAATAGGATAAAATATGAGGTAGGAGTAGATACTTGTCTTCATTGACGGTCCTTATTGCGTATGCGTGTTGGCTAATGAGTATTGTCGGATGCGGCATCCGTCGGCACAAAGGCACAAATGCCGCAAACACAAATGCTTGTTGGTCTATTGCATGCTTGGATTATCGGCAGACAAGGTAGTATTATGCATATGATTATTGGTGGGGATTAGCGGCAGGTCGCAATTAGGCCGACAGAGAGCATCTCATCGATAGACAGCCCTCATTAGTCATTCTCGCTCCAGACGCAAAGAAAGGGCTGTAACAAAGATGGTCAAGCGTACGGGCAACGACTAGCTACCTGATCGAAGGCCGGACGACGTACCGTTCCTCCCTGCGCAATGCAAACAAGCAAAACCGAACTGATACATAATGGAAAATTTAAACGTTGCTGCTCCCCGTAAAAACACTCTCTACCGTAAAAAATTAAGACTTGGCTCTGCTGCAAAGTCTCATATACTGATGCACAACACATTCCGGCGAGCCGATCAGTAGAATTATATTGTCGTTTGCAGATAGCAGGAATACCGTGTTGTTCGGCACATGCGCGCAGGGAACACATGCGCACAGGGAACGGTCGAATGTATTTCCGCGGCAACACACCCGCGGCAGTGTTGCCGCGTAAATGTTCCTCTAGGGCTGGAGTTCTCTCCCCTTCCGCATATTATCAACCGTTGGTTGGCGCTTTAAGATTCATGCTACTGTTCAGGTTACCAACGTCAGCATGACGTGGCATATGAGGTAGCAGAGGAGAAGAGAGCTCGGGGCAGCGTTGGCAGAGAGCTCAGTGGCCGCGGCGAGGGGGGTTGGGCGGAGCGGGCGGCGGCGGGGTCGTCGCCGCCCACGGGCCGCAATGGAGGCGGCAGCCTTAGGGTTTTGGTTAGAGATTTGGGGTCAGATTCACCCCGAGCTCCCGATCTAGAGGAAGGCCGGCGGCGAAGGCCGGCCTGGCGGAGGCTGCGGGTGCAGGGACAGCGAGGCGAGGCAGCGCAGGCATCACCGGCCGGGCGGCGATGAAGGGCGGTTGAACCGGGACGGCAGTGGAGGGTGGGCAGCGTAGCACGGCGGCGGGGGCGCCGCCAGCCGCGGGTGGAGGCCGGCCGGGGCGAGGGGTAAAACGTGAGCACTGGCATCATAAAAAGGAGAAAGTAGATAACGGGGTCCTAGAATATCCGGGTTGGGTGTTGCCGCGGACGCTCGCGACAGCACGCGTCCCCATCTCGCGCGCGGCGTGCTCAGTTCCGTGCCGTCGTCCTCGTTTCATCATGCCCTGGCTTTTGTGTACCAGCAGCAAGAGCGTGCTACACTGCTACTAGTACTATCAAGTGGACAGGAGAACGAAACGACATCATCGTACGATGGGCCAATGATCGGGCAGTTAGGCCGGTACGGTGGAAACACCACATAGCCTTGTACCAGTGCCAGAGCAACCTCAGCTCTGCCTAGGTAATATAGCTATCTCGTGTCGTGTTCCGCCACGACACAGTTCTTGGGGACACGCCGGCCACCATCGATCTGCAGGGCCAAAGATGGCTAGATCTGTCATCTGGTGTACAGCCAAGGAACATACGGTGTCATTTTTTTTTTTAGTAGTTACCAAACTGCTTGGCATGTATTATAACACGTAGATGTAAATACAAAAACACCTTTTTTCAAAAGAAAAAAGAAAATTTCACTGGAGGTTCTTAACCGCATTATTCTCGTCACCATACTCTCAACTCAAAGTGCCCCTAAGCTTGTCCTGCGTTCTCATCCAGGTTGCACGATGCATTCATTTATTTTGAAAATCTTTTGTGTTTTGTTTTAAATTTTTAGGATTCCAAACCAAGCACGCGTTCTCATTCTGAGTGTTGTTCTATTTAACCCCTACGGAACACCCTTTTTATGCACATGTCTAACGCACCCACTACTAGGAAAAAACACCCTGGTGCGTTAGTACCGGTTGTGTTATAACCGGTACTAAATGGTGAATTTAGTACCAGTTGTTAAGCACAGTGCCCCGGGAAGCACTTTAGTACCGGTTGGTAACTAAAGTGCCACTTCGGGGGACGGGCCGCAACGGCTAGTGGTAGTTTAGTACCGGCTGGTGTTACCAGCCGGTACTAAACTGCTGCTAGTGGCGGGCCCCCGAAGCCACAGCACTTAGTACCGGTTGGTAACACCAACCGGTACTAATTGTCTCCGTTTAGTACCGGCCGGTACTAAATTCTCCGTATAAATCCTGACCCAGCTTCTTCCTCCCCGAGCCCGAGCTCATTTCTTCCAGAGAGCTTGCTCTCTCTCTCTCATGGCGCCATAGAGGGGGGAGTTGTTGCCCGATTTTTGCATATTTTGTGGATTTCTCCGATATAAGCACGCCAAAAGGTTAGCAACTTCATTCTCTGTTATTTAACGGTACTTGTGCTTAGTTTGATGCTTTATACTTAGGGAAATTTCAAATTTTGTGAATGAGAAGGATTTTTTATTTGTACATTGATTTGAGCTAAATAGAATCATGATTTTAATTAGATGGTAGCTTTTAGTAGTACCCTAGATAATGAAAATGTTTTTTAGTGAGAATATTTAGCTAATTTTTGTCACTATCTTTTTTTTAAAATGTGGAAGTTTATCATCTCCATTTAGTAGTAAGTTCATATCCTAGAAATGTGGAAGTTCATCATACCCAACTTAGTCCAACTTAGGTTCGTAGAAATGTTTTTGCAACATTTCGGCCTTTTAAATATATTTAATATTGGTTCGTAGAAATGTGTAATGGATATTTCAGACCTTTTAAATATATTTTATATTGTGTAATGGATTTTTTGGAAGTTCATCTAAATCTTGTAATAGATCAGTTTTAAATATATTTAATATTTGTTAATTATTTTTTCTGATAGGGTTCAAAATGGACCGTCAATGGATGTACGGTGGTAGGAACACCATGGCCCTGGATTATTGGCCTAGACGTTTTTCTCAATGCGGCTGAAGCCACCAGGTCCACGAATGGTCTCATGTGTTGTCCATGCCATATTTGCCATAATGTGATACAGTTCCAGAAAAGGGGTACTCTACACGTTCATCTAACTAAAAACGGTTTAATGGATAGCTATAATGTTTGGACAAAAGCATGGTGAACTTGGTGTTTTGATGGGAGACGATGAAGAAGACGACGCCAACAACATCCCAGACTTTGCATACTTACATGAAGCTGGTGCCTTTGACCACGATGATGACCCAATGGAAGGGGTTCATGCAAATGTCGTAGAGGAGGAGGAGGCACCCGATGAGTTAGGTCAGGTCTTGCTTGATGCACAGAAAGACAGTGAAACTACGAGAGAGTCAAAAAAGTTTAAAAGATGCTGGAGGATCACAAAACGAAATTATACCCGGGCTGCAAGCCGGACCTGAAGAAATTGGGTAGCACGCTGAAGATGCTAAAATGAAAAGCAACTAATGATGTTACCGACAAAGGATTTGGTGAGCTACTACAAATCGTAAAAAACATGCTTCCTTAGGCTAATGTGCTGCCGTCTACCACATACGAAGCCAAAAAGATTGTGTGCCCTCTTGCATTGGAGGTAGAGAAGATACATGCATGTCCTAATGATTATATCCTGTATCGCGGCACTGAATATGAGAAATTACAAGCTTGTCCTGTTTTTTGTGCGTTGCGGTACAAGATCAGGCAAGACGATCCTGGTGAAGTTTACGGGCAGCCAGCTAAAATCCTGCAAAGGTGATGTGGTATTTTCCTGTGATTCCACGATTGAAGTGTTTGTTCAAAAGTAAAGAGAACGCAAAGTTGATACGATGGCACAAAAAAGATCGTAAGCGAGATGAGATGATGAGACATCCTGCAGATGGGTCCCAGTGGAGAAACATTGACAGAGAATTTCACAATTTGATGGAGATGTAAGGAACATACGGTTTGGTTTAAGTACGGACGGAATGAATCCATTCGGCGATATGAGTAGCAGTCATAGTACTTGGCCAGTTACCCTATGTATATTCAATCTTCCTACTTGGTTGTGCATGAAGCGAAAGTTCATCATGATGCCAGCTCTCATCGCAGGTCCGAAACAACCTGGAAACGACATCGGCATCTTCCTAAGACCTTTGGTCGATGAACTTTTACTGTTGTGGAAGGACGAAGGTGTAAGTGTGTGGGATGAGTACAAACAGGAAACTTTCATCCTCTGAGCATTACTTTTTGTGACCATTAATGATTGGCCTGCACTTGGAAACCTTTCGGGACAGTCAAACAAGGGATACTCGGCCTGCACCCACTGTTATGATGAAACGGACTGCATTTATTTAAAGCATTGTCGAAAGTGTGTGTATATGGGTCATCGTCGGTTTTTACCACCCAAGCACCCATTAAGACATGAAGGAAAACATTTTAGAGGCTAGTCTGATAATCGATCTAAGCCTTTGTTCCGTAATTGAAAGTGTGTGTTTTCGATGGTAAAGGATGTGCAGGTAGTATTCGGAAAGGGTCCCGGTAGCCAAGCCATTCCAAATGACAAGAAAGGACATGCACCCATATGGAAGAAAAAGAGTATATTATGGGAGCTACCTTATTGGGAGATGTTGGAGGTCCGCAATGCAATTGATGTGATGCACCTGACGAAGAATCTTTGTGTGAACTTACTAGGCTTCATGGGTATTTATGAAAAAGGGAAATATACAATGGAAGCAAGGTGTGACCTTATAAAGCGTTGGAACAACGAAAAGACCTACATCCTAAAAAAAGGAAAAGACCAGCGATACTTAAGGTCTGCCAGCTACACCCTCAGCAAACAGGAGAAGGAAAGCATGTTTGATTGCTTGAATAGTATCAAGGTGCCCACCAGATGTTCCTCAAATATAAAAAGAATAATAAAATGAAAGAAAAAATTCACGAACTTGAAGTTTCATGACTGCCATGTCCTGATGACACAATTACTTCCTATTATCTTGAGGGGCATTCTACCGAATAATGTAAGGTTGGCAATCATAAAGTTGTGCACGTTTCTCAATAAGATTTCACAAAAGGTGATTAATCCAAGTCATTTAATAAGGCTACAGCAAGACGTGGTCCAATGCCTTGTAAGATTCGAGATGATATTCCCACCTTCATTCTTTAATATTATGACACATCTTCTGGTTCACCTAGTTAAAGAGATAACTATTTTGGGGCCAGTATTCCTACACAATATGTTCCCTTTCGAGAGGTACATGGCAGTTCTAAAGAAGTATGTTCGCAACCGTTCTCGACCACAAGGATGCATCGCTAAAGGCTATGGAACAGAGGAGGTCATTGAATTTTGTGTAGACTTTATTGATGATCTTGAGCCGGTTG
This sequence comes from Urochloa ruziziensis, assembly GCA_015476505.1. Classification (NCBI taxonomy): domain Eukaryota; kingdom Viridiplantae; phylum Streptophyta; class Magnoliopsida; order Poales; family Poaceae; genus Urochloa; species Urochloa ruziziensis. Next base: position 24,146,278 of record CM027121.1, read on the forward strand.
GACTCCCCGTGTCACACCATGAGGGACGACTCTACGGAAAGGGAACAATTGGGCGAAAAGCTATGCTGAACCGCCCTCAGATTGAAATTTGCCAAGCAAACTACACGGTTCTACAAAGCTCGACCTTGCTTGCTCCATATATAGGAGCATAAGGATATTATATGATCCGAAAACCCAAACAAGAATGAAGCATGGATTACTCGTCATCACATAGTAACTTTCAGAGATTGACTGAGACGAAAATTCATCGGTGACGGCACGATTGATCAAGAACTTCAATGGCTGGCTAGGGGACCATCAATCACAATCCTGCAATACTAAGGCTACGAGATAAATGGGTATACATTCTACACAAGATTTCAAGACCAAAAGAGCACTAACCAAAATAGTGGTATCCGAATAGATGCAATAGACAATGATGGAATAAAGGACATCTATTATGGCATCATAGAGGAAATATGGGAACTTGATTATGGACCTATAAAAGTTGCCCTGTTTTGCTGCCAATGGGTGAGCCGCGCTGGCATAATGATCGACCGATATGGGATGACAACAGTGGACCTCAAAAAGATTGGATATAAGGAGGAACCATTTGTCCTAGCCAAAGATGTGACCCAAGTGTTCTATGTGAAAGACATGGCAAGCAAACCCAAGAAGAGAAAGCAAACGAAGAAGCAGATGGAAGAAGAGCACACAGAAAAGGAGCAGACGGTAAAGAAACCAGAAGATAATGAGCCTAAACGCCACATAGTTCTTCCAGAAAAAAGAAAAATAGTTGGAGTTGAAGACATTACTGACAAATCAGAAGATTATGATCAGCTAGATGACAGTCCTCCATTCTCAGTTGATGTTGATCCCAGCATCCTGTTATCCAAAGAAGACACTTCGTACTCACGGTGCGATCACAACCAGGGGACATTTGTCAGAAGGAAGTTTAATTTTGTTTCAGCGGAAGATGATGAAGATGAAGATTAATGGCCTGAATTATTATTTTCTATTAATTGATGTAATGTAATGTGTGTTGTTTTCTAACTATGGACTTATAGTTATGTCGATTAACTTAATATAATATTTGCATTGCGAAAATATTTATTCCTCGTATTTCTTTTCATTATCAAAAGTGATGATTAAAGAATTTTCACGTAATTAAACAATTAATTTCTGATTTGAAGAAACAGTTATATGAGATTTGGAAGTTATTATTTATAATCATTTTTGCATGTAAAAATAATATTCTCTTCGTATTTTACAAATTACTATAGATATGAGAGATATTTAGTGAGATATTTTAGAAAATACTATAAGTGTGTATTTTCAAATTTAAAACTAAACAAGTAATCATCAATGTGATACTCCATAATAAGTAATTTTAAAGTATATGTTGTGCCTTTACAAATTATAATAAGTGTTAAACGAAAATAAAAGTAATATACATGAATAGGAGTAGAAAATAAGAGAAAAAGTAAAACATTTACTGGGGGAGGCAGTTTAGTACCAGTTTGTAACAAGGCCCGGTACTAAACTGCCTGGGGTTTTTGTTTCCCGTCGGTGGTGGCAATTTAGTACCAGGCCTTGTTACAAACCGGTACTAAACTGCCGGTTTGTAACAAGGCCCGACAATTTAGTACCGGTTTGTAACAAGGCCCGGTTCTAAACTGCCTGGGGTATAAAAACCTCACCCTTCTTCCTCCTCCAATACTAGTTTTTCTTGTAGTGGCCACCATCAAACTCGAGCCTTCGTTCAACCGACATTCACTATCGTCCATTAGGTAAATAAAATATGAGAGACGAGATTACCAGCTCTTCAAGTGGTGGCTGACTGAAGGCATAACCGCCTACCTTTGAGGCCAAGATGTTCCAGTTATTTGTAGTTTTATTACCTAAAATAGATTTGGCACCAGCAATGGTGATATGTGTCTTTTGAAAGCCTTAGATATGATACTCTTCCCTCTTCCTTTCTCCAACAAGCCACCGATAGATCTAGCCAATTATTTATAGTAGATTTAGCAGTTGTTTAGGGTTTTGCCAACATAAATTAAAGCAGTATCTTAATTTACTTTCCATCGACAATGGAGGTGTGCTGATGTCAGGTCTTCTCGTTTGGTCCTCTCGCACCCTAGTTTCAGTGGTATTGAGTTCATGGTATTGTTGTCTAGATAGAGTTGGTGGTAATGGTCTTTGAAATAATGGTCTTGTTTCTCTCTGCCTCACCGGTGTTGTAGCAGCATCGAGGTTTGAGGTTTGACGAAGCAAGAGCAGAGATCTGGACCCGACTATGAGCGCAACCTCGCGCGCGGATGCATGTTTCCCTAGTTGTCAGGGGCGAAGCTAGAAATTTTAGGCGACGGGGTCAAAGCAACAGTGAAACAAAGGGATTTGCCGGAAGTTATCGGGGTCGCTGGCCGGTGGATGGCTGCAGCTCCGCCCCTGCTAGTTGTTCTAAAATGGGTGACACCATTGTTGTCTTTAAAAGGCACACTATGCAACTGAGTCACCGGGATTCCTCCAAATTTTGTTTGGTTCTCTGTTTATTCTAGCTTCCATTGATGGCAAGATGGCCTATATATAATGGGGAACAACACATGGTAGCAACGGATGGATGCGGTGGATAAGAGGACTTTTTAATTGTAACATGGTTTTTTTCAACGGCGTGGTTCTTGTTTTCCTTGACACGGTATTAATTTTTAACATGGTCCTTTAATTTCCAAAGAAAAAGGGGTTGTCAGCTTCTTCTCTAATCCAAAGTTCATCTTCCGGCCAGCCCTAATTATTCTCTGCTGCCGCTCCCAAATTCCAGCTATAAAATATCAATTCTATCTCCTGTTACCACACCCTACTACAAGCAGTAAACAGGCATTGGCGGCAGGGTACGACGTCCCGAACATCCACCCACACCCTGCCACATGCGTCCAAATCGCGTCCATCAAAGATTCTCCCTCCGATCCCTGCCGGCCTCTCGCTTAGATACGAGGTCACACTTGCTCGTCCGGAGCCTCGCTGCCTTCCCGTCCCCCGTTACATATAGCTACTTGCTCAGGAGGCTTTCGCCCACGCACATCTGCAACCCACTTGCCTGAGCCAGGGAGGCAGGGACACGCGCGCGCACTACCTCCTCAACAAAATGCCAGAGAACCCACATCTCAGCAGCGGCGGCAGTGACCAGCCAGTGGGCACGGACGGTGTCCTCCCCGTCTCTCCCGCCGACGGCAAGAACGACGGCGCCGGCCGCTGCCATAGAACTCTGCTGGGATCAGCATCAGCAAAAGATCCCGGGACCCGTTCGTCTGGCCCCAGTCCGACGCGCTGGCCTCGTCGGAGAGGGAGCTGGACGCGCCCGTGGTGCACATCGGGGCCGCCATGCGCGGCGGCGCCGGGATGCGGCGCGCCGCCGAGCAGGTGGCCGCGGCGTGCGCGAGCCACGGGCTGTTCCAGGTGACCGGGCACGGGCTGGACCCGGCGCTGGCGCGCGCCGCGCTGGACGGCGCCGCGGGCTTCTTCCGCCTCCCGCTCGCCACCAAGCAGCGCGCCCGCCGCGCCCCCGGGAACGTGACCGGCTACGCCGCCGCCCACGTAGACCGGTTCACGGCCAACCTGCCCTGGAAGGAGACGCTCTCCTTCGCCCACCGTACATCCGCCGCCGGCAGCCAGCAGGTCGTCATCGACTACTTCACCTCCGTCCTAGGCAGCGACTACCAACCCTTAGGGTAAATGTTCTTCGATCCATGCGATACATATATATATATATATATCCACTGCCTTGTACCTACATCAACATGAGTGTGTGTACCATGCATGCATGGGCACGCAGGGCGGTGTACCAGGACTACTGCGAGGCGATGAAGCGGGTGTCGCTGGAGATAATGGAGGTGATAGGGGTGAGCCTGGGGGTGGGGACGGAGCTGCTACAGGGACTTCTTCGCCGACGGCGGCGCCATCATGCGGTGCAACTACTACCCGCCGTGTCCGGAGCCGGAGAGGGCGCTGGGCACGGGGCCCCACTGCGATCCGTCGGCGCTCACCCTCCTGCTACAGGAAGGCGCTGTCGACGGGCTCCAGGTGCTCACCGACGGCGAGTGGCGGCCCGTGCGTCCGAGGCCCGGCGCGCTCGTCGTCAACATCGGGGACACCTTCGTGGTACGTATTATACTAGCTACCTAGAGAGTACGTGTCGGCAACCTGGCCTGCCTCGCGCACACGTACGTGTCGGCACGCAGCTGGTCGATTGATCGATCTCCACACGCGCCAAGCGCGCATGTGTATGGGCCGTGGACCGTGGCAGTGTCCCCCATGCGCGCCCCTGTCGTTTAGTTCTACGTAGCCCGCTTTCTAGCAGGATGCCGGCACTACTGCTACGTTTGGTTAAGCTGCTTGCATTGCTGGTACACATGGGAAGTTTATCCGGAGCACACGTCACATTCGTCGTGCTCCTTGTGTTCTTGATACAAGCTAGTCGACGTCGGGGATTCCAAAGTTTTAATTTTTCCCCCTTTTATAAGAAAAGAACTTTAAGAGTAGGATCCGGAGCTGTGATCGATAACTGCTATTCGTTAGCAAAGAGAGAGGGGAATAAGATAACTTCATTATTAAGTTGTACTTCCTCCGTTCTAAATTATAAGACTTTTTGGTTTTTCTAGATTTATAGATTTTGCTATGAATCTAGACATAGCGTTTATCTAAGTGCATAACAAAGATGACGAATCTAGAAAATCCAAAACGACCTATAATTTGGAATGGAGGTAGTACTCGGCTAAAAGATTGCGACGGTATTTATGCGCATATTATGTTTTTTTAGGAGAACGGCGGGAGAGCATCCCTCCCTTTTCATTTATTAAGGAGCTTCTTGCAAGCTCATTAAACATGAGGTTCATCAATTTTACAAAAACCAGCATAACACACACATCAATTAACATGATAGCGCACACACACCCATAGTGCAAGTCTAGAACCAGATATTACTAAGATTAAAAAAAAACCCAACACACAACCATACGAGGGCAATACACCCTTTCACTAGTCTATATGTTTGCCACCAAACTAAACTATACCTGTCGATCCTCGTTTTGCAACTGTGGAGCATTGAGTTGAGCCAAGGCCAACAGATACGACAGTCTTGATTGCATTAATACCTTGGAAGAGGCCATCCGGGATCCAATTGACGCCCTCGTATTATGTTTTAAAATTAATTTATTGATCATTATTCAATATTTTGAAATTTTAAGATAAAGAACATAAAATCGTCGACTTCATATGATCAACCAAGAATACCTCAATACACAGTGGTTTCATATAATTCTATACATATAGGTACTTTTAAATTTAAACCCTGGGGAATCGCGTCATGCATCTATATATGACTCCACAACGACACGTTTGTTAAGGGCTAAAGAAAGAATATGATTATTGTTGCCTACCCAAGTCGTGGCGAAAAGGAAACCACTAGCATGCATATTTGTTCAGGGGAAAACCAAGTTGCATTGATGGAGCATATGCTACGTCATACACCAAAGTATGACCGCTGGATATAGCCTTAGATCGCCTTTGTCCATGCACCCATTTCACTTCAAGCACGACCACCGGGGCGCCGCCGAAAGTATAGTGCGAGCCTACGCCCAAAACACCCGGGTGGGTGCGGTACTCGTCTCTTTCACGATCCCTGCCTCCTGCCCTCCTCCCTCCCATCGTGAGAGAGAGATAGATTGGAAATGGCTACAGGGTCCTTTCTCTTTTGGCCCCCTTGGACGCTTGTCTATTTTGTACTGTAGCTCGTCGCGCCGGATAGGGACGCAGGCCGGCGTCTCCTCAGACTCAGAGGCATCCGACAGGCGGGGCGCAGGCGGTGGTGGCCCGGCGGGGCCCCGCCGCGGCGCCCGGGTACCTGGTGATCATGATGCATGCCGTCCTCTTCACGCCGAGCTGCTTGTTTCGGCGCTGGCTCCGCATGCCCTAGCTAAATCGCACGGTCGTCGTCCGCCGGTGAGCGTGTGGCGTCGTACGTCTACTAGGGTCCCCCAGCCATTTTCCTGTCGTCGCGCTCCGTTTTGGCATTTCTCCACAGTTCCAATTAATCTGTTTTCCAGTACAACACTCCATGCGGCAGGGAACGCAGAGATTGACATGAGACTGTACGCCACACAGATCCTGATCTCTACGGAACTTCAATTATTTGATTGACACATCTTGCGTTCGGTGTGTGCGTGCACAGGCGCTGTCGAACGGGCGGTACCGGAGCTGCCTGCACCGCGCGGTGGTGCACCGGGAGCGGGAGCGGCGGTCGCTGGCCTTTTTCCTCTGCCCGCGCGACGACCGCGTCGTGCGCCCGCCGCCGCGCCTCCTCGACGGCGGCGCCGCCGCCAGCGGGCAGGAGGAGGGACGGAGGTACCCGGACTTCACGTGGGCCGACATGGCGCGCTTCACGCAGCGCCACTACCGCGCCGACGCCCGCACGCTCGACGCCTTCGCGCGCTGGCTCGGCGCCGCGGCGACGTCGGCGTCACAGAGCCAGGACGAGGCGGCCGAGGAGACGGTTTAGCTAGCTTGCATTTGGCTAGCGAAGTGCTGCTACTGCTACATTATTAATTAGTGTGTGGTACGGTGGTATGTAGCATCGCCTGCATGGACTGTATCGATTGTGCATTGTTCTAGCCCGGCCCGTATGTATATTTCGAGCTAGATAGGGCATGAACATAATAATTCATCCATTTGCATAATTGCATGTAAGTATGATGGCTTTTCTAAGTTAAAAGGAGAGTGTGTGTATATATCTGGCATGGAGTGTGTCCTAATATAAAAGGATCCATTAAACATATGGCTTTCACTAAGCTTACGATTCTACGCTTTAATTTGCGAGAAAAGAAATTGGAGACACTTCCGTCATTTCAAAATATATATAGAGCATATTAGGATTTGATGAGGCCGACCAAACTTGGTAGAAAATTGTTGTGTCAGTTGATTCACATTTCGCGGGTGTCTTTAATATAACTTGACATAGTGAGAATTGATGATATATTATAAAGAAAATTGGTGGTAAAAATATACCTGTAAAGATTTCTCTGAATCCTAATGTGCCCTATAAAGAAGAACTGTTAAAGTGTGAATATTAACTTATAACTAACAAGAAAATGGATTTTACAGTGCACTTATGAATCTGGGCAGTTAAATGCGATCAAACGATTGGTAAAATTTCTTCGTATACTTTAGTTATTCCCTTTTGAGTCAATTATGAATGTTTTTTATCTCTTAATTATGATGATTGAAACATTAGCAAGCATGTGAAAGGAAAAACATTTCTATCTCCACACTAAATAAATATAAAGTGCTAGTTTTTTTTTACAAGTCACAACACGCTCATCCCGAAGGCCCAATGACCGAAGAACCGCTACTGCCGCTCGCGTCGCCTCGAGTGACTCGGGCGGACAAGAAAGAGCAGGGATCCGTCTTCTACCAGATCTACTGTTTTGTTAGGGTTTCTTTTTTCAATTTTTTTCTTTTCTCCACAATAATATTATTAGGTCTTGGATCGTCGATTCGATGTTTTCGATCCAACTTTCTGGTTTGTCCTCGTGTTTCTCCATGGGATGCGTCGTCCTCTTCACAGACATCGATTTCTCCATTGAGGGGTTGAGGTATGTTCACCTAATCCACTTTGAGGAGAGATTGGATCATTTTTTTTCCTTTGAATGGAATCATTTTTCTGGTCGCTGGTGCTACTGCTAGCGGCGGCGATCTGCCTTTCCGGCCACCGTTGGTGATGGCTAACGGCGGTGTCGGATCTCATGGTCGGTCCAACTTTCAGAAGATATGGCCGATGTGCTTTCGACGGCCTTTACTCCCTATAGTGGTTGAGCATATTGCGCCTCTTATGCGGTTTCCACGTTTGTGGAGTCTTCTGTTGATGGGGATTGCGACTCTTGGACTTGGATCTGGTGAAGTTCCATGACGATGGTTTCTCCTGAAGCAGTGGATGTCGTCGGATGCAAGGAAAATGAAGGCTAGAAACCTAGTGATGTGCTTTAATGTAATTTTATGTTGAGTTCTCCGTTGTAAAGGGGTTCTATATTAATGAAATCCAGTCTCATTCTCAAAATAAATAAATAAATATAAAGTGTCGGACGATTAGGTTTGCCAGAAGTCAGAAATGGACTGCAGTCTACTAACATACGCCCAGACCAAAGGCTTACTACTCTTGGTGAAACAAAGGCCCAGTCTAAAACAAGTACAGCCTCTTGACCGGGCCCTGGCCCACGCAAATTCTAACGACTGACGAGGGAAAACACAATCTCCGCTCTAAGGCTTGTTCGGTTTGGATCGTATTGAGGAGGAATTGTGTCGTATTAAATCCCTAACACAAAACACTCCATGACTCTAATACTACCTCTTAGAAAGGTATTAAGCCTATAAATATAAAAGACCAGAGGGTTGGGCTAGCCAGAAGTCAGAAGTGGACCGGGCCCCTACACCACCGCGAATTCCGACGAGATCTATGCCCAGCCCATTGGGGCACAGAGGCATACTTAAACGAAGGCTCAAATTTCAGCCACTTGACCGGGCCCTGGGCCCATGCAGAATCCGACGAGATGTAAGCCCATCCGTCCGGCTCCCGCGTCAACGTGCTGCTCTGCTGTTGGACGCGCGACGTGGCGGGTGGTCTTTGCCTCTTTGTTTAGGCAGGACTGGAGGAGCCCTGATCCCGACCGCGCAGGTGCCGTACGCACGGGACTCGATCGGCGGCGCACCCGCCCGACGCGCCGCCCCGCAGAGACCGTGGCCGTACGGCACGGCGCACCGCGACGACGACTCGTTCGCGCTCGCAACCGCGTGGCCGTGGCGTGCGCTTTATTTAGCGGCGACGCCCTGTGCTGACGCGCACGTGCCGATTGACCGGGCCTGGAACGTGCCCCGCTCCTGGCGCCTCCGTGGCCGCACACGTACGCGTGCGCGCGCGCTCTCGACGTCGACGACCCACCCCTCCTCCCGTGCCGCACGGTTGCGTGCCGGACAAGCCCTGGGGCGTCAAGGTCTGCTCGCTCGCTCCCCTGCCACGTACGCCGCCCCTGGGGGTACCCGTGCTTATCCGCGAAGGCGACCGCGAACGGATGCGCCGCGATCGTGCGCGTGCAGCCGCTTCGTGCCACGGGTTTCTTCGCAAAGCTTTGAGACTTTTTGCGCGCGCGGGCGGCGCGGCGGTGGGATTCCCAAGCGTTCGCGGATGGATGGAGATGCCTTCCTTTTCTTGTGGTTGGTGCCGGTACGTTACGCGGTGAGCAGAGCACGCACGCACCGCGCCGCACCGAAAACGTCGCGCTCCGCCTGATCCGGCGCGGAGGTGTGTGGGGGTCCTGCTCCTGCGAGTTTGGCGTGCTCCTCGTGCTACACGTCGCCGGGGGCGTAGATGGTCGATGTGGCTACCTTCAGTGCGTGCAGCATTGCACCAAGATTTCGGGCTGCTTTTTTTTTCCCCCGTAAAACGTTACACACGTGTGTTGGTATGAGCGGAACTGTAAGGAACATGCGTTGCCTCCCGCAGTTTCTAGCTCCCTGAAACATTGGCCGTGCACGAGTGCACATGCCAATGGCAACAACACTAATTAATTGATCGAACAGACCAACGTGATTAAGGAATATAGTAGACCAAAACTAATTGATTAGTAACACTACTAATAAAGTATAGTACACAAAAATCCCAGCGCCAAATCAATCGCATATACACAGCTTAAATTCAACTCTTCAGTAGCTATAACCAGAGTTCCGATCCTGCTCAAATCCTCGAACGCTCAGGGCTTCCATTCCATTCCACACGGCCTCATCGCCGGCAGCAGCTAGGCCGAGCCACCCCGATCCCAGTCCCCAACAATCCTTCCTCAGTACGGCTTGCCCCAGTACGTGAGGATGTCCTGGAGCAGCGGATCGCCGCCGCCGCCGCCCACCTGCCGGGCCGATCTGATGCCCATGCCCGCCCAGCATCGATCCGGCCGGGTTCACGCCCGGGCCGGCGCCGCCGGCGAACGTGCGCTCCCACTCGGCGATCTTGGGCTGGCTCTGCACCTCGGGCCGTTCCGCGGCGCCGCCGCCGCCGCCGCCGCACGACGAGGTGGCGGCCAGCGCGTGGCCCGAGCAGCTCGAGTCCGCGCCGCCGTGCGCCCGGGGCATCGAGTCCGACGGCCGGACCTCATAGTACGCCGCCAGCTCCGAGAACGGCGGCGGCGCGTACCCGGCCGCGGTGCCCGCGGGAGGCGGCGGCAGCACGGACGGCTTCTGCTCCGCCGGCGAGCCCATGCGCGCCTGCGGCATGCCGTGGCCGCTGCTTGCCCAGGCTGCAGGTCCGCCGCTAGAGCCGCCGGACGACGGCCTCTCCGACGGGCCTTTCTTGTTGTAGATTCGGCACAGCACCCACTCATCCAGCTGCAACGAAACAGAACGAATTTTAGAAATTGGAACTTGCTTCGTCATCTCGTATGATCGTAGCACACTGCACACCACCCAATCTATCTATCCCCTTGAAAAAGAACAACAATCATGTACGGATTTCTTAAATGAAAATCCAGAGGCATTATTGACGCGCGCGTCGCTTTCGACCGTATCCTCCGATCGCTGTCGCAGCACGCTAAGAGATATGATAATTGGCGGCCGAAGGAGATGACGCACGGCGCAGGCATCTCCAGGGGGTTCACACTTGCAGCAGGAATCATTCACAAGGCTCGATCGCGCCGTGCATCTTTTCGCCTACTAGCAGCTAGCTTAGTAGTGATAATTCGATTGCTAAATGTTCTTCCTGATCGTATCTGAACCTTTTTTGCTACGGCGTGCAGTGACAGGAGAATAGGAGATGAGAAAATTCAGAAGCGCGCACCCTGAGGCTGTGGTTCTTGTTGCGGGCGGAGCGGTCGACGTCGGCGAGGCGGTACTCGTGCATGATCCAGTTGGTCTTGTCGCCCTTGGGGGCCTTGCCGGCGTAGAAGACGAGCGCCTTCTTGATGGCCAGTGGCTTGGGCGTGCCCACCGGCTTGTCGGCGCCCGTGGCCTTCCAGTACCCCGTGCCGGCGGCGCGGTTCGGCCTCGACCCGTTCGGGTACTTGCGGTCCCGCGGGGAGAAGAAGTACCACTCCTTCTCGCCGTACAGCGCCATCCCTACACATATACGGAGTAGTGCATACCAATAATCAGCGCGTGCGCGCGATTCATCACAGGCTCACAGCAGAGCTTGACGAGACTTGGAGCACTATACACAACGTACTTGGGAGCTGCCAGGGGTCGAACTTGTAGAGGTCGATCTCGGCGATGATGGGCACGGAGATGGGCAGCCCGGCGCAGCGCCGGCAGAGGTAGTGCGTCACCAGCTCCTCGTCCGTCGGGTGGAACCGGAACCCCGGCGGCAGCTGCAGCTCCTGCGACGACCTCGCCGCCGGCACCCCGCCGCCGCCGCTCATCTCCTTCTTCTTGATTGGTTTCGCTATCACAGAGCTCGAATTGCGTGGTCAAATAAATCAGCGGCTGATTCGATCCCCCTCTAGGCTCTGGCCCTCTCTATATATCTCTCTGCTGGTCCTGCGAGGCGCGAGGAGGCATGAAACCGTGCGCCGTGCGGCGCGCGCGCCATATATAGCGCGCGGCGGAGTCGGGAGCCCTGCACGGGCCGCGGCTTCAGTCACTGCTGACGCCGGGGCGCTTGGACGGGGGCGGGCGCGCGCGGCCAGAAGCGGTGAGGCGGCAGCAGACGGGGCCCACCGAATGGCGGCTCGAGAGGAAAGGCGTTCCGTTTCGGGCCGGGAAAACCGGGCCCCGCGCTGGAACATGCGTGATGCGTCCGTCAGCTGGGTGACACGTGGTGGTATACTGGTATAGGATCAATGCTAGGCGGCATGATACGATGCCCAACTGCTCAAGGCCCAAGCGGTAAAGTGCGGGCCAAGACCGGGCTGGCTGAAACGCAGTACGGAAGCATGAATTGCTGTGAATTTTCGGTAAAAAACTTTGCAAATGTCGTATAAGGCTTCGTGTAGACGTAGATATTGTGGGGCTTGGTATTGAATTAGTCTCAATACCAAATCTGAGTGGTTTTGGTTTTAGAAATGGTCACAATGCCAAAGCAGATGTTTAGATGCAGATGAAATTGTTAGATGGAATTTAACCAAACAGCGATACCGGTTCGCGTTTGGATGTGCAAGGCGTGAAATTTGGCATTGACTCCACCTTCTTCCCTCGCACCCAGCCATAATCGCTGCTCCTCCCATCACCACTGGCAGTCACGTCCACCTGCTTCACCTCCGTTGTGGACGCCCAGATCTGCAACCCACATAGATTCGCCGTCCATGGAGAAAGGCAGGGGACATGCAACAACGCTCTCTATGGATGGAGCCTAGGCACGAGAGGTTGGGGAGGGGCGGGGTGGCTCCCCATCGCACGGGGAGGAGAGAGGCGGCGGGAATGAGAGAGGAGCGCGGGGATGTGGAGGGGCAGCGCGACTCGCCGGCATTGGAGGAGAAGAGGGGCGATTGGGCCCGCCGGCGCTGGAGGAGGAGAGGCGATGGGGTTCACCGACGCTGGAGAAGGAGAGGAGCGGCGCGGATCGCCGGCTTTGGAGGAGGAGAGGAGTGGTGCGGGTCGTCGGCGCTGGAGGAGGAGAGGGGTGGAGCGGGACGCCGGCTCTGTGGGATGAGAGGGGCGGCGCGGCTCGCTAGTGCTTGAGGAGAGGGGCGGCACGGCTCACCGACGCATGGGAGGCATTTATCCAAATTCATTTACACATCTTCATTTGTTAATTGGGTAGAAATCAATAACTTTAGTACTAGATGGCTACTACACTAGTGCTTTCACATGAGCTATTGATGGAGGATAAGATTAGTTCGAAGAGTTAGTGATGTTGGAAACTGCACAACTCAAACATCAAAGCGTAAAATTTTGGCAAATTGTTTATCGTGAAATTGGTTGACCCTATCACGGAACTCATTCCCAGTGTTTGATCTAGACTTGAAATCAGAATTCCAAACAAAAATCAAGCGACGGCTAGAAACATCAAATCGAAGTGTCACGCGTAGCATTTCAAGAAGTCAATTTGCACCCACCATATAACAACTTGGCAGTTGAATAAAGATTGATCCAACAAACTTGTAATATGCTCCATTAGGTGCAATAATTTGACCGGTGGGTGTAGATTAGTCCAACAACTTCTAAATTGCTCAAGTTAGAGCAATAACTTGGTAAATTGATGCATCCACAATCTAAACGTTACAACAATGTTGTAATTGCTAATGTTGGGTCGCAATTGAGGGTATATTCATGCCAGAACAAAATACTGAGCAATATGTGGCCATTGATATTCTAGCAAGCCAAGACAAAAACCTTAGTGTTACGTTATGTCATCGTATTAATTATTTTTACATAATAACTTATTTTTATTTAGAATATTTAATTTCATATTCAATATTCATAAATTCACCCCATTGTTTACTACATGTTTCATTAGATTTAAAATAATGAATAAACAAGTTAAACATGATTGAAAAGCAACAACCTCGTCATAATCAACAACTTTTATTGACAAAAACTAGAAAATATTGCCTGAAAGAAAATCCACATGTCCATATACTCTAAATAATATGATGTCATTGTGACATTTGGATTGTAGATACGCCAATTTACCAAATTTATTGCACAAATTAATCATTTTATAAAGAGTAAAGTCTATTTTTGGCCATCCAACTATCATGCGGGTTTCATTTTGACCATCGAACACCAAAACTAGAGACCTTTAACCATTCAACTATCAAATCTTTATATTTGGACATTCAATGGTTTTGATGGGTGGTTTGCTGATATGGCTGGCATATGGCAATGGGCCTACATATCAGCTACTCTTATCTTCCCTCATTCCTCCTTCCTTTCCACCTCTCTCCTCTGTCATGCCCGCCGCCGCCGGAGTGCCCGCCTGTCTGCTACTCGGCCCACCCCCGCGCTGTTCGGCCCTCGTCGGGCTTGCGCTCCTTTGAAAGAGCATGTAGGCCCCTAATTCAATTTTGGTAATTAATGATAACATGATCATTGCAACTAACATATGTTTTCCACCGACAATTAAAATGTTACTCTTGGCCTCCATCATTTGATTTTTATTGTATTGGTATAAAGATAAGCTAGTTTCAAGTGTCAATTGAAGTTTTGAGGCACTTGAAATAGTTTATATCTTTATTTTCCATTGGTCGTACTATTAAGAGGGGTAAAGAGAGCTTGACCTAGGTGAGCCATAGAGTTTAGGTGTGATGCAGACTTATGAAATTGGCACTAGATAGCTTATATGAAGGTTAGAGACATGTTGGAGAAGACCTATAACTCAAAGAAGTTGAATGGGATGAATTTTGGTTAATAGACAAACACATATCAAATAAAACAGGATGCCCGATGTGAACAATATGCACCAGATTATCCTGTGTAGTGTTTCCCGACTATGTGTCTCGGATGTGTTTATTTCATAGTATTGTCTAGTATGAGACCATGGTGCACCGGACAAGTCGGTGTGAGACGGCTCGACTCGCGATCGGCTCAAATTATGCCTATATCTTCTGATTCAATTAATCTTGGTACATGGGATGGTCCAATGTGGACCTGAGAATGCATCAAACAAGTCAATGTGAACAATCAGTGACTATTGGAGTTCAAATTTGGTGGACACATAGTATTGTCCGGTGTGGACTTACAGAGCACATCGAATAGGTTAGTGCGCACGATTTTTACAGTTCGAGGGGCAACAACTAGTTTCGTGTATTTGACTATAAATACCCCCATGGGCTAGTTCATTTGAACCCTCTTGCCACTAAGAGTTGTTTATAGGCTTATTTGATGTTCAAGGGCAAGAGAAGCACTAGAAGTGATCTGTAAAGTTCTTAAGTGAAGATTAAGGATGTCATTAGTGCTTGGAGCATAGCAAGTGCGCATCCACCCATCTTTTTGGCTTGTATAGGTCAAAAGAATTTCTTTGCTTGTTACTCTTGATAATTAGCATCACCTAGAAAGATTGGTGGTGAATGTTCTTGGTGATATCTCAAGGAGGTGATTGTGAGAGGCCCCAACAAGGTTGTGCTCGGTTTAGAATCCACCAATCCTGAGTTGGAGAATGGACTACCACTAGAGAGAACTTGATCCTTGCGCAAATCAAGAGAGAGTGATACCCTTGGGTGCTCCAATGAGGACAAGGGAAGAGTGCCAACTCTTCGATACCTCGGGGAAAAAATTGGCATTCTAACTCTCTTTTTGCTTTTGGCAATTTACTTTCCACAATTTTATTTTTTAGAATTGTCATGCTAGTATAGGGTTGGAACTAGGTTACTAAACTTTTGAACGACTAGAATAGCCACACTTTCTATGGTTCGAGCACATGGGGTGAGTAGGCTTGTTGATAGGTTTTAATTTCTGCAAAAAAATTGTAGGAGCCTAATTCACCCACCCCTCCCCCCCCCCCCCCCTACACACAGTCACACACACACACAAAAAGCATAGAGGTCATTGAATCCTTGCAAACCATCATCGAAGAGGATGACGATAGTGAAAATTGATAATACGATCCCCTGCCTATTTGTTAGTGGGTATACTTGTACCCTACCCTTTTCTAGTAAAAGTTTATTTTATCCATGTCCTAACATTTCCATGGATATCGATCTCGGAATTAGTGGGATGGATATCGAGCGATAGGTCTAGGTAAATGGGTTAATGAAGTATAATGCCTTGGACGTGAAAGATCGTCTAAGTATGCTCTTCCAGTTAATATTTCTACATACCACATATATACTTGTATTTGAAGTTGAAAAAAATCACAGTAACATTGGTAGTCCATGTCTTAGATTGTCTGTTCCCCTATTTATGATTTGACATTATTCAGTGATCCTATTACATGCTTTGTTATTCATCAATATTAAGTGAGTTGGATATCGACGAATGCAAGGAGGGGGCATATGTCCCATAACATAGTAACTTCATTCAAATATGGAAACCCCACTTTAAGAAAGTCGGAATGATGTTCAATAATATTTTCACATTCTCATAACTTTAGCTTTATAACAATATGGGTACCATATTCAAATTATTACACAAGCCATACATACTGTTTTCACTACTATATGTACCGCTATATATTATTTGGTAATATTTATATAGCAATTGTGTAATGTTGATAATATTATTATGTCATAAAATGGTTCGACAAAATTTTGATTTTCGATATTTCAAAGGTCAACTCAACTCAACTCAATTTCTATTTATCTAACCGAATCTTAGTGGTGTCAAGAAAATACAATTAAATTGGCAGTATAAACCTATAACCATCCTTCAAAGTTTTTTGACATAAAATATAAATCAACTAGATTCTCAAATTTAAGGTAACTATTGAAAAAAGAGCATAACATTTCAAATCCACATGCTTTACAAGTCCAACTCAACTAAACTTAATACAACACAAAATGACTTGTTATAGTTGTTAGAAAATAATTTTTTCATTTTAATCCTAGGTTGTGTTTGAGTGAGCTCGTATATTGAGTTAGTGACTTAATGTTGCACGATCACATGGCACACCTTTTATGGCCTACATCATCATTCTCTAATTGATGTAATGTCACGGCATCACATAGCAGTATGTCATTCTTTTATAGGCTAAATCATCATTTTCTTTATTAGAAAATTTATAGAGCTATCTTTTGTTCTCTTGAGCCTTTATGTTTCTATTAAAAAGATCTCACAACTTAGTCGAGCACCATCATGCAAAGAGTATGATCCTTCCATATCAACGTAGCGAGCATGATCAATACCGATGAAGCTTGGTGGTTTATCTTTGGGCACCTGTGTTGTGCATATGTTAGTTGCCACCACTTGTTCAACATGTTTTCCTACTATCAGCTTTATTCAACTTAAAGATTATAATAAAGCAAATAGATACACATTTTAATGTGTGTTAGTGTAAGAGTTTGAATACGATTTCATAATATTTCTACAACAGAGTGTCTATATGCAAAGTCAAATTTATATCTGTATTTGGAATATCAATTGCGAAGTATTCGTCATAAAGTATAATTTTGTACTTCAACTTAACATGTGTCAACTCCATATAACAACAAGGCTAGAAATAACTATTTAATATTTATAATAGAGTGACTTGTATTTTAAAAAACTTAATACATAGCAATACTCAAAATATAAAGAGATCAATATTAATAATAAAATATTTTTATGTCAACTCAACTCAACTCAATATATGTTCAGTACATATAGTAATAGGACTGAAATAAAATAAGACCCTCGTCCTGAGCTCGGAACCACCCTCCAATAACTTCACATAAGAAACTCTACATCCCACCAAACCTCCTACCATCTGTAAACTGCGTTCCTAAAAATTGCCATGACCTAAATGTGTACGCTACACATAGCCCACGCGCAGAAAAGTGTGTCGCGCACGCACGCTGCACGGACGGTGGAACACATCGAACTCCGGAGTGGTGGAGCCAGCCACACAGACGGTGTCCGCGGAAGATCCAGATTGCGGTAGCAGAGTTGAGAGAACAGCGCCACAGCCCACAGCCAGCCCGCCGCCGCACAATAAGTGCACAAGCACAACCCCCACGAGGCTGCGCACACTGGCCACGTGATCGAGATGTCTGACACGCACGCGGTCGCCCGTGCAGGTAGATATGCGTCCACTAGCCGTAACGTATAGGAGCTAGCTGTAGCCTGTAGCTGGGCGTTGTTTCGAACGGGAACTGTTCAGCGTGACAGGGAGATTAGGTTCCGCATTACCATCCAATTAGACCAGTCAAAGCACCACTTTCGCATCTTCTGGAAAGTGCTTTCGGCATCGGCTGCCATGCTTATCGCGCACTGTTAGGGTGCTGTAGCTTTCGCCTTTGGAGGATCAGCTGCAAGAGAGAATGGATTCTTTATTTTGCAAATCGAGTCATCGAGATTGATATCATTCATGACATTTTAACCACGCATTTTCATTTTTCTCCCCCTTCATCTCTGATCCATACATATCATGATATGATTCTTTCAGTAAATCGGCAGTACGATATGCGTGGTGGTACGGATGATGCGCGCGGTTGTATTCTTAGTCTTTACGCTGTGCGTGAGGTACCCGCGGTTGCATGACGGCACCAGCGGCCTCTTTCGCGCGGTGGTGCCTGCAGCTGCAGCTAGCCGTGGAAGGACGACGACAGCAACGTGCCGGCGGCCGGATGGTTAGTTAGATAGCTGTCCGAGGCGTACGTCTAACAGATACGATCGCTAGCTAGAAAAGGCGCGAGGCCGATGGGTCTCGGCCGCGTCGGAAACGCGCGTCGCGTACGCATCGCCGCACAGCTGCGCTGCCGGCGACGATCTCGTCGCCCCACCACCTTTTTCTCGACCGGTGGAAGAAACCGGGCGTCTGCAGGCCTGCAGGCTGCAGCCATATACAGTATACACGGATTGCATTGATTGATCGGGTGTAGCTAACTGACGATGATATATGTGATCGTATCGGAATATTGATCGAGCTCAATTATTTCCGTTGGATTGGGCGTCGTCGTCTGCGAACGAAAGTTTGTTTAATGCACGTCCAGATTTGGGAGGCGACACGTAGGCGGAGGGCGACCGAGTAAAGATGAGAACGTGGGGCTACTAAAAGCTGACGCCGATGTGCCTCTCTCCAACCCTCATATCTCTCAGCTATAGTAAGCTACAGTGTACGTATCTCTTAACAAATAATATAATTAGCAAATAAATTATTCTTCGTATATATGATGATCGTATGGTATCTCTGCAATGGAGGTCACTGTTGCAAGGCAAAGGCGCGCATGCGACAGGTGAACCGTGAGCGTACGTGGAATGGTTGCTGCGTGTGCACATCGGCGTCAAACAAAAGAGAGATAACAACACACAGAGAGAGGAACAAGCTAGCAAAAGTTAAGAGAGATCAAGCGAAACAAAGTGCCAAGATACCAAGAGTCCAGACTCCAGAGATATGATCATGACTGGCACGCGTACGTGCTCACCGGGCGCACTGGAATGCCTGCATATATATCTGCTGATCGTCGTCCATGTGTGTGTTGTTCCATTAATGATTTGTCTAATCCAAAAATTAGAATAATCTTGTGGCTTGATGCATGCCGGCCGCCACGTACTTGAACGGGCATCTAATCTGAATTATTTAGGCTTAGACCAAGCTCATCAACGGTGTCGCGCTGTCTCTTAACCGCGCGGCACAAGCGTGACGGCAAGCTGATGAGTAGTTGACGGTATATTTGCAAAATAGTACGAGTGCTCCACAAAGTTCCAGCTGCTCGCGCGTGCTGACATTATTAGGTTATTATTATTTTTATTAGGCCACAGAGATGGACGGAGGTGCATGCTGGCCTAAACTACTGTAGTACAACAACGATCTCAAAGTGGAGCTTGACGTGTGTACTTATAAATGGTTGGGATTGCATGCTTACGTGGCTTCTTGACGATTCGATTGCTTGTCTAGGCATGCCTTACACAATTAACAATATATTCCCATACCATTAGAACCAGGAGCATATGGGATAGTCAATAAGTTATTAATCAAATCAGAATAAGAGAGGCCAGCGTTGTGCAGCGCGTCATGTACGTGTTAGTTCTAAAGGGAGGAAATGTTAGAGGTGAACCTAGAGCTTACACGACGAATGCAGAGGACAGCTTCAATGGTACACGTATATTGTTGGAATCTTCAGTACGTCCTCTGATGGAAAAGTAATCTGGCGAAGCCACCAAAATTACCTCAGAAGTCACCACCACAGTGCAGCTGCCCGTTTCGATGGAGAGTGCTGCCGTTGTCTCGTCCTGAGGGGGTGAGGCCGAGACTGTGCTCTGTCAGGAATCTCTTGCTTTGCCGACGGTTGTTGGGCCAGGTTGTGACTTGCGAGCCATGAGTCATGATCATGACATACGGTCTGGCCAATGGACCATGTTCGAACAAGAAATCATGCGAAGTTAGCGAAGAACACGACGAGCTAAACTTTATTACTCATAAGTCATGATCACCGCAATCTAATCTGAATTATTCATATTCGTGCCGACACGAAAATCTCATGATCCAATCGGTACCATGAAACCAATACTAACGGGATGGTTATTCATGCCGACATTGAAGCTGACATGAATAACGGGTTATTCTAACCGGTGAGATATCGCGACACGGATAGTAAACATAAGAATTCACAAATAAAAATAGTAAAAATATTTTTTTTCATAAGCCTAGAGGCTACCCTAAGCTACAATTACTTGTGTCGGCCTGATTATACACCGATACAAATGATTTATTCATGCTGATAAATTTATAACAGGTACGAATGAGATTACTCTATAAAACACTAACAACCGTCAACCTTACATTGTATACAGCAGTGGTATATACACGAGCGTTTCCGCAAAATTCCAGCTGCGCGCCTGCTGACACATTTTTGTCGTACAAAGCTTAATTAGTCGTAAGCTTACCTTCACGATTATTCTTGACGATTCCATCACTTGTTTATTAGTTCTCCTTGCTTCAGCCTCGAGTGAAAAATTAGCTGATAGTAGTCAACTATTGTAGAATCAATCAGGCTTTCATTTAAATCGAATTGGCAGCTCAGCGTCGCCTGTGTACCTTTACGCACACAAAGGGTAGGTTCGGTCCGCCGTACACTGAATAAGTCATACGGTCTTTCGATGCCAGCAATATAACCCCGGACCTGTTTTAAATAAATCGAATTGGCGCGGCGGCTTGTTGAAGAATGAAAAGTAAGTTAGAGCACCTGTTGGGCCAAATTGGCACCCACCTCCAGCAGAATAAAGCCCATCTTGTAGTGGAGAATAAAGCCCGCACCTTTTTTTTAGAAGAAGGAATAAAGCCCGCATGGCCGACATATTATCTCATTGAGGAAAAGACGGCCCAAATTTTTTTAGTCCGGCCCAGCGTGCTTTCTTCAAGAAAGATGGAACACGTAACGACGACGAATTGGCTCGTAGTCCAATGGTAGAACGCTACCCAGCAGGGTTTAAATTCTGGTGCTCGCACCTTTTTCTATGATTTTTCAGGATTTACCGGCATTATGCGTTAAGTGGCAAGCGGTGTTCCCGTCGACAACGAAGCGCCAATGGTGACTTCGAGAATCTCCAGATCTACCGGGTGATCAGTCCTTCAAAGATGTTCCTAGGGGTAGGGTTAGCGTACGTGTATTCATAGGGGTGAGTGTGTATGCGTGTTGTGAGCGTCTGCGTTGTAACGTGCAATTCTAAAAAAACCGTAACGACGACGAGTTCTCAAAAAAAAAAATGTAACAATGACGACAACGACGGTCGGTGGCGGACGACGACACATGCGCGAGACGGGGCGAAGCTTGCTTAAACCATGGTGGCTTTGCGGCAGGTTCGTCTGGTCGTCTATGAGCAGCCGGATGGCGCATTGGATGCACAAATTTGAGAATTGTGGCCTGCGTACTGGACCAGGGCACACGGCGCTCGCGGATTGCGGTGGAAAGCTAGCGCACTAGACAAAGATCACGTACTAGCGCACTAGCGCAGTACTGGTATAGCCATTAGCCGAGAGTGTGAGTCATCTAGGCAAACCACTAAAAATTCACGGACTCCCTCCGGTTCAGTAAAAGAAGTCTTTTTAGACAAGATTTGAGTCAAACATTGGAAATATAAATCGTGAATAACTTTTAAGTCGTTGAGTTTGGAAATGCGAAAACTACATGAATAGATTTGCCTTGCAAAGTATTTTCATAAAAATATACATATGTTAGTTTTTAATAAATATCTTTATAAAAATAAGAAGTCAAAGTTGTACTTTAGAGACCGTATCGTTATCCTAAACGACTTCTCTTGCCAAACCGGAGGGAGTACTATGCAAGTCGCTTCGAAACCAAATAATACAAAAGAAGAGTTTTAATATGTACACGTACAATTGATGAATTGAATCAACACCTCGATCGTTTGATCCTCCCTCCTCTCCTCCGCCGCCGGCACCTCAATAATTAATTCACATGGATAGACCCCACCACGTAGCGCCGCCGGATCATCCTCTCCTACATCTACATCGCCGCCACGCCAGCCGCGGCGGCGCCGCCATCGCCGTCGCCCACGCCGCTCCCGCCGCCGCAGCCTCGGCCGCGGCACCGCGGCGACTCCTCGAAGTTGTCGGCGGGGAAGGCCTGCGAGAGCGGGCCGACGTAGAACATGAGGTGCGCCGCGTCCTCCATGACGACGCGGTCGATGCCCCAGTTGAAGAGGAACATCCGCACCGAGACGCCGCCGAGGTTGCGGATGCTGCCGCCCTCCACGTTGCCGTAGATCCTCCGCCGGTACGTGAGCCTGTACCCGCCGTCGACGTCGAACTCGCAGTCGCCGCCGCCCAGGAACACCTCGAACGCGCCGTCCGACGGCCGGTACGTGTACCCCGTCACGCCCTCCGGCAGGATGCCCCTCGGGAACCCGAACCCCTCCAGCATCTCGTACGCGCTCGGCTCGCCCGCCGGCGCGCCGCCGCCGTCGCCGGCTTCGGCGGCGGCGGCGGAATCCAGGGCCATCGAGCCGGACGCCGAGACGGCGAGTAGGAGGAGGGCGAGCGAGAGGAGGAGAGGCAGGAGGAGCCCGAGGCGGCGCGCCGAGGCCATGGCGGTGACTGCTGATTAGTTCTTGGTGTTGTTGGACCTGCTGCTGTTGTTTATCGGGTGGTTGGTTTTGTTGCTGACGGGGAGGATTTTAAGGGATTTGGTTGTGGAGGAGTTGGGAAGGGAGGCGTGAGCGAGATGGATTTGGATTCAAGTTTGGGTTGATGGAGAACGGGACGAGCTGTCAGGTGTGATCATGTCGCGATCGGTTTGGTTTGGCGTGAGGGGCATGGCTTGATGATCGAGCCTGACTTGGGATGTACATGTACGTCGGACACGGGACAGCTCTTGCAGCTTGCTCACACTTGCTTGTGGCTTGCACATTTTGCGTGCTGAACTGCAACCAATATGCACGCGTGCATGTAAAACTGCTTCGTTTTTTTTATATTGGCTCGTCTTGTTCGCATCGTTAAATAGGCCAAATTTGAAGACACGACACGTCCCCAGCTGGCTGGCCAGCCCACAAGGCATGTCAAGGGTTCAGTAACATGACCCAGATAGTGCCCACATTTCAGCAACACCATTACAGTAGTCGATAATTCAGAAATAATTTGATCCCACCAAAGCATATTTTGTTATTAAATCACCACGCAAGGCAAGGCCTAGTCCACATCATGTACACGAACCCATGGTATCTGTCTATCTGACCGCGACTGTTTTCCGCCAAGCAGAATCACCAAGCTTACAGGGTACAGTCATCTAAAGCAGTTTCCCGGCACAAAATGCAATTAGGCCAAATGGTGAACTTGCTTACACACCATGGCAGGATCAGGCAAAGGCATAGGTTTTGCTCGGCAACTGGGTTTTTGGACTGGTGGGGCAGGAGTTGAGGGTATGGTGTTATATTACACAAGGACTACATCTATTTACAACTAGGAAGAGCCCCACTCCCCCATTCCCCTGTAAAGTACATCTGCAGAGCATCTGTGAGCAAGATGGAGGCGTCGCTAGTTTGGCCAGTTTTCCAAACTCTGAAATCGTTGGGGAAGAAGCGATTGTTCCACCAATTGTGCAGGTGCACTATCGTAAACGGCCCTTGCTCATCGCCCTGAGGATCAATGTAATGCCACATGCACCGCTGTGAGGCACCTGGCTCTGGCATCACCTTCCTGTTTCTGTGGCCTCTGCGTGATATGTTATTTGCCTTGTGTTGGGCCTGAGGAGTATCCCCAGCATCATCAGCTTCTAGATCGACAACTGTTACTTGTCCACTTTTATCATGCAGGTCATCATCATCATCATCAATGGTAATAGCATCAGTAGCTGAAACAAGTTCGAACAGAGGGAGGGAAGGAATTAAAACTTCAGAGGAATACCATGCTCAATCAATCAGCAAGACAACACACTAGCAGCAACCAGAAAGCCAGCAACAACCGTTTTCATGTACTCTTGGGTTGTGTCATACATACATGATACATGTGTCTTAAAGAAGATGCTAGGAACTTCACAGCTATGGATTTTAAGCTACTGATGACAGCTCTGCCTCCATGAAATTGTCAGTTAAGACATAACCACTATAACGAGAAGCTAGTAAGAACAAACCTTTAGCACCCCGCTTTTCAACAAATGTTCCAGGTACATCACCAGCAGTGTTGGCTTTAGTAGCTATGTGAAGTACGAATACGGAAAAGTGTCAGCTAGCACAATATGTTGTGTAAGTCAGAAAATAAAATAGCAGCAAGTGGAAAGGTGATAGAAGACCATCAGTTATAATAGACAAACCTTCAATGCTCCGCCTTTCAACAATTGTTCCAGCTGTATCACCATCAACACCTGCTTCAGCGCCTTCATCACACAAAGTGAAACATGGAATCAACAAAACAACAAGCTAGTAAGAACATACATGTGTTTCAAAGGAGATGCTAGGAACTTCACAGCTATGACTTTAAGCTACTGAAGATAGCTCTGCCTACATAAAATTACAAGTTCAGACATAACCACTTAAAAGGCAAGCTAGTAAGAACAAACCTTTAACACCCTGCTTTTCAACAAATGTTCCAGATACATCACCAGCAGTGTTGGCTTTAGTTGCTGTGTGAAGTACGAATAAGGAAAAGTGTCAGTAGCTCAAAATGTTGCGTACGTCAGAAAATAAAATGGCAGCAAGAGGAAAGGTAATAGAAGACAAACCTTCAATGCTCCGCCTTTGAACAATTGCTCGAGCAATATCACCATCAGCACCCGCTTCAGTGCCTGCATAAAATCAAGAAAACCAGGCATTAGGGCCTCTCAAAAATGCAAAGCAAAATATGCCTCTATCAAGTTATAAGCTAACCTCTAGTGTCCAGGTTTTGAACAGATGGAATATGACATACATTATTGGCTGCATAATGATGCAAATACTCAGATAGCTCGGAATGAAAATATCAGGTAGCACAACATGGTGTGATGTCAGAAAATACAATAGCAACAAGAGAAAAAGATAATAGAAGATATCCTAAAAATTATTAGACAAACCTTCAATGCTTCTTTGAACATTGGCTCCAGATGTATCACCGTCAATGCTCACCTCTGAAGCTTCAGCACCTGCATTATGCAGAATGAAAAGTAAAAACAAGAAAACCAGGCATTAGGGCTTCTCCAAAATGCAAAGCAAGATGCCTCTATCAAGTTACATGTTTAGGCATGCAGGCTTAGTACAAGCTAACCTTTAACGTCCAGATTTTGAACAGATGGAATATCAGATACATTATTGGCTGCATGACAATGCAAATACTCAGATAGCTAAGAATGCAAATGTAATGGCACCATGGCCGATATACAGGTTGCAGAAAGACTGCTAGAAGACTGATCCTTAGAAAAGTAAGTTAAAATACAGATAACAAGGTAAAACCTTCTGTGCGCTGTTTCTGAGTACGTATTACTGCTGCACCACCATCAGCGTCGCCGTTAGTAGCTGCATAAAATAATAACAGCAATGGAAACCAGTAATCTCAATCCTCTTACTCCAATTTTAAATCCTACTGATAGCAAAGCACAATCCATGACTCAGGCTTTCTATTACATTAATGAGCTGACTTCTTTAAAAATAGCTATTGTGAAAACCAATAGCTAAAGGTTATTGTGAAAACCAATAGCTAAAGAGTTATTGTGAAAACCAATTGTCTCACAGCGGAGGCTAGAATTTTTCATCAATTTGCTACATGCTCTAACCGACATACAAATATAAACAAATCTATATGCGTTCTCACTTCTCAGTGGCCACAGAAGTGTGCCAAGACCAATTTTTATCCAATATCATGTGGCAAAATTAGTTACAAACCAGACGGCCCTTAATGTTAAGGTTCAATGTCCTTGATGTCGCAAAATAGACAGACACAATGAGATATTGAGATCTTACTCAGTACCAACTAAAAATTTTATAGCAAAAGGGACAAAACTTCACAGAATCAAAGCAAATGTATTTTGTATAAGCAAACCTTCAGATTTTTCTTCCCATAAACTTTTCAAGGAAAGCTCTGTCTCCCCACCCGTACATACACAAAATTACAGTGCTCACCTCTCCCGTACAAAATATTTGAGAACACTTCACAAAACCTTTAGAGTTTTCTTCTCACAAAATATTCACGCAAAGAACTCTCTCCCAATCAGCACCAGCAAAAGAAGAAAACGCAACACTACACCCTATAGAAGTTCGAAACTTATATAAGAAAAGTGTAAAACCTTTGAATTTTTCCTCCACGGTACTCTTGAAAAATGATGCTCTTGTGACATTGGTACCTAAAAAAACATCATAATGTTCGTCTTTGCATTGAAAGCAGTTGAAAGCAAGTTATATAAGCAAACCTTTATATTTTTCTTCTGAGCATCTTTTCAAAGACCTGGTGCTCCCTGTTTTGGTACCTGCATAAAAGTAAATGGTGTTTGCTTTACTTTTTTTTTAAAAAAAAGTTAGTTACAAAAAGAACTCAATGATATAGACAAGTGGATGTAAAATAAAAGTGACTCCTTTCTGTCAATGTGATGTAATGACCTAACTTATGTTACAAAGAACATTAGGCAAGGCAAACCTAGCGTAAAGAAGTTATATAAATTAACATCACAAAACTAAGCAAAAGAAGAAAAGATTGCAGAAAGGAAAACTGATGATGCAAAGAAAATATCAAGTGCATCCAGATTATTTCTGTAGATTTCTCTTAATAGGCTTGACCCGACACAGATTCAATTCAGTAACGATTAGCAATCATAGAAATTCCTGGAAACAATTCTTAGGACTGTCACCTTGAAAAGCAACAGTACTCTTCTTAGTAGACCTGTCTATTGTTGTAACTTGAACTTCAGTATCTTTACCATCTTCTATCTCTGGAATAACTCGTGGGACCTCTTCAAGTAGACGTTGTTGTTCAGATGGTTTGCATAAGAGCTGTTTCTTATCCAGGTATTCATGCTTAGTAAAATATAACCAGTCAAGGATATAACAGCACAACACAAAGTTCACTTGCGAGTCAAAAGTACATCGACATATAAACATGGAAACAAGATGAATTTCTGCATTAAGAAACATCAGTACATGATCAAAAGAGCTCATACAGCAAAGGATATTCATTTCTCCAACCTTTCTCGTTCGCGATGTCAATTAATTTATCCAGTCTCTGAAGTTCTCTATTTATCCACTGAAAGGGATAAATGACCGCTCGGTTACAATCTCAAACAAACAAATCAATAGGTGAAATTAAAAGAGTGTCTGTAAGAAAATATTTCTAAGAACCAAAAGTGTAGATTTTAGTGCTACCACATAGCAAATAGCAATTATTGACTTAACAGAAAAGGAAATTTATCTCAATTTGAAATGCAAACATTTTTCAGAATGCACAGCATAAGGTGCAAAGTTGATCTGATCTTGCAGCGCACTTACATGACTCATTATGTCCCTGCGTAAACTTCTAGCTTTCTCCTCAAGTTCGCCCTGTAAAATTCAGCAAAAAAATAAATAAAACAACTAGAAGAACTGACCTTAGCACAATTAAATCAGAACAAAATACTCAGTTAAAACAAACAAACAAATGCCCGACTAATTATCATGCTGCACTGATAATGCATGACCTAACTCAATAGGTCAATATATTATATTATTGTACTCAATGCAATCTACTTACATGTAGTGCAAATTCCCGAATTTCGTATAATGCAACCCTTAGATATATATTGTTCGAATTCTTAGACTGATCATAGTCATAGTCCTTGCACTTGACTCCAAATCCGGAAAGGCTCAAATAATCCATTGTGTTTATATAAACTAACAGCAAGTAGTAAAACTATATAGCACATCAATTCTCCCTTTTAGTACTTTATTTCGCCAACAACTTAATTGGCAAAGGATCATTTTGAAGTCAAATCTAAATAATTGTATGAAAATTTTACAAAATATAAATTTAGAATGGTAAAACTAAGACAGCAACAAAAAAATAATTCTTTGAGGTATTGTTTGCTGCTAGTATTACAGGTACAGCACTGAAAGACTTCAACACCAGACAAATAATAATCCATGACACGATTTGGTGTAAGCGTCAAGAACATGCAATACTTGACATCTTGATTAGAGCAATGTCTACATATATGAAGTGCAAATTCCTTGATAAATTGTAACCAAACATCAAATTGTTGTGATATTGGATCATCATACAACTGTGAGACAGGAAGTTCTGGTGGCTCTTTATAATTCAATGCAATGCACCAAACAACAAGATGGTCTCTGGCAATATAGAAGTAGGCACAAGACTCTCGTGGGTTTTAATCTCTAGCCTAATCCAACTTGTTTGGCCTAAAAGGCTTTTTTGTAGTTTATTGATTTTTTTTTCTTTTGTGGCTATCACCACAGAGTGCCTATCAAACTAGAACCTAAATGCCTGGCATTATGATCAGCCACTGAACCGCCAGCATTTGGTTAAAGGAAACAAGAAAGATGAGGAACTTACCACAGTATACCTTTTAAAGGATTTATTCTGGGCCAGCAGACGAAGATCTTGACATTCTTCCTGTTATAATAAAACAATATAAAACGTTTCGCTCAGCGTCGTGCATGCATCAAAAAATATGAAATTGCACAGGGAGGATATGGTAATATTCCAATTGAGACATAATCATAATAAATGCAGTAAGATAGAACATACATTTTTTAAATAAATAGTTTCTTTTAAAACAAGTGTAGGTATGAATCTGTTTTCCCTATTCAACAGCTGCCATCAAGAGCTGTCAGCACACACAAGGGCGCAGTAAATCGTACCTCATCAAAGTCTCCATCTGACAACACCGAAATGCTGACGTCAGGCATGTTTGAAATACATAAAAGAACATCTGATATGTCTTTTATCTTGTCTTCTTCAGTGGTTTTCCTAATGCCTGTTATGCATATCTTATGAGCAAATAGCAAACAAATATTTGGATACTAAAGCGACGAAGCATGGATTCACAACAAAATAAAAGGAGCACAGAAAGGCTCATATATGGAATTCACCATAGTTTCTTATTCAATCCACAGAAAGACAATAATGAATTCACAACAAAATAAAAGGAGCACATGCATGAGAAGCTGATTTAATCATCTAGTAAACAAATGGAAATATTGCAGGTGAATTAAGCATAGAACAGCGAAAGCTCAAACAGAGAAAGCTAAAAGTCGAGCATTACCTGTTACTTGTCCAAGCTGGTGCAACTTTTTATGCATGTGGAAAGTATAATCTTTGGGATCATTCTTTATTCTAACGAAACAGCCAATAACTTTACTTTCAAATGTGTCTGGCTCCTTTAGTAGGTCCACAACTAATGATCTCCTCAAATAGATCAGATTAATGTTATCACGAACAATAGAAGCAAAACAACTCTTGTTGATTTCTGGATTACGCTTTGGGGCACTGGACTGATAGCTCGCAACACGCGCTTTCTTTGTCATAAATGAATCACTGTTATCCTCAGAACTAGCAAGGGATTCATCCTCCGATATCATATTCGCAGCAATATGATTTTCTAACAAGTAATATATCCTGTTGTACTTCACTTTTGATTTCCTAAACAAAGGCTGGAGCTTGTCATCACATATGACAAGTTTTTTCTTATCTTTCTGCAATAGATCTTTTTGTCGAATGTACTCCTTCACGACTTCAGCAACACGAAATTGATCTAGAGTTTCTGATGTATCTTTCCCAATTGACGAAAGGAATTCAATGAGCTCTTTCGAACCCCAGCCCACAAAGCCATTCCTCGTTGACTTGCCTCCCTTCAGGAAAGATTTTATTTTCATTGCCGTTCTATTTAATTTGGCTCGGGAAGACAGCTCTTCATCACTATCATCACTCTGGCCCACAAACTCATCATCTGAGTTGCGCTCTTCATCAGGAAGTTTTTCTAAATCTGGATCTTGTTTGCAGTTTTGACCTCTTTTCAGAATAGCATATGCTTGTTCAAGTTTATCTGGAGTCATGCCCTCCTTGTCTCTAACTATCTCCCAGTACTCCTTGAATAGAAATTCATAAGTTGCCCTGTCATTGAAATCGGCCCTCTCCTAGAAAATGAAGAGTTACTCCCATTATTGTATGTGGATGTAGAAGGCACGAGAAAACACAGATTCTACATGTCATGGACTGCCTTGACTCAAAAAAATTATTGTCAAAATTTAATTCTACAAGGAAATTCGTTTAAAATTATGAAAGAAACAAGGCCTGTGAAACAAAATTTGCAGGAACCAGCTACAACCACAAGCAACCAATTACTTGCAGCACAGAAGGGTATAAGAAATCTCCAAACGATATCAACAAGCAAATACCACAAGACAATAGACAACAAAATATTTGTACCCAGAGACGATGGAATCCACAGAAAATAGCTAAAGTCTATCAACAGTTGGCAGAGGTAAGGTAACAAAAAACAAGTAAATCTTGCCTTGAGCTAAAATCCCAAAAATTATATACCATAGACTAATTTTCACAAACAAATCAGCCATTCCGTACTGCTTCCATTTCTTTAGAAAATAAATAACACAGATGCAGCTACTTTCTAAGAGTCGCAATCTCACTTTGAGAGTTTATGGACTTAAGGTGAGAGTCCAGGTAAAATTGAAGTACCCAGCGCATTTCACCCTTGTAAGAAACATTCATGTTAGCAATAGTTGTAGGAATTTCCTAAAGCTGCAATCAAACCATTACTTTTACTTCTAGCCCAGATTATTATCAGGTATTTCCACATGACAAGAGAGGAAAGACAAACAACAGTAAAATAGGA
Organism: Urochloa ruziziensis; assembly: GCA_015476505.1. Classification (NCBI taxonomy): domain Eukaryota; kingdom Viridiplantae; phylum Streptophyta; class Magnoliopsida; order Poales; family Poaceae; genus Urochloa; species Urochloa ruziziensis. The sequence goes on from CM027121.1 coordinate 24,177,114, forward strand.
ACAAAATATCGAGCTAGGCTCATAATCTAGGGGGGCGCGGGGGGGGGGGGGGGGGGGGGGGGGGGGGGGGTGGCGAATCTGTGGTAACCAAGCAGGGGTGAAGGGACATGCAGATTCTTAGCTATGCAGATGCATGCAGTAGTATCAGTGCACTAAAATAACATAGCTCCTTTAATTTTTGTAAGGGTAGGGGGGCGAGCACCCAGCTTCGCCCCCACGTAGCTCTGCCGGTGCAATATATGGCATAACAGTATGCAAAGCTACAAAATTTCGGAGGCCATGCATGTAAATACCCCATCAGAATCAACATCAACATTCCTCTCAATCATGATTGCCATCCTTAAACAGTTAATGCAGAATCCCTTTGTCTTCCTCAGGACTGGGACGAATTCTGCCTGTGCCACGCAACCTTGGCAGAAGGTGTGCCGTGGACAACAAAAGCAATGGTAGCGTGAACGCCCTTTGCAAATAAAGCATGTGTGCCATTCTGCAAAGTTCAATTTAGACAATATTCAGGATAAAGAAATACAAAAAAACACATATGAAACCAGGGGCAAAAGTTACAACTGCTATGAGCTTTAGGTTACTGTGCCCATTAGGCAATTACTTAATTTATGTTCTCACCCACTTACTTGGCTGCCAGAAAAATTGTATTCTCATGTTTACCAAAAACTAATTTTCCAAATATTGAGCAAGGATATTGCTATCCCTAATTATAGGATGCCTAGAGTAACAAGTACCTAAAAAGAACAAAGAACAGATGTATAATCCTATATGGCTTCTTCATTAAAAAGTAAGGTAATGATTTGTTGAATTTCAGCAAGCCAGTGTGTTCCTAGACATAGTTGCATGCACTTTCACAAGAACGATGTCCACCCATAGCAAGATTAAAGAAAGACTAGCTGAATGCTCACCGCAAATGAATTCTTCGTCCGAATTGAGAAAGTCACTATCTTTCCCCACACAAACAGGATGGTAAGCTTTATGGCAGCTCCTGCAAGAAACAAGAGCAATGATATAATTAGTTACAATCTCAAGAACATGGAAACAGACTAAAGCGACGAAACAGCGATAAGTCAACATCAATTGTCCAATTAATGTCAAGCAACTAAACTTTTACTACACGACAACCCCGATCAGATCACTATTTACAAGGCATAAAACCTTAATGGCCACTGTAGTTGAATGAGCGAGCAACCAACAACATGCCTGGCAAGAAAAGCAAGGCACAGACGCCAAGACCGACACCATTTTTCAGTGTAGAGCTGCAGTTCCCGCTACAAACAGTACGGATCAAGGCGCAGGCGCCAAGACCAACACCATTTTTCAGCATAGAGCAGTTCATGCTGCAAACAGTGAGGATCAATCGCAATCCAACAGGCGCCGACACGGTACCTACAGGACTGATCATTGGTTGATGTTTGCATAACCCGGGCCCTTCCATTTCCATCAAGGGATAAGGGTCTTAAGTAAACACTGCACTAGCCCTGACTGGACCCTTCTGTAGCAATGTCAAAGCGTGCACGCACAATCATACAGGCACCCTCCCGATTTTGCAGCTTGGCGAAGCATCAAGGATGTGGCTGACTGGCTGTGTTCATCCCCCCACCCCCAAACGGCCTTACCTACGCACATTCGAGCTCGAGCCTCACTCTCGCTGGCTCCGTGAGCACCAACCAGCATTTCCCCCTCTCCTCTCCGTACCCAGAGGCGGTGCGCGGCATCATGAGACGAGAACAAAAGAGGGGAGCACCGCGGGGGGACCGAACCTGTAGTCGCAGACACGGAGGTCGCCGCCGTCCTTGCAGACGAAGCAGAGGTCCTCCCCATCCACCGCTTCCCCCGCCTTCGCCTCCTCTTCCTGCTGCTGCTCCTCCTCCTCGTCCGCTACCCACCGCGGGCGCTTGCTGCGGCTCCCGCCGCCGGCACCGCCGCTCGCGCGGCGGCGCCTCCCGCTCCTCGGATTCCCCATCGCCTCTCCCAACCCTAACGGCGCCCGCCGGCGAGCGCAATCGGCGCCGGTGCCGCGGGCGGAATCGAGGGGATAAGGACAGCCGGGATCGGGCGCTTGACGCTTATTAATGCAATGCGGAAACGGAGCCGAGCGGGGTTGGGGATTTTCTGCTTTCGTTGACGGGGGGGTTGATCAGCTGGAGACGGGAACGGGAGGCTCGACTCTTGACGGGAAGTGGGGCGCGAGCAGCAGACGAGGATTCCGATGCGTGGCGACCGCGCGCGGATTCCGAGGAGGGAGGGAGGTGGAGAGAGGCAGGAGGTGGCTCTTGGGCTGTTGGCTGATGCTGCGGCGGACTGTGGAGTGTGGTGGTGGGCCCTCGGGCTCGGCTTTGTGAGAGTGGAGTGTGTGAGTGACTGGTGTGTGTCGACGAGCAAAGCAGCGCTGTCTCCTCGAACCAAAGGAAAGAGGGGCCTCCGCAGGCGGAGATTCCCGGGGCCGGAGGGGACGAGAACGAGAGGGCCGCTTGGGCACTGCGCGTACTCGCTGTTTTTTTCGCTACAGTACCGATTTTTTTATAAAAACCGGTCAAATCGGCCGGTTAACCAGTAGAGCGGTTTAGTAGGTCGGTTTTGAGAGGTAACCGGCCCTATTTAGCTACCGGACCGACCGGTTACCGGTCAAACCGGACCGGTTTCCAACGGGTTTTTTTAACCTGCTCGCTGGTTCTCTTCTCTCTCCGGGCTCCGGTGCCCGGTCGCATAAAAAACCTGTCGTTTTGGTGGTTTTCACGCTCGTTTTGCCTGGGCAGCTGCACTGCACGGCATGCATACCAAACCGAGGCCACAGCAAAAGAGGTGCTTTGTAGATGTGACCAGGCATGAGCCACGCGTGATCCGAAATAATTGTCTTAGTAGTAAGTTTCGTTTTTTCATTCAGAAAATTCTGTTTTTAACCTCCACCACGTTGTATATATATATGCCTCTCTTTAGCTAGACTGCTATGCCCGACAATTATATTAACATAAAGTTGGCTCACTTAGGCTTAGAAGCTTATGTTGTATTATCAATCAATTTAACTTTTTTCTTAATGAACGGCACATGACGTGTGCGTTTCATTGTGTTGACGCCGTTTTTTTACACGTGTCAGAGCCGATGTCAAGAGGGAAAGGAGAAGGCGTTTTGAAATCGGAATCGGACAGGGCAGCGAAGTTTCAGAATCGGAGAAGTAGAAGAATTAAACGATGTCCGATCTGGAGAATGGAAGACTTGTGGCATCAATCAACAGGTCAGATTGACTGACACGCCTAGGTTTTTCAAGGTTACGCCTGCTCGTGTGTTCGCGCATCTGTTTCCGCCCGATTTTTGCGTCAACACATTGATGTAGCAGAAGATACAATAATATGTCCCTGAGAGGCTATAATCAGACAAAATAAGAGAAAATTAAAACAAACATCAATCAATTTAACTTGAGCTGGCCTTCTAGGACTAGGAGATAGCATCATACCAAACATTGTAAAGTAATTAGAGCACCTCTTCCACTGCATCTAAAATTGGCGACACCGTGTGAGTCATTTGTGCTTGGCTCTCTTGTTTTGGAGAAGTGTCGTATGTGATTGGCCTCATCTCAAAGAAGTTTATGACAGAGAACTCTCCTATAAAAAGCACGGGTATTTCATGCTCTTCATAATGCAGAAATGATGGAGTTTTCTTGAGGATCTACGACACCATCAACAAAGACATAAACCTTCTCCCATGCAAACAAGGTGGATAAGACTACCCCCAACATGTCCCATGCAAAATGGGTTTCTCAAACCAACAAGTGCTAGCATATCTTTTAAACACTTTCACGAAGGGAGTTCTTGAAAATGTGGTGACCAAGACACCAAGGAGATATATGCTTGTTTGTGTCTCAAGCGCAAGCCAAGGAGACAAATATTGGTTTGCACTTGCAACCAATGTGAAAGGACACCATGACAAATATTCCACAAGACTATCCACCATGCGAACCAATCAAAGAGATATTGTGAATGGACCACCAATGAAACTTTAAGGCTACATAGATTTTTTTTTGACGTTTTACAAAATAATGTAGGAGTGGATTCGATGTTTTTTTTACCGAGTGTAGGAACCAAAGGCATTGTCATTTCCATGGTTTGCACGACAAAGAATGTCGCAAAGCTGATATGACGAGCTTAGGGAGGTACGACGAGAGGTTGAAAGACCCATCCATGACAGTGGAAGCAATTGGAGAGGATCGAGAAGTGAATGTATTGGTGAAGGATTCCTTGAACCTATCTTATACCATGAACGAGAATGAATGCCAACCTAATGACAGTTCCCATTGATATCTGGATGTACAACATGTAGTGCTAACATAACAATAACTAACAACTAAACGATCGAATTTAGTGGATTGCAAGAGTGACGCGATGTAGTGGACGCACAAGGCTGAGTCTTGTGCTAACATTACGCTACATACTCCCTCATTTTCAAAATGTCAGTCGTTTAGCGGAATAAAAGAACTCCATTGAGCATACATATTTGTCATTCCAAGGCACAGAAGAGAAGCCGGTATATGCACACGCAAAATGGGAAAAAGAAAAGGCGTGGTCGGCAGGATTCGAACCTGCGCGGGCAAAGCCCACATGATTTCTAGTCATGCCCGATAACCACTCCGGCACGACCACTTTGATGCTAATTGACCCATATGGTGTATATTAACTGTTCTTATTTAACTCAAAAACAGCAAATCAGTAGAAGCATCATCAATATAAACAGCCCTACAAGACACAGCTTGCAATCATAAAGACACTTGTTATCGTATTTCTAATAAACCTGTCATAAAGCGACTGTTTGGCCTTAGAATCTTAGATCCATAATGTGACCATTGGACTTTTCATATATATAAGCTTGATCCAAACAAGACTTGTCACAATTCACAAGGTCCATCCACCAGCAGCTGTCGTGTACAAAAGGCAACAATTTTCTCATCATGTGCAACGGCGACCACAACACAGAGAAGTCTCACCCTCATACGCTATCTGCGTCCCCTGAATAACCCAACAAACTTCTCATGCACTTCCATGAAATGCTCATGCCACCTAACAAGCAGGTATAACGGTATGAGCCAAGGACATACAGCGCGATCATCAAGGCATCGACAATTCAACATGACTCAAACGCAGGCATAAGATTAAAAAAAAAAACTACAAACATCTCAGATCATTCAAAATGGGTGCATTCCAGATTTCCAGTTCCACCACCCGGTGGTCAAAAATAGGGCGCTGGGATTCTCCAGCAGTTGAAACAAGAGCCGTCAAAAGTTTAACTGTTTTTTGTTCAGCTAAACACCTAGACTTTTGAAACTGACACCATCAGAACCAAAATGCTCAAATAATTGTCTCGTGGATTGCACCCTGTTCAACCAGAGTGACCCAAATTGTCTAAACCTCTTTATTAAACTGTAAAAACGAATTGTCCCCTCATGGTTCAGCAGGCCATCTTTCTATGCGGTGGCTTCCTTCAGGTAGGCGATGAGATCAGCACGCTCCTGCGGCTTCTTCAGCCCAGGGAAAACCATCTTGGTTCCAGGAATGTACTGCATGACATACGAACAGTTTGTATTATCAGTATTGGTACGAGTTTGGGAAGTAGAAACCACATTTGAACAAATTGTACCAAATAACTGCAACTAGGACGAGCGAGACACTCAATTTTTTTTTTGTTGGGGTTGTTAGAGCACCCATCCAAGGCTTGCTTAAGCTACTGGTGTTGCATACAAGTACAAAAGAGCCAATAAATCAATATTGCACATGATGTAGGGTAAAAAAGAAACAATTAAAACAGGAACGGGAATTCCATCACTATCACAACATGAATTAACTGCATGCCTGAACATGATGTACCAAGATAACTTATAAGTTATAACAAAATTAGAATTCTTGACAGTTACAAAAGCTTAGCCTAAAAGCACCAGATCAAGCAGATTTACTAGTGGTTGCCAAAATTAACAAGAGTGTCATCCTAACCTCAACTTTTCAAATGTCTTTCAAATGTCCAGTTATTCAAAGTGTACATCAGTTAAATAAAAATCAGCATGCCACAGCTTCTGTTATTCAAAATTGGTCTACAAGTTTTACTTTAGACTCGAGTTATCTGGCACCATCCATCTTCACAACTCACAGCACATTCTTTTACTGAGATTCGTATGAATAAATTTATCAAGATATGACCCAACTGAAATACATCTTTAGGTACTCTACAAGGATTTGTAAGGTATACTTCCAGATACTGGCACTGCTTCAAGGGGATAAATTGTCACAATAAAAAAAAAGTAGAACATCCTTCCCATCACCTTCCCATCGCCTACACGGCCGTTTGGCCTGTGTACACAGCGTTTAAACGCTACACGGTGCCTAGCCGTGTCCGTTTAATCACCCATTTAGCGCATTTAACCTATTTATTGGCCGCTTAGCCCATATAAAATGCTAAACAGTAGGTGACCGACTGTTTAGCGTTTAGGCTAACATTGAGCTGAAGAATCTAAAAGCAACTAAAGAGAAAAGTATACCTTCTTAGGGTTAAGCAGGTAATCATACAAAGTGTTCTCCTCCCAGACCACAGCCTTGTTCTTGTTTCCTGCAGAGTAGGAGTAGCCGGCGGTGGTACCCGACTGCCTCCCGAAAAGACCATTCAAGTTCGGACCTGAAAATTTACAAACATGGTGCATATTACAAATTGTTTTTTGTGTACACACAGTCAGATAGAACAAACAGACACTACCAAGTATAAATGGTCATCAATTGTGCAGAGCAACCAGAGTGGTGACAGGCACAGCTATATTCAAGAAGGAAAAGCTAATGAAACTATTAAAAACTAATAGCACCACTAGCTTACCCCATTTCTAGATTTCTAGTTGCATATTATTAGCAAGCTGCAGGAGCACAAATTCATAATTCATAACAGATAAGCTGGCAAAGAAAAGGATAAGCCAGCAATTGCCAAAACTGAATCGTGCAGCTTCCTACAACAACAGGCAGCATCAACAATTGTTAATGCAGGATCAATCTAAATAGCCTTTACAGCTAAAGCACAGCGACCTCAACAAGCTTACAACCTAATCCTGAGTTACTGACCGTTCCAAATTAACGAGGCAAGCATGGCCTGCGCTATTGTGCAAGCCTCAAATTCAACCCTAAATAAAGCAAGAAAACTGGGCAGCATACCAGGTAGCCCGCAGGCATTTGATGCTAAAACAAGACGAGCTAACCAACAAACCCTAGTAGGTCAACAACCTTGCACCAACCGAACAGATCTATGCGCCGCGCGAACCATTCCCTCACGGGGCAGAGCAAACATGAAGGAATCTACATGTACGGCTGCACGGGATCAGATCTGATCCGCAAATCTACAGCACCCCCGCGCGCAATCAAAGGGAGATGGGGCGAGCCATCCAGATCCTCGACGGCTTAGTGGGGGAGGGGTCGCTCACCTTGCTTGTGGCCGGCGCCCTTGTCGACGGTGTGGCACTGCGCGCACTTGGTCTTGAAGATCTTCTCGCCCGCCTTGGGGTTGCCGGGGGGAGCCTCTGAGAACGACGCCATCGCCGCCGCACGCACGCGGAGAGATCTGGAGCCGGCGGAGAGGGGGAAGAAGAGGAGGAGGAGGCGAACTGCAACTTCTGGTTGGCCCTTTGGACTTGCGCCGAATTCGCGAGGACCCGGTTGTTCTATAGACCAAGCGTGGAGGCGCGGCGGGGGCGCGGAAGTACGGAACTGCCCCTGAGGCGTGTGAGAGCGCTAGGGCGTGTGGAGCAGGGGCAGGGTGGGGAATCGGCGAGGGTTCGGGAAGCTTTCCGTGGCTTGGAGAAAAAGGAAAGCGTGGGCGGCGCGTGGAGGGGAAGCGTGGTTGCCCGACGCCCCTCATTCGGGTGTGGCGGCGGGGTGCAACGTGCTAGGGCGCTTCGTGGGCCGCGTCTTTGGGTTGGTGGGGGCCGACCGGACGAACGCCCGGAGTCTCTCTTCTGTGGTTGCGGTTGCGGACATGCGGTTGGTGGTTCGCCAGGTAGGCGGGAGGATCGCGACCATCGGTGAGGAGGGCACCGACCAGTGGACGGTCCTGATCCGTTGGCGGATTTAAAATATGTTATTAGAAGGGAATCGTCAAGCTTCGAAAAAAAGAGAGAGAGAAGGGAATCATCATCATGTGCCACAGGAATCGCGCAACTTTTTATTGGAAAGCAACTTTCATGGATGACAACATCAGGAAAATCCCACATGGATGACAACGTCAGGAAAATCCCAAAGCTTCCATCAAATTTCAACTTCAAACTGGATCACCCACTCCATTGGTTACAGGGCTTGCAATCAGGGATCACCCACTGGTTACGGGGCTTGCAATCAGTTCAACAAGGAATGCGCCTCACGTCACAGGCATGCAGACAGAAATAGCAAACAACCAATCTGGTAGCCCTGGAGTAGTACGGGTGAACATATTTCCACAGCTCAATTACGGGTACATTCTTCAGCTAGAGCTCCAATTATTTCAGGTATATACAATGTTTTACTTAATCCCAGGAGGTAAAAAACTACTGCCATTAGACATTAGTGGATATGATACACGTAGCTACATACACTACTACGGTTACTCTAACACAGGTGACAAGAGTGACTGGTAAATGGACAAAAGATAACATCAGCATTGCTAGCTTGGGTGCGGCTTCTAGGTCACGTCAGACGCTTCATTTTCCCTTCACAGCTTCAGAGTTATGCTGCAGGATCATCCTAGATACTGGGTTAGTGCCAGTGTGGAGTTGAGGCCCTGCATTGGACCAAAGAGATGATGTAAGTTGGAATACTTCGAAATGCAATCAAGAAGATTAAACTCAGTGGGACATGTTTTTGCTGCACAGTACCCATATCTAGAAGATTAAAGTAGAATGAAATATAGTTTTGCTACGGACAGTAACTGGTGCTCATCATCAATAGCTTACTTTGGCTTTCTTCCACCAGCAGGCGAATTGTTGACATTCGGCTTCCTCTCAGTGCAAGATGTCCGGCGTGGTGGGGGAGGTGGCGGCGGAGGCTGAAAGATCAAGTGAGCAAAGGTCAATTACAGTTTCAAGTTATAGACTTATGTGCGTCTAATTATGAACACTTCATTGTTTTCCAAAGCAGAGTGATTGTTATGCAGTGAAAAGGATAAAAACTCATACCGCAGGGGCTCTTGTCTTTACACTTCCAGTCAGTGAAGGAGACACATTATTTGATTTATATGCTTGGGCTCGTACCCCCTCGCGCAAACCCTAGAAAAAGATATTCTTGATACATTAGCACACCAGTGAAGTAGTTTCATTCTCTAATTTCAGCTAATGTCTCTAATAAGATAATGCCAGGTATACAGTTAGCACACCAGTGAAGTAGTTTCATTCTCTAATTTCAGCTAATGTCTCCAATAAGATAATGCCAGGTACAATGTCAGGCTATGGATTTTTCTATTTCAATGAAAAATTCTACAAATTTAATCGATGTTTATTACATTCAGGAAAGTATTACTATATTTGGATGAAAAGGCCAGGGCTTTGAAAGGAAGAACTGGACCATTTCAGGTTTACTGGCTAGTTACTGGCAGTGGCAGATTTCAGAACCATAGCTAATACTAGCACGAGGTCCCATGCCTTAAAGGTTCTAGAATCGAGAGCAAGCTGGAAACGACAATTACATATCTCATAATTTGGTGCACACCAGTTTTCTGAAAGATCCTAACCTTGGTATAATGTAATGGAAACAGTTCAGACTTTTCGTTCCAGGGCTTATCAGTAATGCTATAATGTTATACTCAGGGTTATCAGGAATGCTATACTGTTATACTCAGGGTTATCAGTATAAATGTGAAATATAGAAGCATTTAGGAATTAGCATACAGACAAAACAAATCATATTGTTAACTTGCATGTATGCATGTGGTGGAACTGCACAAAAGGAAAAGAAGCTTCTCACCTCCTTGTTTGGCTTTCTAAAATTTTCTAGACCTCGGCCATCTTTAACATTGGAAGTCGGCATTTTCCTTGGAGGCAGGTTAAGAGGGCTGAAAAAAAGATGCAGTGGTTAGAGCAATAGAACTAATCAATTTTGAAGATCAGAGCATTCCAGGAATCCAGGTCCCTAGTACAATTGTTCTGAAAAAAAATGATAGAATTAGCACCTATTTTGCTTCCAATCCACTTGAAATTCCACCCTTTCTTTCACATAGCTGTGAAACAATACAAAAATAGCAGTTAAATCTTAATGCAAGTTCTTCTGTCAAGCATCCCAGAAAAAGTTTGTAACAATCACCTTATGTTTTCCAGCTTGCTACTTTTAAGTTTAACGATGCTGGGAGTTATTGCCTTTTCTGGAGTACCCTGCATCGAGGAACAGAGAAGAAACAATAATCCACAATGAGAAAGTATGCTGTCTTTTAAACTCTGCATGTTAATCTCTTTCTGCATTTAAGAATATGATTAATATATTTATACAATGCAATGAGAGAATGGATAGGAACATACTTCTATGACAATAGCACTCTTTGAATAATGTGGCATTGCTCTTGAGCCAATAGGTGTTTTTGGATTCAGCTTAGTTGTACTGCTATTGGGTACAGGGCGCCTTTCTCCAGTAGAAGGGCGATGTGGGGTGGAAATGTCACCTTTTTTGGTGAGGCGTCTATCAGGAGTCAAAGGCCAACGTGATGTGGCAACATTAGTTTGCTTCAGTGCAGTCTCTCTGGTAACAGGGCGTCTCTCAGGGGTAGAAGGCCTATGCAGCAGGGCATGCTTCGGTTCAATATCTCTAGCAGTGGAACGCTTCTCAACGGTAGAAGGCCTGTAAGGCGAACCATGCTTCATTGCAACATCTCTAGCAATGGGGCGCCTCTCAGCAGTAGAAGGCCTGCATGGCAGAACTACAGTGGCATGCTTCGGTGCAATGTCTCTAACAATGGGGCGCCTCTCAGCAGTAGAAGGACGGCACAATGGGACAATATCAGTATTCTTCTGGGCACCTTCTCTAGTGATAGGGACCATAGGGTGCTGTTTGACAGCAGATGGCCGACATGAGGTAGCCATACCAACATGCTTCATGGTCATATCTCTCGTGCTAGTGCGCCTTTCACCAGTAGAAGGTCTATGTGGGTTAGCAACATTGAAATGCTTTGGAGTTGACTCTTTGGTGAGACACCTGTCAGGAGTAGAAGGTCGATGTGGGGTAGCAATGTTGGATAGCTTTGGGATTGACTCTTTGGTGACAGGGCGCCTGTTGGCAGTAGAAGGTCGACGTGGAGTAGCAATGTTGCATTGCTCTGGTGTTGATTTTTTGGTCATAGGGCGCCTGTCAGCGGTAGAAGGTCGACGTGGGGTACTATTGCCAGCATGCTTTAGTGCTGATTCTCTGGTGGCAGGGCGTCTTTCAGAAGTAGAAGGCCGGCATGGGGTGATAACTTCAGCAGGCTTCCTTGAAGCATCTCTGGTGGCAGGTCGCTGATCTCTGGTAGAGGGCCGTTGCGATGCTGCTGAGGAAGGTCTTCTTAAACCTGTAATGCCACTTCTTGCTGTGGTGCCAACCAAATTGCTGGTTGCTTCTCTTGGCCTTCGCAATGACTGGATATTTTCTGGCTTTGCAATCTGGTTCAGTCACACTGGGTTTTCCTGAAGCAGGTCCCTGAAATTATTCAAAAATAGCTTATAACTTTATGAAAAATGTACAGGCTCCAGGCCATATAACAAACACATAAAATACATCTGTATGACTAAAGATAGCACGAAACTGAAGAAATCAATCTAGCCATCTAGGCATTCAAGGTAATTCCAATAGAGTGTCTTTCTTATGCATTCTAGTTATGTAGTTTCGTGAAAAAGAGAGACATTTTAATGTCTTGCACACTAAGGTGGACGTTATACTGGGGTCCAGTACAATAGTCTACTTATTAGAAAACAAAGCACATACAGATTGCAACAATGAACAAGATGAAAATATGACCATAGCTGGGGTGCAAATACCTTAGTTGTGTGATCAGAAACATTACTAGAAGTCATATTGATAGTCTTTGGAATTATTTTTGAAGCCTGACCAATTCGAGAGTCTTTCTCAATTATTTTCTTAGGAGATATCATAATCTCATGTGCCACTTCAGGATTATCTTGGCTGGAATTAGCATCTTGCTTCAACATATCCATTTTGCCACTAACATCTCCTCTCATTTGTTTGCCAATTTTCTGCAAGCCACCGACTGGTGAAGAATGAGCAGACACGGAAGCTTCATTGACTAATCTCCCATTCTCGTGATAACTATAGGATTCCATTTCATTCTCAAACGTGGTTGCAGTTGTTGTCTGCTCCGTGGAATCATCAACAAGTGTTCTAGATTCAGTCGGAGCTCCATGGTCTGCAGCTGGTTCATATTCTCCTGTTTGACTAGAATTGCTGCCATCACCACTGTACTCCAAATGAAGTTCAGTTTGCTGGTTCTGTTGCTGTAAGGCCTTGAGTTCCCTAATCCTCTTAAAGTATTCTTCAAAGTATGCTTTCTTCTTAGCAACTAATCCATTGAACTTTCCAAACTCTTCATGACGCCTATCATTGGTAAATACAGACCACTTCTCCCAGTCTAACGATTCCAGGTCAAATCTTCCAAAAGATATGGAACCATGACCAAACAGTTGCGATGTTCCCTAAAGGAAGAAATAGCACCAGTGATAAGGAAGTGTAAGAATATCAACAGACGATATGATTACAGCAGAAAAAATGCAATAACAGAATGGTTGTTAGCTTCTTAGGAACCTTTTGGATTAACACTACTAACTACTACACCAGCACAGATAAGGTAATGGTAGTTACCACATATCCTGGAAGTTTTAGCAACGTATTACACTGAGATTATTAATCAGTTGCCTTGAATTGTTTTTATGCCGATAGTGGTTTCCTATCACTTCAGGTAACTTCGATGTCTTTACATTATACTTGGCCAAAAAAAAAGGAATGATGAAAGAGAGTTTACCTGTGAAATATCCTGCACAGAAGTTTCCTCTTGCGACCATGCAAAAAAGTTTTGATTGACCTCAGTTGCCATCTTATGTCGGATAGCTAATTCATAATTGTTGGGCAAACTTGTGAACCCTGCAAAATTAAACAAAACATATTCATATATAGAGCCAAAATTGAGGTTTCATTTTGACAACCAAGCAGGACATTATTGGACAAAGTTGTTCAGCACTTTAGGTAATAATTGGTTAAACAAATTGGAGATAGATACAGTGGGAAAAACTCTAATGCAACCTATAACCCTGGCGCGAGCCCAACTTGTGAGTTGTGACATCACAAGCAAGAACAAGCAGTGTCTCGCAAAGAAAAATGGAATCATTGCATCGCTATTTCAACAGGACCAACAGAATTCATAAACTCTGTCAGGACGCAATTGAGAATGATATAAGCTCCCCCAGTACACTATTTAGGAATCAATAATTTCCCATCATGGCAAACTAATACATGATGGGGTCGGGAGCTCATGATCAATTCCAAATTTCCAACCACACATGGGACCATTAGCATCAGTCTCGCCGCACCTACCCTCAGATATCAACACTTCACCTACACGGTATTCTAGTACTACATATGCCAAGGAGTTAAGCCAGTAAATATAAATAGTACTAACTAGACAAGCATGGACAGCAACACTACAAGGTCCGGGAAGGATGCAATGAGGAAGAGTATGTCATCGCATAAAAAATGTATGCCATCGCATAAAAAAATCAAATTCTGTCATGTCACCTAAAGAAGCTAATTCTAGAAATCTAAACGTCTGATAGATTGAAAGGGTGCTCGATAGAAATAAAGACGATTAAAAATTCTGCAAACGAATTATTACTGGTCAAACGCAACAGCCAGAGCTCAAATTCTCATGTACTCATTGCATAATGTGGAGTGGGTGGAATGGGGGGAAACAAATAAATAAGTCCGCAAAACAAGAAAGTTTTAAACGGCAAAATGGCTTAACTCACGCCCCATATTATGGTCTTTCTTTGGTGGCAAAACAATTTGGAAAGACGGAAAAAATGTGAGAAACTACCAAAATCAGAACAAGGGAAATAAATCTTTCCAAAAACACAAAAACCTTCACAGGAAAAGCAAGAGAACCGCAAGAAAGGGGATTCAAAGAACGCGGCAGGGCACATGAAATTACAAGCGAATCCAGCGGCATTGCAGAATTCCTCGGAGCTGCCAGCGCCTAACGACCGCCTTCCTCGCGAGGCGACATCCCCCGCACGAATCTGCCCTCAAAGCTCGACTAGACCAAGAAACCACGAAAAGCACTGTTCCCCCCACTTCCAAAGCTCAGCCAAGAACCAAAGTAGGAGCGGACGAGCCAGAAGCAAACTAGCATACCTGGAACCACTGATCACCACCCGGCCGCCAGCGCATCGGATCCGGCGTGGCGAGGCGCCGCGCGTCCCTCTCCTCCAGATCCGTGCTCGATGAGCCAGAGAACAGCCCCGCTCGCGGCGCCCCTGCCCGTGAAGCTGCCCACCGCCGCCAGCGATTCCTTCCTCGCGACAGAGATTCCTTCCTTGCCCGCGCCCAGCACGCCGGATTTAGGTGCGGATTGGCGAGGCGGTGTGAGCGCGAAGTTACTACTGGTAGAGTGAGCCGGACACTGCCTGCGCTTTGGTGGGTGGAGCGGCAGGAGACGATGCTGGGGAGAAAGACTGGAGGAGTGTTTGCCTGTTTGGCCCGCGCCGGAGCCAAAGAAAAAAGGTTTTAAAAAGCGTGACACAGGCCACACAGCAGATGAAAAGAATATTTGTCCAAAAATGATTTGTTAAAGAAAAAGGCTTAGTACGCATAAAAGGCAATTCCCAATCATTTTTGGCCGTTCAAAATTGGATTCATACTTCTAGATAATGTGGGGTGCACTGTGTGATAACAGTATGCTCCGCTGCATTTAAAATTAGCCGAATTGGCTTCTCTCTCTTCTTTCACGTGGCGCCTGCTATCTTTCAGTCGGCGTTACATGTCAAACCGGTCCGGTAGCTAAATAGGGCCAGGTTACCACTTAAAACCGACCCTACCAAACCGCTTCCTACTGGTTAATCGGCCGGTTTGACCGGTTTACCGACCAGTTTTTATTAAAAAATCGGTACTGTAGCGGGAAAAAAAACCCTGTGTACAACGCGTCTCTTCCTCCGTCTGTATGATCTTTTTTTTTCAGTAAACCCCTCACCAACGCCTAGAGACGAATGCCTCGTCCTCTCGTGAGGCGACGCTCCCGTCGCGTTCTCCCAAGCAGAGCAGACGAGCGAGCGCGCGTTGTACGCCGCCGTCGTCCCCAGACGACGACCCGCTGGATCCCGCGCGCCTGCGTGCTCTCCTTCCGCGGCGGAGCTCCTCAATCCCTTCCCCAACCCAGCATCCCATCCACGACGGCGAGGGTGAGGGCGACGAAGAGGGCTAGGAGCCCTTCTCTGCCTCCGAACCGCCGTAGCCAGTAGCGGAGGAGTCACCGCATAGAGGAGGCGCAAGATCCACCAACAGCTGGCCGGCCTCGAAAGGAGGGAAGGATGGGAGAGAGCGTTCCGTGGCCACGGCCGGCGCGCCGCGCGCGCGAGCTCCAGGAACTAGCAGCCTGCGCATCAGGGACCCGATGACTGAAACCGTGAGCCGTCAGGGACTGGAGATCGAGTGATTGGAGGAAATTTGGATATTCGCCTGGGTCTGGTGGTTGTATAGTGTGTCATGATATTTTTGTTGAACTTTGAATCTTGAGCAACGAAGAAAAGGAAGGATCGATGGGGATTTTTATGGATTGGTGATAGGGAAACTTGCGATGGCTGCTGGATTTACAGGATTGAAGCAATCTAGATATGGGCGGATGAACACAAGGAACTAGTAGAAGGAAAAGGGGAACCGGCGTTTCGCCTACACTTCAGTCAAAAAGTCACTAGCTCGTGCCAGGCCAAATGTCGGATAGGAGTAGGAAGAAAGGGAATGATCGGATAAGGAAAGAAAAAAGAAAAAAATAGAAAAAATTGAAAATTGAAAAAAAAAACTAAAGTCGGAGCCGTTTTAGAAGGAGACGGAGCTCTACCACACAATGGTATACGAAAATACATTTGTAGTTCATCTTAGCCACATGCAAAGCATTAAACAGTTTAAAGACGAACTCTATGTCTATGGGTCGTATGATATGTCTATATATCTGTCTGTATGATAAATTCGAGATCCTAGAGACGACCCACCGTCTGTGGTTGTACATGCCCTAAGTGAGATTCACTTAAGCTTCACTCTAAACTCTAAAACTTTGAGGTAAGTCCTAGTACTCACGATATGTCGATAAAGAAATTAGAGCTTGAATGATTATAAAATTGTGATAAAAAGGACGCATTAGCAAGTAATTGTATGCGCAGGATATGTTGTACGGAAAAAAATGTTCGGCATTGAGCATGGCGCGGCCACGAAGACACTCTTTTGGTCCTTCCGCGGGAAAAGAAAAGAGAACGAATTATTTATTGCGTGAAATCTAATCGCACCCTGGCCTCCATTTAGCGTTATATGGAGACCCTAGGCAATCGCCGTCCCTTTTGGATCCCACGGCACAGATGCCCCCCGTCGGTTTTTATTTGCTGGCCCACATGTCTGCCTCCACCTGCCCGGACGCGAGCGGCCGCTCAATTCCTTTTAAATTTCGGGAGTCGCGCTGGAGAGAGAAGTCATTTCATTTCTGTCATTCGCGAAAGGGGAAAGCGAGCGGCCAGGAGGGCGGAGGCGGCGAGGCGAGCCAGGAGAGCGGAGGCGGCGAGGCGACGCGTCGGAGCAGAGTCGACGACCTCTACCTCGGTGGTATCCCCTTGCTTGGCGCCACCTCTACTATTGGTGCACGTCCCGTCGAGGTGGGGAGGGAGGTCACTTCTTCTCCGACTAACTAGATCTGCTCGTTGATGCAGATCCGCTGCGTTCGTCTTCTCCCACCAGCCGACGGATCCGTCCTCACCTTCTTCTCCGCCGCGTCGTGCTCGGCTTCGCGGTGCACCTCCCCTGACTGGCTGGCTACTACGTCAACGCAGGCGGATCCGGCGATTTTCTTTCGCGGCTACCTCCTTCTCCGCGCTCTGTGTGCTCCGTCGAGGGTTCCCTCTCTAATACACCCAGGTCAGCGCCTATGCTACCCCGTGCCCTCTCCCCTCGATCCCATTTTAGTTTCCCCTCCAGTTCACTATGCGAGATCGCATGTCGACTTGTTTGATTCGTTGGTTCATTTCGTTTTGGTTGCCATGCTTTTGCTCAGCAGATCTGACTGAGTACTATTGAATCTGTTAGGGTTAGGTTTTGGGTTAGGGTTAGGGTTAGGGTTTCCTGTTGAACACTGTTGAACACTGGTCGCCATATATATGCTTACATTTATCTGAGTTTTGAATCTAGTAAATGATTTCCTCATATTAGCAGCTTACAGTCATTTGACAACAGAACACCTTATGTCATTTTAGGCTGTAAATAAAACAAGCTTACACCCATTTTTGAAGTAGTTTTGTCAGGCTTCTGTTTTCATGTTTGATGAGTGTTTTTACTGATGTGTAATAGATTAGGAGTTAAGTGCTATTGTGCCTTTTAGCAGTCCTCTTGCTATTAGTTAGTTTTTAATTTTGAGTCAATTAAATCATTTTAATTAGGATACTGTTATTTGTTCATTTCTCTATGGATCTCTCTACAAATCATTGACAACAGTATCTATTAGCGGTGATTTTTTTGGTGTGCCAGTTCAGGATTTCTTCACATTAGCAAAGTTTTAGCTTACAGGCATATCACACCACAACACCAATTTATGTTTTCGGAAAATGACTAATGAAGGTTTTGAGACCCACCTATGTTATGTATTATTAAGCATGTAAGAACACGAGGAATTTCTAGTGCATAAACATTTTTTATTGCAAGCAGCAGTACTCCATGATGACTAATGAATGTTACACCATGATTTTGTTGCTACTAGTTGCATTTTTCTTTCTTTTGTCTCTGTATTGAATATGTATTGAATATGAATGTGTCTCATGAAGATTTTGTTTCTGTTTTCAGGCCAAGGACCTGACCGTGCTCGCCCACAAGGTCTACTTCTGTACTGAGATTGACGGAAACCCAGCAGGTTTGTGGCTACTCCCCGATCTTTTTTTCGCCCCCTCTTTTGTTTGATTCAGTTTGTGCTGATAATGAGCATTCTCATATCCAGCTGAAAATGTTTTGTAGTTTTGTCACTCATTATTAGTATGCTGGGTCTACTTTTTTAAGATCCTTATTGATGTTAGTTTATTAGGTCAATGATGATGTAACTTACCAGTATGAAAGTATCTTTTACTGTTGGTAGTAATTCTAGTTTAAGTGATGATTCTTATGTAAACAGTAAGTATCAACTATGTAGTGGGTCAGCACTACGTAGTATGAAAGTATCTTTACAACTTTTTCCAATTTTTTATATTATTCTCATGCGATCATATGTATAAGATGTCTTTGCTCTATTTTTTACAGATCAATATTTTTTTGCGCCCCGCATCTGATACTGTGTCTCCTCTGCTACATTGATTTTGCGCCGCTGTCAGTCCTGTCGTTGCAAGCTCACCACACACAGGTATTTTTGATTTGTTCCATAGTGTTGTACAGTAGTATGGTCTTATTTATGTTTTGATATCAGGCCATAGTACCTAGCCTTTAGGAACACCCTGCATTTTTTGTGTGTATTTCTATGTTCCACAGTTTGATTTATGATAATGTTGAAAGTATCCTTCTTTTTGTTCACCTTTCATATGAAGTTACAAATTACTTTCCAGCTGAATTAAAAAATAACAATTTCTAATTTATGCTACTCATACCATGTAACTAAATATTTTGTCCAGTTTGATTTATGATAATGTTGAAGTATCCTTCTTTTGTTCACCTTTCATATGAAGTAACAAATAACTTTCCAGCTGAATTAAAAAGTAACAGTTTCTAATTTCTGCTACTCATACCATGTAACTAATTATTTTTTCCTTTTGTCCGCTCCTTACTATGTGCCCCTGTTTATGTAGGTGCTCGTACCTCTGCCCTTTTTTTTGGAAAGCCTCATCGAAACATTTTAAACAGGTAATTGACCATACCAATTTTATTTCTTTTTTTTTGTGTGGTGGGTGCTGAATGCACAAGTCTTTCAAGTGGGGTCCACGAAAATCCAACGGAGCTGGCATGTGGTATTCGGTCACTCCGGATACCCTGTAAGTCCCGGTTTGGTGCCCCCCCCCCCCCCCCCCCGATGCGTGCAAGCTCATCACCCACCTGTCCATATCTTATTGTTTTTCTTGTTTCTAATCATTATTTTCAAATGTTTTTGAGGTACATTGAAGGAACCTCTTCTGTCTGAGATCATCCACTAAGTTTCAGCTTTAGGTATGTCACTAAACCATTACTGCTCTTATCATCTTTTTTCCAAGTGGGTGCTGATTGCACAAGTCTTTATTGGGGCTGACGAAAATCCAATGGAGCTGGCATGTGGTATTCGGTCACTCCGGATACCCTGTAAGTCCTGGTTTTGGTGGCCCCCTCGATGCGTGCAAGCTCATCACCCACATGTTGCTATATTATTGTTTTTCTTGTCTCTAATCAGTTTCTTCCTTTTGTTTTCAAGGTACATCAAAGGAATCTATTCTTTTTTCTGAGGTCATCCACTCATTTTCAGCTTTAGGTATGTCACTAAACCCTATCTGCACTTATCGCTTTTTTTCGGTGGGTGCTGAATGCACAAGTCTTTAATGGGGCTGACGAAAATCCAACGGAGCTGGCATGTGGTATTCGGTCACTCCGGATACCCTGTAAGTCCCGGTTTTGGTGGCCCCCTCGATGCGTGCAGGCTCATCACCCACCTGTTGCTATATTATGGTTTTACTTGTCCCTAATCATTTTTCTTCTTTCTGTTTTTGAGGTACATCAAAGGAATCTATTCATTTTCTGAGGTCATCTACAACGTACTTCATCACTGTACCATTAAGGTATGCTATAACCCATCTATGCTTTTTTACCTTTTGTTGTTTGATTGGTTCACCTTAGTTAGTATGTTTGCTTTGTGTTTGTGACTTTATTTTGCTGTTGTTTTCTATATTCTAGTAACTAAATGGCAACTAAATAGTTGCTACGATGTGTTTAATAGTAACTAGCCCATTTTTTGGATGGATTGAAAAGCAACAAGTAATCTTCTTTGATATAAAAATTAGGTAATATTTATTATCAGAACTTGGGATGGCTTTCTCCTTTTGCACTGACCTGTGCCGGTTAACCCTAGTGTACTAGTGGCTAGTATACCTGGCTTTTCATTATTTTCCATTTTAAAATCTGCTAGTACACCAGCTTCCACTTAATCTAATTAGTCTGTTTATATTTTGATGCTGCAGTGTCTTTGTGTAAATTTCTATTTTTTTGCAAAACTCGGTGTATTGTATATCATGTAATTATTTTCAAAATATTTTCCGCATTAAACAGAAGTTGTTGGTGTGGGTATCAGGGGACATGGATTTTTGCTAGTTGTTACTGTGGTCGACCCAAGATTTTAGGGGTTAGCGCTGCGAGGTTTTTAGAAGGTTGAATTGTTTGTTTGCTTTCACAATTTACAATAGTTTTACAGGTGTTGTTTTTAGGCGTTATTTTGCTACTGGCAGTCCCCAGATTTTTTAATGTAGTTCCGGGCAGTATACTTTCTTATCTCTGCCTGTGCTAAAAAGTTTAGTGTGCTGCGGGCAAACGTTTAGTGTGCGGTTTTGGTATTGCTTATTTGAATCATTTAGGGAGTGGATTCTGAAGTGGTTAGTTTTTTTGTGGATTTAGGATTGGTTAGTGTGGTTGTGGCAAAAGCTATTAGTGTGCAATTTTTGGAGTGCTTAGTATAATCATTTGGGATTCGGTATTATGGATTCAGTAATAGTTAGTGTTTCGTTGATTCGGGAAGGTTATTGTAGTTGCTACAGAACGGTTAGTGGTTGGAGTTTGTAATGGTAAGTGTGGTGGTGGATTTTATTGTGATTAGTGCGGTTGTGTGCCCTAACTATCTTTTGGGGTGGTGGTGGCTATGGGTGGGGGGGCTGCTTGGATTCGTTAGTGGTTAGTTTGGTTGTGGTCTGAGGGTGGTGGCGGAGTTGGCCGTAGGCCACCGTACCGGGTGGTGGTGCTCGTCGGGGGGGGGGCATGGATTTCGAAGTGGTTAGTGTGGTGGTGGTCAGAAGGTGGTGGCGGAGGCGGCCGTAGGCCACCGGAGCCGAGTGGTGGTTGTTGGCGGGGGCGCGGATTCAGAAGTTGTTACTGTGGGGGTGGTCGGCGGCGGCGTGGATACAGAAGTGGTTATTGTTGTGGTGGTCGGAGAGTGGTGGCGGAGGCGGCCTGTTGGCCGCCGGAGCCGAGGTGGTAGTGGTTGGCGGGGGCGTGGATTTGGAAGTGGTTAGTGTGGTGGTGGTCGGAGGGTGGTGGCGGAGGCGGCCTGTAGGCTGCCGGAGCCAGGGTTGTGGTGGTCGGCGGGGGCGTGGTTTCGGAAGTGGTTAGTGTTTCGTGGATTCTGAAATGGTTAGTGTGGTCGCTACCAAATGGTTAGTGCTCTGGTTTTGTAGTGGTTAAGATTTTTGTGCATTCTTGGAGTGCTTAGTGTGGTTGTGTGAAGTACAATCTTATGCCTGCCTAGAGTAAAAAGTAATAAGTCATCTTGTTTTATGCACATAGAAAGTAACTAAACAATTGACACCATTTGGTATAGCAGTAACTAAATCTATTTCTTTATTAACTGATAAGTAACAAGTGTTTTATTAAGTGGTTACTGTGCTGAAAATAATTTAGTTTGCTAACTATCTTATGGCTGCCTAGAGTTAAAAAGTAACATCTCAACTTGTTTTATGGACATAGAAAGTAACTAAATAATTCCCCCCATTTGTATAGCAGTAACTAAATATTTTTCTTCATGGACTGAAAAGTAACAGGTCATATTCTTTTCATGCACATAGAAACTACATATTTAATAGATGAACTTGGCTGCACCTTCTGTCGGCTTATTTTTTTGCAAGTAGCTTTTTTTGTTGGTTTATCTTATATGTAATCTTTTCATATATATTTTCTGGAGTGAGGTTGAAAATGAAAGCTGTGCACGCCAAACGTAAAACTGCTCAGCAGGCGTCCACCAGCACAACACCAATATCTAAGTGCAAGTACAAGCTGAGGTCTACTCCTTCACATATGAAAGGCAAAAAGAAAGTAAAACCTGATACTTCAGGAATACAGGAGCAGACAAGGCTTCGGAAGAAGTTTGAGGTTATTTTTCTTCATACTCTGTAATAAATTTCTTATATATGGGCATAGTTTTTGTTTTATGTTCTTTTTTACACCCCCATTTGATTCCCCTTTTATTCTTCATGACAGCAAGAAAATAACCGTGGGTCCCCAATGACAATCGTGAAGCTGTACAAATACATGTCCGATTAGCAACGTTTGTTGATCGAAAGAAATGGTTTCGGAGGTCTTCTGAACTGCACATTCTCTCAAGTGTTACCCGAACTATGCAATTGGTTGTTGGACTGTTATGATGCTGAATCTTCGGAGCTGGTTTTTCCTGGGAGGGGAAGCATCCCAATCACAGAGTCTACTGTGAACAGAGTATTGGGGATTCCAATGGGCACTGAGATCATCAATTGCAACCTTGATTTTGGTGCAACAATATTCATGAAACAGCAGTTTGGAATTCATCAAGGCAATCAACCCAAGATTTTGCAGATTTTGGAAATTCTCAAAGGAAATCAAAATGCAAACAGCAAGTATTTACGGCTATGGACTCTTCTAGCAGCGGCTTCACTTCTTCTCCCAACCTTCAGCACCAAGGTCAGCTCTAGATTATATTCAGCTGTCAGTGATGTTACTTCAATCCCCAACAAGAATTGGTGTGAGCTTGTTCTCCGAGTCTTGAGGCAAAGCCAACAACCAGGAACTAAAAAGCATGGTTTCAAGCCTTGTCTCACACTTCTGATGGTATATAAACGCACTTTTCAATTTTCTCAGTACATACATATCCTTTTTTAACTATTTTTTACCTCATTCTATTATTTTTTTCCTCACATGTATCATTTTCTCACTTGCTTTGCATATTCTGTACCTAGACTCCTTGCAAACTGGATTCAAAAGAATATCAGATACAGGATGTCGTGTCACTGTTTGGAGTAACAAACTTATCAAGAGAGCCATTATCGCTGATACTAAACCCGACGGTACAGTTGGAGCACTACAGGTTCGTTGTTTCCCTCAATCCTTGTTAGTTTATTTGTCATTCCCTTTTTACCCAGTTCTTGTCTTTGACATTTATTTTCCTTTTGCAGCTCAAACCTCAGTTCACTGCTCAAGATAATATGTTCCTTGGTAGAGCACTCTGTCTGGATTCGTTCATCAACAATCAAGTCCCACAAAGCTATGGGCCTCAGGTATACTAGCTACTTTTATCTTACTTTTATAATCTAGCACTTCATCTCAAGTCCCTGTTGTGCTCAATTTCATACATATAACTGACAACCTTCAAATATATAGTAGCTCAGCCAGGATAGGGAAATGTATGAAAGAGAAAATAATGCTATGAAAGTCATATCAGTTACTTTAATTTTATTAGGATGCTTCAAAATTCTAGCACATAAACAGTTCTACATTTTTACAAAACTTAATAGTTACTATAAATGCTCAAATATATTATTCAAGCATTTTTGTCCTTTTTTCCGTAGGAGCGGCTGAAAGCAAAGGCAGCAGTTAAAAAATGTGCTTTGGCCTGTCCAAGTTGGTCACCAACTTTCTTCAAGACATTTATCAGCCCCCAACTGCCAACATGAACCAAGCTTCCGCCAGTGGAGTTCCTCACAACGAGGAAGAAGAACAAGAGGTAGAAGAAGAGGAAGAAGAAGAACAAGTAGAAGAAGAGGAATGAAGAAGAACAAGTAGAAGAAGAGGAAGAAGAAGAACAAGTAGAAGAAGAGGGAGAAGAAGTACACGAAGAAAGCTCCAATGATGAACGTGGGAAAGAAGTAGCTGAAGAAGAAGAGAGTGATGAAGAAATTGAAGAACTAAGAGACGAAGAACATGTCCAAAATCAAGGTGGTCAAGATAGTAACGAAGAGAGCAAAGAAGATGCCGGTAGCTTTAATGGAGAAGACACTGATGTTGAAGTTCAAGGCAACAAAGTGAATACAGATCTTAATACGCTAGGTAACTCACCTTGTTTTTCTGGCCATTCTTATTCTGTTTACCATGTCCCTGGCCAACTATTCCTTTTCTTTTTTTAAATGTTCTCTTTTTTTTCTGATTCTGCTAGCAACTTATATTTATTCTTGCACCATGCTTTTATAGTGTTCATCTCTTACTATGCATACATCCAATATCTTACCATGTTTATTATCAAACTTTTCTCACAGATGCTGTCGACGGCCAAAATCAAGATGAATGTGCTGGTCAACAACAAGGTGAAGCTCAACATGGGGTTTCTGTCCAGGATCAAGATGAACTTCAAGACCAAAAGCAAGGTGAACCTATGAATACATACATCTTTTTTCACCTGTTCTATATTACTCAAAAGCGTTATATACTCAGCACCATCATTTATTATTTGCCTTACAGATGTTCGGAAACAAATTGTTCTCCAAGATGGAAGTTTTCAAACACAAGCAACACAAGCTGATGCTCAGCACCAAGAAGCATCTTTTGACCAGCAAGCAACATATGAAGAACATAATGCACATGGGTCTTTTGGTAGTTTCATCAGTTTGGGTGCGCAAACACAGCAAACTCAGGCTGTCAACTGCATTTTTGACAATGTTGATACAGGTATTTTTCCTTTTGTCCTCTCACCTATGCTGGCTTGACTCTTTTTGTCACTGCGATCACTATTAGTTATTATGGTTCGTGTACAATTTGTTAGCCTTACCCACTCTAACAATAGGTCTCACGGATGTGCAATACACACATAAATTTTGTGGCACTGCCCACTTGCTTCCTCTCTTCAGTACTTTATCAAACTTCAACACAACATTACACTATTTCTTTTTACTAGCACAACCTTCTGCACTTTGCCACACAACTTGATCAAACAATCTATGCAGCAATCTTCACTAATATGCAGCCACACAGTTTATCTAATTACACTCAGTCCCTTCTGTTTTTTTCCAATCTTTCAGTTTTTGTACTTACTTGTTCAACAACTTGTTTTACTACAAACTGTCTACCTGCACTGAACTATAACTTGCCCCCCCCCCCCCCCCTCTCACTTGTTGCACCACCTATCGTATATACCATAAGGCAGCCATAGTTCCAGTCACCACTATCCTGCTGAACACTCAAGTCTTTAGTTTGCACTCCAATCCAAAACTTACTACCTGTCCCATGTGGGTTACTGCTTGTTACTTCCTGTATGTTTCTAATTACGCACAAGTTACATTCTATGTATTTTAGTCCAGGGATTAGCTATTTTTCTTTCCAGCACCTAGCTTGTTACATTTTCAGTTCACATTTATCGTATATCTTGTATCATGTTATTGATTTTTATTCAAAAAATTTTGCTAGGTGACGTAAATTCTGTTTTTGAAGTTACACAATCTATCAAGGCAATGGACCTGGACACCACCTACACCATCAAGAGCACTGCTGAAGATTGTGAAATATCCGATGATCTTGGGTTTCATTTGGCAAGTTCTGTTTCTAAGTTAAAAGTTCTTAAGAGGAAAGGACCAGAGACAGTGTTCAGTGCCGGGGGAGGCAGAGATAGCAAGATTCTGAAGGGCTCAGGCAAAATATCAGAAAAATAACGATACTCAGTGCTGCTCAAGATCCAGTTCCTTTGGAGGTTCAGTACAGCGCCAGCCCCTGTAATGTTGCCCGTGTTCTCTCTTTCAATTGCACTTCATCTGGCAGTGATAGAGGAAAGGAAAAAGAGCCTACACCAGAGCTAGACTCTACTAGTGCTGGTCCAGAGGCTGCACACTTAACAGGGATTATGTCATTTGACCCACCATCTTTTGATTTGGGAATAAGTGATATATCATGTCAAGAGAAGCACACTCAGGAAGCTGGTTCTTCAGCAAATCATCCTCATGTACCTGATGTTGTATTTGTTGCATCACAAAGCTAGGAGCTTGCTGGTGGCAACAAACAAACTCCGATAGAGATTTGTTCACAAAGTCAAGAAGATGGGATGTCAGGAAATCCAATTCAAGTTGATTCTCAGAGCCCAGTTGGACATATTGGTACCAACATCAATCTCCAACCCTACATAACAGATGAGGAGCTGCTAATGTTGGATGTTCACGTTCCTCTCCTCCCACCTCTGCTACTCCCGCTCCTGCTCCTCCTGCTGCTGCTGCACCTGCTACTTATGATGCCCATGTCTTTAGTGATGGAGTCACACCTGTTCCTCATGCCAGGCACCAACGAGTTAGTAAACCAGGTCCTACCAAGAGGTCTCCATACATTAATTACAGCCAGAAGCTTTCATATGACATTACCATCAGTGAGCGCGAGATGTACGATGTAACATCCCAGATTTTCTGGAATGTTTAAATTAATAAAAATGTGGATTTTCAAAAATTTTTCGTGGATATGATACTAGTTAGGAAAAATATAAGGTTGTCTTCTTTGAATCTCTCCTAAAGTTCTTAGGCATAAAAATATATATAAAATATTATTGTTAAGGTGTTTAAATGCTAGTGTGAACATTTGGAATTCATTTGGAATTTATTTGAAATTTATTTGGATTTAATTGAGTGAGATTTGGATTTGAAATGATTCAAATCCAAATCAAAAAGAAAAGTTTAAAACTAAAAACAACTTGGGCCCTAACTTCACTAACCAGCCCGCTAACTAAGTCTAGAAGCCACCCTCCTACTCTCAGCCCGGTCCAATCTAAACCCCGGCCTCTTATCTCCTTTCCCCTCTCCCCAGCCCGCGTCGCGGCCCAGCTAACCGCGGCCCAGTCCGCTCGACGCCCGTGCGCGCTCTCTCTCTCACCAGCCGACAGGTGGAGCCCACCTGTCAGCTTTCCCCTTTCTCTCTCTCGCCACCACCACCACCGCGCCCCGCTGGCGCCGTCGCGCCATCTCGCGACGCGGCCCCGCGAGAACTTCTCGCGCGCGCCCGCACACCACAGCGCACCCCGCTCCACCTCACGCCCGCAACCCTAGATCAGGGAGCGCCGAGATGGTCTCGCACGCGCGCCCCTGTTCTCACCGCACCCGCGCCCCTGGCCCGCACGTCGAGACAAGGACGCCGCCGCGCACTACCCAAGCTTCCAGCCCCTCGCACTGCGCCGCGTGTCCCGCTTCGCGAACCACCCCCGCACGCACCCGCTCGCAACCCTAGCCCTCCTCTCCATCTCGCCGCCACTATAAGACAGAGGAGCGCCGCCCCTCATCCCCTTCCACCCGCTCCGGGCTTTGCCCTTCCTACCCTAGCCGCCGCCGCACGAGGAGAAGGAGAGAAGGAAGAGAAGGAGGAGAAGGGGAAGGCCAGCGCGGGGAGGAGAAGCCGGAGCGGAGCCGCCAAGGTCGCGCCACCGCCGGAACGCCGCCGCCGCGTCGACCACCCGGAGCAAGAAGTGGAGCGCCCCAAGACTCGATCCCTGTCGCTGCTCTTCCTCCTCTACATCACGCCGGCGCCTTCAACCACTCCAAGCCCTAGCCTTGACCCTCAGGTGAGCCGTCGCCGCCGCTCTCCCCCTTTCTTCCTGCTGTCCGGCGCACGACGCCGAGGAGCCCACCGTAGATAGGTGAAACCACCCAAGCTCGACCCTTTTCCACTGCCTGTGCCCTGGCCTTCGAGCCAGGGGTCTTCTTGTGCAGGAACCCCGCGACGTCGAGCCCTAGCCGCCGGCCGCCCGCGGAACACCCCTTTGGGGCATTCCGTCGAGCGCTCGCCGAGCGCCAAACCCTCCATCTTGCCCTCGCCATAGATGACCCTAGGAGCCAAACCCTAGACTAGTTCCCCCATGAACGCGTGTGCAAGGCCATTTGGCGCCGAACCCGACCCTTGTCGCCGGGATTGGTCGAGGGTGAGCCACCGCCGGCGTGCCACCGCCGCCGCGCGCGTACGCTCCGCTGCCGACCGCGCGTCGAGCATCTCGTGGGCGTGCCCCCGTCGCCGCCACGCGTCGCGCTCCTGTGGAGCCGCACGCAGGGCCGCACGGGATCCGCCGCACCAGATCCGCCCGCGCCGCAGGACGATCCGGTGGACGCGGTCCACGTGAACCAGTGAGACGGCTCACCATGGACCACGTCCACCACGGCGGGAACTGTCCTTTTTCCAAAGAAGCCCTGGCATCTTGCACTTTAGCCCCTGGTGTTTCGAAATCTTTACAAAATAGTCCCTGAGTTGCTACTTTGTCTCTAAGCCCCCTGGCCTTTTTAGTTTTAGCACCTAAGCCCTCGTGATGACGTCATCAGGGCCCACTGCTGACATCACCACGGGACCCACCTGTCAGCTTTGACCGTTGACCATTGACCAGTCAACGCTGACGTCAGCAGGGCCCACTGCTGACGTCAGCATTTCGGCCGACCCTGGACTTTTTATAAAAACACCCCTGAACTTTTCAAAAATTACAATTAGGTCCCTGACTATTTACAAATAAGCCCCTGACTATTTGCAATTAGGTCCCTGGCCCTTTTCTTTTCTTATTCGTAATTATTTTAAAATCCAGAAAAGGATTTAAACTTAGAAAATTCATAACTAATTCATTTTAACTCAGAAAAATATGAAACCAATTTCTATATTTTTCTAAAATTATGATCTAGCCGTTGGTTTGAAGTATAAGCCCATTTGGATCTTCCTTGAGCTGGTTTTATTGGAGTTATTTACTATTAGGTCCCGGTATTTACTTTAATTACGTAAATAGGATCCACCGACGGCCAGGAGCTGACCGGAGAGGAGTTCTACCCAGAAGACTTCATGGAGGAAGAGATCCCGCCTACAGGTTCACGCCCAGCCCATCCTTTGAATGCCTATTAGACATTGCAATTAGATGTGCTAGCGCTTTACTTACTACAATGAATGATGCTTGAGCCTTGCATAGCCATAATTTATTCCGTGAATTCCTTGCTACCTAATACACTATGATATATGGATGCTATGCTGCTTGCATGTGTATGGGATATTGTGGATTAGGATTCTTGGCGTGTGTGGGGATAAAACCGGCAGGTGAATGGTGATTTTGGGAAACTTGGCGGGGGTGAGCATATTATAACAACTCGGTCTATAACCGAGGTGCCGGGAGACCCCTGCTCTCGAGGGGGTCCCACACTGTACTTGTGGCGGGTACACGGATGGATAGGAGCATAGGAGTTGGCGGTGGTACCTATGATGGGTACTACGACTTGCGTTCTTCTTCGGAGGGTACGCCTTTGGGACGATGACGCTCACCCCGGTCTGAAACCGAGTGGGGTAACTTTATTTGGGCCCCACGTACTTACCGCTTACCCATATGAACGGGTTCCAGCCTTCCTAGCTAGCGCGATGCCCGGATTGCGAGAAGATCAGGTGGATGGTGTACGGGAACGGGAGAGACCGTCTCCCCGAAGGACTATGGCCCCGTCTGGCCCTACGGGGAGAGTTCGACACAGCTTCCGAAGCATTGGATTGCGAGCCGATGGACCGAGACCGGAAGAGCAGGCGGGCATCGTCGCGGTTAGGGTCTGTGCTGTGGGTTGCGTCTCGAGATGGCGGCCACCATCTCGCAGCCCGAGTGGGTCCAGTTGTACAAGCTCTCGAGAGTCTAAAACCTATACGTATAGCCGCGTCCTCGGTATGGACATTGCCCACTTTCCCTGTTACCTCTCATATTTTGGGATATTCTACCTCCCCCTTTTCCTAGCCAGATTTGAGAGTGATTAAGGTTCGCAACTACGAACGGGGAGAAGGGAAGTTGCTCCCTTTCCTTTCAGGATCCGGTCGTAGTTGGTGAGATGCGAGGGGAGGGAGCTCTCGCATCGACTTAGAGGAGTGTGGAGAAGGAGATGGGAGTCCGGCGTGCCGGAATAGCCCGATGTGGTGAGGTATGGGATGGTTGGGTATGGAGATGATTATTTTATAATTGCTGCTGCATAGGAAACCCATAGCCTACCCTTGATATATTTTTATTCCTTTAGATGGTAGTCCACTTAAAGCTTGCATATACAGTTGGTGACGTGAACCTATCCCATTCCTTGGGGATAGCCTTTGAGTACGCAGGATCTGAGGATGAGCATGAGTTCAACCACGACGGGTGGTACGATTGAGGCCTCGTCCTGACGCGCAAGTTGCCTGTGGAGGAGATCAAGAAGATGGAGGCTTCTACGTCTAGTTCCGCTGCGTTGGATGTTCTTTTGTTTGACGTTCAGCCCTGAGGGCTTGTATCAGACGTATTATCATGAGAATGATGTAATAATTAAGATATTTGTACTCTATTCGTGGTATGGATGTGATATTCGCTGTGATGAGTTCTGTACGTGATATCTACTTGATCCAGGGAGTATCACAATGGTACAGGGAGTCGGGTTTTCTTAAAACGGAAACCCGGGTCGTTACATACGATAAGATTATAAGATATGGAAAATGCAAGAGATCCAAGAAGAATTCGTAAGTTGTCTTTCCTTTCCCTCATTTCTTTATTTTTGTTCTCCAAAATATGATACCTCTTAGCCACTGATTGTACACCATAGTATTATGTGGTTAGTAAATATTTATATATTTTCGAAATTATATGAAGTAACTTCATATATTTTGAACATCGTACCATGTAAGTTACAAAATTAGTACTATGAACAGGGAAGTAACTAGTTATTGATGCATAATTAATAGTACTGTAGCTGTCTACCATGTATCAGGGGCTGTTAGAGCTCCTTCTTTCCTTCCTGCTCAACCTTGTCGGTCAATGCAGCAGGTAGTGTATAGGAATTGCATGTAGTAGTAGTACTGACTAGCTGTAGCAAGTAGTGGCAGTCAAGTTGTAGCAGTAGCAAGTAATGGCTGTTAAGTTGTATTGTAGCAGTAGCAAGGAGTGGAGGTCATGGATGTCATACCTAGTAATTGTTCTTCTTTGTAATATATGAAAGGCAGTAGCCATTGCTGAAGCTCAGTTGAGCCCAGCCCCAACTCGTGTGTGCTCTCTTCCTGCTCTCCTCACTTTCTACTTTTGCCAGCCACAAAGTGTGAGTGTGTATGTGTGAGTTTGAGCTCTCTGATCATTAGGATCAGCAGAGCAGAGGTAGATAGCCAACAGCTATCTGCTACTTTTTCTATTTTCTGATTTGTTTTGCCATTTTTCATTTGTTCTCTGTCCTTTTAGTTTTTCATGTATCTTTACTCCTTTTTTCTCATTTTTCAGCAGAGTCATACTTAATTATGGAGCTGTGCATACAAGGCTAGGCGATTTCAGCTAATTCTCTTAAACCAAGAGGGGAACTATCTAACGAAACTGCCGATTGTATGCTACACATTCTGGCAGACAAGTTACAGATGAAATCAAGAAAAGTGCTATCTTACAGAATTGCTGTAAGTATTTTGAAATAACTCTGCCTACAAAATCTTTTATTTCTTTTTCTTCATTTATGCATGTATAAATATATTCTCCTCATTTGTCTTTTTCAAATAGACATTTGTCATGGATGGACAGTTTGATAGGAGTGAAATGAAGAGTAGTTTCAGCTTTGACAAACGTCTTGACCACTACCAACTTGTGAGTACTTTTTCCTGCATGGGTTCATTTCTGATTTGTTCATACTACTTTTTTTTGCTTTTCGTACATTTTTTATATCTTTTGTTCGTGCCATAGATTTTCTTCCCTGTACTTGAAGCCATCCCAAACAAGCCCAGTCACTGGTTCCTCATCGTTCTCAACTTGAAGGCTAGTCGTTTTGAAGTTATGGACTCTATCAGGGGAGAGAATGACAAGGTTTTGTTACAGAATTCTGAAAAGATTATCACTACAATAAAGTCTCTTTGGAAGAAGTATCACGCAAAGTCCTCAATTGATATCAGCGACTTCAAGCTCCTATATATTGATGCTCCCAAGCAAGACTCACTATAAGTATTTATTGCAACTTTTTTTTAGTGACCATTTGTACCTCGTTCTTTGTTTTTTGTTTACGTTTTATTTTCTCATATTCTCAATTTAACCTTTTCTTTTGTTTTATGCAGACATGATTGTGGTTTTTTAATGCTCAAGTACATTGAGTATTGAGATGGTAAAACAATGCCTCAGATTTCCCAATCCGACATGGCCAATATCAGGGTGAAGTACATGGCAGAAATGTTGTGCTGGAAATATAATGTTGTCCCTTGGTATACAGTTGTTAAGTGATAGGAAAAGGTAACTAAGTTTGTGCTACTATGCTGTCTTTTATGTTTGTCTTTTCCTTCTAACAAATTCTTTGTGTTTTGGACACCATGCTACACATGCAACCAGCACCAATACACATATCCAAAAAAATATAGGATGTAACATCACAATTTTTCAACTATATTTGAAGTAACTCTTAATATTTTTTCCATGCCCAGGATGTAACTTATATATATGTTATAACTCATATGATGCACTATATTATGGACTTTATAAAGTCGTGATATATCAATTCTTTTGTGTTTGTACACCATGCTACACATGCAACCAGCACCAATACACATCCACAAAAATATATAATGTAACATCAAAATTTCCAACTATATTTGAAGTAACTCAAAATATATTTTGCATGCCCAAGATGTAACTTATATATATGTTATAACTCATAGGATGTAATATATCATGGCTTATATAAAGTCCTGATATATCAACCAGTTACATGTGGATGAACCTTATGTAGTGAATAAACTAGTTAAGACCCATGCTGATTTTCCCTCCTTGTCTTGTTTCTACTTCTACCCCAACCTGTTCTCACACTGGTCTGATATGTGTTCTGTTGAACCACAGAGTCCACACTTTTCTTTCTTCTTCTTCTCTTGTAGTCTGCACCCTGGTTTCCTTCTTGCCGAAATCGGCCTGCCCTCACTAGAAGAGAATGAGGCATCCGCGGACGACATAAACAACGGGCATTTTTGGCCCCGATGCTAATGGAGTATTAGCACCGGGTCCAACAGCTAGCAGCCGCGCGCAGCCGCGCGCAGCGCGCGTTGGTGTGGGGGGGGGACCTTTAGCACCGGTTGCATCCAGCAACCGGTGCTAAATCCACCCCTTTAGCACCGGTTGCTGCCTGCAACCGGTGCTAATTCTGGAGCAACATTTAGCACCGGTTCTAGCTATGAACCGGTGCTAAATCCCCGATGTTAGCACCGGTTGCAGCCAGCAACCGTTGCTGATTATCTACCTATATATTCCCTCCTTCCTCCCCACGCCCGAGCCAGCATGAACACTCCGAGCCGTGTTCATGGTGTGCTCGGGTTGAGGGGAGATTTTGCCAATTTTTTTTCAAAAATTGTGAAGCTTTCCTTCTTTTGAAGCATTCTACGAGGTACACAATTTCATCCTCTCATGTTCTTGTTTAGTTTCTATTGTTATTATACTTTATAAATATGAAATTTGTAAAGGAAAAAAGAGAAGAGAGAGAAAGGGTTATATATGTGTGTTCATAGTGTTTTAAATTTAATGTTAGGTATGTATTGGAGAAATTTTGTTAGAAATCTTTTTTGAGTATGCTTTTTAGTATTTTATTTATAAATGAAATATAATGATTTTTAAAATGTGTTATGTAATTTTTTATATGAATTGGAGATATGTGAAATTGGTTAGTTTATTTTGACAGAAGTTCTTATGTTGTAATGAGTATTTTTTCAATAACATTTATTGTTTTTTGAGAAATAAAAGCCTTGTGGATATATCGATATGGCTACTGCTGGAGGAAGTGGGACCGGTGATAGTGATCGTGGTTCGTCTCGCGGGAATGGCAAAACTACAGTACCACCTCATGATAAGTCGAAAAAACCAGGACCTTGGGTGAAAGCACAACTTAAATTTTTGATTAAAACACATGAAGAATGTGTTGCAAGGGGTGAGGAACCTGGTTTTGATCTTCAAGATCTGTTGCGGCGCTACGGTCCAGCTCCACCATCTTCTGCACCAGGAAAAAATATATCAGAGCATCCTACTTTCCCACCGAAGGATGGTTAAAGATATAGGTCATGTTGCATGTTGGATGTGGAGAAATTTATGTACGACATCTTGAATAAGTTATGAACATTGGTCGTGTTTCATTATGACTTTGAGAAATACAATTTTATTTTCAATTAGATCACTTTGTAATGTATGAATAAGTTATGAACATTGGTCGTGTTTCATTATGACTTTGAGAAATACAATTTTATTTTTAATTAGATCACTTTGTAATGTATGAATAAATTATGAACCTTGGTCACTTTGAAATGTGTATGAATTAATTAGATCACTTTGCTAAATGTAGATGAATAGGCAATGGATGCACTTGGCGGACCGACGCAGTCAGGAGTGGGTTGATGGCATGCATGCTTTTCTCGATGTGGCGGAGGACAACAAGTCGCCGTCAGGTGACATGTTTTGTCCGTGTGGGCAATGTAAAAATCAGAAATCGTACAAATCAAGAGGGGTTCTTCACTTCCATCTGATGACCCATGGTTTCATGCAAAACTATGCGGTTTGGTCCAAACACAGTGAAAGAGGCGTCATAATGGATTCCAATGAAGAAGAGGAGGATGATAACGACATTCAATATGGTGCCTTTGCGGATGTTGCAATGGATTATGCAGATCAGGATGGTGCTGACCAGGAAGATGTTGCTCCACAGAATGACCCTAATGATGCACTTGGTCAAATGTTACGTGATGCCGAACAAGGCTGCGACAATGACAAGGAAAGGAAAAAGATAGATCGTATGTTACAGGACCACAGAACTGATTTGTACCCAAATTGCAAAGAGGGGCTGAAAAGGTTGGGTATCACGCTTGATTTTTGCAGTGGAAGGCATGTAATGGTGTTACTGACAAGGGTTTTGAGGAATTATTGAAACTCGTGAAGAAGATTCTTCCCGAGGGTGACGAATTGCCATCAACAACGTGGGAAGCAAAACGTGTTGTTTGCCCTCTTGGTTTAGAGGTGCAGAAGATACATGCGTGTCCTAATGACTGTATCCTATATCGTGGTGCTGAATACGAAAATTTGGATTGTTGTCCGGTTTGCAAATGCACACGCTACAAGATCAGGCGAGATGACCCTGGTGAGGTTGATGGGGAGACTATTAAGAACAAGATTCCTGCGAAGCTGGTGTGGTATTTTCCTTTAATACCACGTCTGAAGCGTTTGTTCAGGAACAAAGAGCATACCAAGTTGATGCGATGGCACAAGGAAGAACGTAAAAACGATGGTATGTTGAGGCACCCCGCCGATGGATCCCAGTGGAGAAACATTGACCGAGCATGCCCAACGTTCGATGCTGATGCAAGAAATTTAAGGCTTGGTTTATGTACTGATGGCATGAATCCATTTGGTGAAATGAGCAGTAGTTATAGCACTTGGCCTGTGACTGTATGTATCTATAACTTACCTCCTTGGCTATGCATGAAGCGGAAGTTCATTATGATGCCGGTGTTTATCCAAGGTCCAAAGCAACCTGGCAACGACATCGATGTTTATCTAAGACCATTGCTTGACGAACTTAAACAACTGTGGAAGGAAGAAGGTGTTACTATGTGGGATGAGTACAAACAGGAAAGTTTTAACCTTATGGCACTACTTTTCATCAACATCAATGATTGGCCTGCACTAAGTAACCTGTCCGGACAAACAAACAAAGGATATAAAGCATGCACACATTGCTTAGATGATACTGAAAGCATCTATTTGAAGCATTGTAGAAAGGTTGTTTACATGGGTCATCGTCGATTTTTTCCTTCGAAGCACGAACTACGAAAGAAATGTCCACACTTTGGCGGGGATGCGGAGCACCGTACAAAGCCGATACACCGCAATGGACAAGATGTATTTGATATGGTGAAAAATGTAGAAGTAATATTTGGAAAGGGAGATGGAAGCCAACCTGTCAAGGCAGGTGAGGATGGGCGTGCCGCGATGTGGAAGAAAAAGTCTCTCTTTTGGGAGCTTCCTTATTGGAAATTGTTAGAGGTCCGCAACACAATTGATGTGATGCATCTGACGAAGAATCTTTGTGTGAACTTGATCAGCTTTCTTGGTACTTATGGGAAGCCAAGAGATACACTGGAAGCACGACAGGAACTTAAACGTTTGAATCTACGGAATGATCTACATCCAGAAAACAGAGACAAAGGACGCAAGTACCTGCGTCCCGCTAGCTTCACTCTCAGCAAAGAGGAGAAGGCAAGTATGTTTGAATGCTTGAACAGTATCAAGGTCCCGTCAGGCTATTCCTCCAATATTAAAGGAATAATTAACATGAAAGATAAAAAGTTCTTAAACCTCAAGTCTCACGACTGTCATGTGTTGATGACCCAGCTGCTTCCCGTCATACTGAGGGGTGTGCTACCAGTTAATGTGCGGAAAGCGATTGTGAAGCTATGTGCATTCCTTAATGCGATTTCTCAGAAGGTGATCAATCCTGAAGATTTGGATAGGCTACAGAACGACGTGGTCCAATGTCTTGTCAGCTTTAAGATGATATTTCTACCATCATTCTTCAATATTATGACACATCTATTGGTTCACGTCGTCAAAGAGATTCGTATACTGGGCCCGGTATTTCTTCATAACATGTTCCCTTTTGAGAGATACTTTGCTGTTCTGAAGAAGTATGTACGTAGTCGTGCTCGTCCAGAAGGATGCATTGCTAAGGGATACGAAACAGAGGAGGTGATTGAATTCTGTGTTGACGTTATCGAAGACCTCAAGCCGATTGGGTTGCCTGAATCACATCATGAGGGGAGACTTGGTGGAAAGGGCACACTAGGAAGAAAGACGATGGTAATCAGAGACATGCTGACATTTCGTAAAGCACATCTCACAATTCTGCAGCAGTCAGCCTTAGTTGCTCCATACATCGAGAAGCACATGAAGATTCTGTATGAAGAAAATCCATGAAAGACTGCGACATTTATTCAACGTCAACACAATAGTAGTTTCGCAGATTGGTTGCGAGAACATCTGATGGATGTTGTGGGTATTGATGCGCAACTAGCCTTTCTAGCTAGGGGTCCATCGACCACGATCTTAAAATTTCAAGGCTACGACATAAATGGGTATACATTTTATACAAGAGCCCAAGACAAGAAGAGCACCAACCAAAATAGTGGTGTCCGGATCGATGCGACCGACAGCAATGGCAATAAGAACTCATACTATGGTGTCATAGAGGAGATATGGGAACTGGAATATGGTCCTTTAAAGATCCCACTGTTTAAGTGTCAATGGGTGAAACTGACTGCAGGAGGAGTTACAACTGATGAGTATGGGATGACTATAGTGGACCTAAACAAGATTGGGTTTCTAGACGAACCGTTCGTCCTAGCCAAAGATGTGACACAAGTTTTTTATATAAAAGACATGGCTAGCAAGCCAAAGAAAGGGACGAGCAAGCAATCGGACCCATCAAAAGACGAGCCAAAGCGTCATATAGTTCTTCCTGGAAAAAGAAAAATCGTAGGAGTTGAGGATAAGACAGATGAAGATTATGATATGCTCGACGGTCGACCTCCATTCTCGGTGGCTGCTGACCCAACCGTCCTGTTAGCAGCAGAGGAGACACCCTATCTACGTCGCGATCACAATCAAGGGACATTTGTTAGGAGAAAGTTTGTTAGCGTTCAAGTAAACAATGATGCTGTATAAGTTAATTG
This sequence comes from Urochloa ruziziensis, assembly GCA_015476505.1. NCBI lineage: Eukaryota > Viridiplantae > Streptophyta > Magnoliopsida > Poales > Poaceae > Urochloa > Urochloa ruziziensis. The sequence continues at coordinate 24,214,904 of CM027121.1, forward strand.
CACTATGATGAAAACGGTAATATTTTAACTTTTTTTCTCTTTCATTTCATATATAACAAATATATTAATTTTTATATATTAATTGCACTATGACGTGGCTAATAATGTTTTAGTTATAATCTAAATAAATAAGACTAACTACAATCTAAATAAATAAGACCAAGTATAACCTAAATATATAAGACTAAGTATAAATTAAATAAGTAAGACTAAACATTTAGATGTAATATTATTTTAACTTTTTTCTCTTTCATTTCATATATAACAAATATATTAATTTTTTATATATTAATTGCACTATGACGTGGCTAATAATGTTTTAGTTATAATCTAAATAAATAAGACTAACTACAATCTAAATAAATAAGACCAAGTATAACCTAAATATATAAGACTAAGTTTAAATTAAATAAATAAGACTAAACATTTAGATGTAATATTATTTTAACTTTTTTTCTCTTTCATTTCATATATAACAAATATATTAAATAACACTAACTACAATCTAAATAAATAAGAATAAACATTTACATGTAATATTATTTAGCACCGGGTATTTGCAAATCCCGGTGCTAAATATAAAATTGCGCCAAAAACTGGCGCCAAACGAAACTGGGGCACCTTTAACACCGGACGGATCTAAGATCTGGTGCTAAAGGTCCCCAATTTCGTTTGGCGCCCCGGCGGCTCACCTTTAGAACCGGGCCTTGGCTGCGCCCGGTGCTAATCTTAAGCCTTTAGCACCGGGTCTTGGCTGCGCCCGGTGCTAAAGGACCTTTAGCACCGGGCGCAGCCAAGACCCGGTGGTAAAGGTCCGCCCTATATATAGAACACTTAGAAATTTTCGCGTCTTCGTCTTCTCCACTCCCCAGTTCGTCTCCCCGCCGCCGTCGTCCCCAACCGCCACGCGCCGCCGCCGTCGTCTCCAAGCGCCGCCGCGCCGTCGTCCCCAAGCGCCACCGCGCCGCCGCGCCGCCGTCGTCCCCCATCGTCGCCGCGTCTCCCCAACCGCCGTGCACCGTCGTCGCGCCCATCGCCGCCGCCTCTCCCCAACCGCAGCCGCCGTCTCCACCCCCGGCGCCGCCCCTCCACCGTTGCCACCGCCGTCTCCAACCCCGGCGCCGCCCCTCCACCGACGCCCGCGGCCTCGACCCCGACGACACGCGCGCCCCCCGCTCGCGCGCCGTCGACGGACGCGCCGCCGCCCCCGACGCGCCCGGGCCGCCGCCCGCGCGCCGTTTGGCCGCCCCGGACGCGCCGCCGCCCTCCATCAGCAGCCGCCGCCGCCGTCCCGCGGCCTCCCGCCGTCCCGCCGTCGCTGGCCGCGCCGCCCCGGCCCGCCCCGCGCCGTACGTCGTCGCTGGCCGCCGCCCCACCGTCGCTGGCCGCCCCGCCCCGCCGTCTTGCCGCTCGGACGCCCCCACCGTCGCGCCGCCAGCGCGCCTTGCCGCCTAGCTCGTCGCCCGTCGCCCTCCACGCGCTACCGGCCGACGAACGCGAGCTCGTCTCAAGTGATCCGCGAGCTCGATCGGCTAAAGCGATCCGCGTCCGCGAGCGGCTGTTCGTTTGAAGCCGGCCGAGTGCGACCCTACGACTGCCAAGAACCGCCGCCGACCGCCGCGCGAACACGAGCTCGTTTGAAGCCGGCCACACGTAAGCCCTTTCCGACGTGCATGGAGAACCCGACAGCTGCATGTGTATTAATTTTATAGTTAGTGTAAATGATTAGGGTTAACGTTAAATTTACTAGAATTTATTTATTTGACTTAGTATATTTATTTAACATACAATAATTATTTATTTGACGTAGAATATTTCTTTTGCGTACAATACTTATTTATTTGACGTAAATATTTATTTAACATACAATAATTATTTATTTGACGTAGAATATTTATTTAACATACAATAATTATTTATTTTGACGTAGAATATTTGTTTTGCGTACAATACTTATTTATTTGACGTAAATATTTATTTAACATACAATAATTATTTATTTGACATAGAATATTTATTTAACATACAATAATTATTTATTTGACGTAAAATATTTCTTTTGCGTACAATACTTATTTATTTGACGTAAATATTTATTTAACGTACAATAGTTATTTATTGACGTAGAAAATTTATTTAACATACAATAATTATTTATTTGACGTAGAATATTTCTTTTGCGTACAATACTTATTTATTTGACGTAAATATTTATTTAACATACAATAATTATTTATTTGACGTAGAAAATTTATTTAACATACAATAATTATTTATTTGACGTAGAATATTTCTTTTGCGTACAATACTTATTTATTTGACGTAAATATTTATTTAACATTCAATAATTATTTATTTGACGTAGAATATTTATTTGACATACAATAATTATTTATTTGACGTAAATATATTTCTATAGCGTACAATACTTATAAGTATTTATTTGACTAGAATATTTTCTTTAACGTTCAATAATTATTTATTTAACGTAGAATATTTATTTTTGAAGATGACGATCCACGAGGAGGATAATGATGAATTCTTAGCGGCTCAGTTTCATTTGGGTGGAAACACTGATCGGCCACCGAGCATGGAAGAAATAATGCAAGGTATTTCTAGTGGCGATAATTTGGACCAAGTGCAACCTAATGTGGGTCAACGTAATAGCGATGAGCCCACGTCTAGTCAGGTGCTAATATTTCTTATAAACATTATATACATTATCTTAACCTAATGTTGTGACTAATTTATACGTCTAATTATTCTAGCCATCTACGGCGACAACTGCCGCTACGAAACGCCCTGGAAAAAGAAGTACAACTGAGAGGCTGAAGGAGGTCAAATTGCACATCACCAAAGTGGAGGATGATGGCGAGCCAACTGAGCCCAAAGAAATTGCCAGAAAATATGTCTCTCAATGTGGGGTTATTGTTCGTGAACGCGTTCCCATTAGCATCAGGAAATGGAGATCTACGGACCCCAATGAACCGTATGTTCTGGCTAATACGAAGAAAGAAATGATATGGACTGATGTGAAAGAAATATTCGGATTTCCTTCAGATCTTGAAGAGAAATTGAAGGATTGGACGCTGAAAAAGATGGCAACTCAATTTCAAAATATAAGACAAAATTGTGGAAGAAATATCTCAAAACAGAAGAAATTCCGGATTTTGACAATCACCCTACCATAAGACCTCATCATTGGGACGCGTTCGTGGAGTACAAACAGTCCACAGAAGGATCTGAGATATCCGCAAGGAACATCGGCAATGCGGAAAAAAAGAAGTACACCCATCGAATGGGTTCAGGCGGTTATAAAGGCAGCGTCGACAAATGGGACAAGATGGAAGAAGATCTCTATGCTAAAGGCATTCGTCCAGCGACACATGACTGGCCCTTACGATCCAAGCATTGGTATTATGGTCATGGAGGCACTCTCAGTCCAATAGACGGATCTTTGATTTTTGGCGAGGACTTGCGAGACCTAGCTCACCGCCTCCTTGAAGTCATAAGGAAAGCTGAGGCCAGAGAATTCATCCCTGACAGAGAAAGATATGAGCTAACCTATGCCTTAGGAAACAAGGAGCATCCTGGAAGAACGCACGGAGTAGGAACTTCTGTTTCTTGGAAGTATGCTTTCAAGGAGGACAGCTCCTCCTACAGGAGCCGTAAGCGGAAGAAGACCGAAACAGAGAACAGGATGAGGGAGCTAGAGGAAATCGTAGCCGCCCAGGGCGCACGGATACAGGATATGGAGGGAGAGATGGAACAGCGAATGAACCTAGCACTTATTCAGATGACACAATCTAGAGGAACAGAAGATCCTGCTGCTTTGGCTACCCCTCCACAACAACGTAGCAGTCACGCTTCCACAGAGCTTTCGCCAGCTCAATCAGAACCGGCCCGTTACCCTGTGGATGAAATATCTCAGCGCACCGCTTGCGAGCTTCATTCAACATTGAAGAACATATCAGTGGTGCTACGTATAGTAACAATGACTTAAAGTTAGTTTACATATGTTGAACATATTATTGTGTTATTAACTTTTTACCTAATATATTAGGTTGCATACGGCACGGCTAGACCATTGGAAGAAGGACAAACAGTACACTCCAAGGAGATTCCATATGGCTACGCACCAGTCGAGGTGGAACAAGTTGTCTCAGACTACAACGGCTTGCAGCTTGACATCCCCGGAGGTGATGGGGAAACACTTCTTGGACAGTGTTGTCACGGCATCATTCTATGGAGCAAGCGTGACATCATCATACCTGGTGTGGAAGCAACAACCTCGACAGGTCCGCCAGGTCCACCGTCTCCGCATGACGATGATCCTCCGGCAAATGATCCTCCGGCAGATGATCCTCCGGCTGATGATCCTCCGGCAGAAGAAGATTGGTCTCCACCGGCGAGGCCAAAAATGAATCCGCCCAGAAAGAAAACTGTGCCAACAAGTCCTCCACCACCAAAGCGGCCAACTAAGCAAAAGAAAGTGCCGGCAAAGAAGAAATTAGCTTACGAGCTGACGGAAGAGGAACTTGACGAGGTAGTCGCCGCAGAAGTACACGCGCATTTTCACAAGAAGAAAGAGCCTGAGAAAGAGTTCGTGGTTGACCCGGTCAAGGCGGCGAGGTTCTTACAAAATTTGACCAGGGCAGAACAGAAAAAAGCCGAAATATCTGACTACGACCGCTCATTAATAAATCTTTTCAGAAAAGGAAGAGAGCTGAGCAGGCTGAGCGATTGGCATCGCCTAAGTCAAAAGTAAAGCCGGCATCGCCTAAGTCTAAAGTGAAGCCGACATCGCCTAAGTCTAAAGTGAAGCCGGTAACGCATAAGTCGAAACGTTCTACTATTCCTCAGCTCGGCGAACAACCTCAGCAAGGATTGACTCAGTTGCCAGATGCGCACGAACCGATGATCCAACGTCAAATGGAAGAGACAGGTCTCAGTAGAGCGGTCCTCACTGGCCAAGAATCCCCGCCCAAAGCTAAAGTGACTAAGTGGCATTTTGAGCTTGGCAAGTCGTTCGTCCCGCTAGATGATGTGAAAAAGCTACAAACAAAGATGTACTTATTGCATGGATGGTACATGGTTCAAGCGTCGAAAGGACGAGACATGTTCGGGTGTCGCGTGAAGGATGAGGATTTTTTCAATGGAGAAGATACGATTTGGTTGGAGTTCAAAGATATCTACGAAATCTACCAACGAGACGCCCTGGACATGTCTTTGATTCAAACCTGGGTTCTGTAAGTGATTTCTTATAACAATTTCTTTATTGTCATTTAAAAAACTCTATGAGTGACGGCGCTACTTTATTGCTTATTATGTAGAATGGAGATTCAAAGATGTCGGAGGGAGCGTATTTTTGACGTTGGTTTCATGGACCCATCAAAGGTAAACCAAGAAATGATTTATAAAGATCCAGAGGCGACATATCAGAACTTATTCAAGTATATGGATAAGCAAAATTTTATGGACTCCATACTATTGCCATACCACTTCGGGTGAGTGCTAACACTTATATTATCTCATTTTATTTACTTAATTTCTTAATTTCTTTAAATTATCTCATTATACTAAAACACTTATACATATGTATGTAGTTACCACTGGGTGCTCATAGTACTGAATCCTGATAGAGGTGTGGTTAACATCTTCGATTCGTTGAGGAAACCACAGGAACAGTATCAGGAAATCATTGACATGTTTACAAGGTCGTATATATAAGTAAATTTCAACAATTCAAATTTTTCTATATACTTACATTATTGACTTATTTTATTTGAACTCAAATTTGAGACTAACAACATGATTATGTAATTGTAGGATGTGGAACGAGATTCGTGAAAAGCACCCCGGGATTGGATATGAAAAGCTCGTATGGAATACTGAATTCCCGGTACGCATGCAATTTGTACATATACGTCTTTGCTAATCAACTTAAAAAATTATCTTTAACTTTGTTTTCGCCAACAGTGTCATCAACAGGGGCCGGGCAATAATTTATGCGGATACTACGTTTGCGAGTACATGCATAGCTGGATTAAAAAAATACATATTAACCATGATATTATGGTACGCAATATCTATTTACAAGTTTCTAATTCAACTTCACCATTATTATACTTTAATTTTAATTGTTTGCAATTCGTAGATGATGTCCATCTCTAGTAAAAGCCTAGAGCAGCATAAGATTGACGCAGTTGCAGAACAACTCGTTGGATTTATTTGGGACGAGATCATCAATGTGAATGGAGAATTTTATTATGATGATGCATGGGACAATACGGACACCTCAAGTCTTCGTTCCTCCGTCGCTGGTCCTAGATCCTCTGCTCGTCCTAGTTCATCATCAGCTCGTCGAAGTGCAGGATTGTAATTTATGGATACTTAGAAAACTTAACTCTTTTAGCACTATGAGATGATGTAACTCTTTTGGCACTAAGATATGTAATATATGTCTTTTTTATATTTATACGAGCCTTATACAAATACTAGTGCAGTGTAGTACGACATCCGTATTAGAACAAATACGTAGACGAAATACGTTGGCGAAATACGTATACAAACAAATAAATATGAAGGCTGGAAAAAGGAAAATTATATGGTTCCCCTTTAGCACCGGTTCTAGCCACAAATCGGTGCTAAAGGGGCTCGCGCAGGGGCCATGTGCGCGGCCCCTTTTAGCACCGGTTGGTTTCGGGACCTGGTGCTAAAGGGGGCCTTTAGCACCGGGTAAATGACCCGGTGCTAAAGGTGTACCCCTTTAGCACCGAAAGATCCGCACCGGTTGGGAAACCGCTGCTGAAGGGGGTTTCCCAACCGGTGCGGATGCCTCATTCTCTTCTAGTGCCTTTGGTTTGGCGGCAAGATGGTCTTTCACCTTCTTACGCTTCTCCTCTGGCTGTCCGGTACCATCTTGTATTGCAACATTCTTCTGTCTCTTGGAATTCTTTTCTTTGAAGAGTTGCAACTCTGCTCTCATATCATCCATGTGCTTTCGCACTATACCTGTTGTCTTTTCATTTGTGCTTGCATTCTTTGCAATCTTTGCAAATTAAGCACACATGCCAACATATCTTATTGTTTTCATCGTTTGTCCCCCCCCCCCCCCCCGGGACGCCTTCAGACTCTGGAGTAACCTCTACCCCTATGTTTGTTTGATTTTGAGCCAAGTCTATTGGGATCATTCCTGTCTCATTGGACCACCTCCGTAGCAAGTATTCAGCTGGTATTTTTTCAATGTACTCTTGTGTCATTATCTTTAGAATGTGACAGCAGAGTATGCCATCCCTCTTCATCTTAGAACATTCACAAGCGTAGATTTTGGCACCCACATAAGCAAACACCATGTAATCCCTCATGCCGTAGCCAAAAACGTAGCCCTTGGTTGGCGTAAGCGTGTAGGTAGAGCCTAAAACATCTGTGATCTTGTAGCTTGTTGACAGCTTTAGCTCCAGCTGGAACTTGTAATATATCTTTCTTGTGTAGAACTTGCACGCTTGTTCTTCAATAGGGTACCCACTGAACAACACACTTGGAACCTTTTGATCTGAAGTGAATTCATTTTCTTCTTCATCGCAACATATCTTTTCCTGAATCTTCATGTACTGTCGCACAAAGTTCAGTATACTCATCTGTGGGTTGACATAGCGCTTGAGGACAGCGTTGAAACCCTCACTGTGAGCTGTTGTCTATAAGAATGGAAAAAAATCTTTCATATAGTATGCAGGGATGAACAATCTCCTTAGCTCATACAGATGCTCTAGCAGCTTGTTGCCTCGTGCTAAATGCTCATGTATGATCGAAACCCACCTTGTCTCATACTCACTTGGGGTCACGCTGTAGTCGATGCATTCATTCAGCTTCTTTGCCAGCCCTAGTTTGCTTTTCAAGTAGCCACCAAGAGGGGCTTGCACCTTTGAAACTATATGCCACTGGCAGTTCCTATGGACTGATTTGGGGAAGACAGCTGCAATGGCAACCACCATTGCCTGGTCCTGATCGGTGATGATTGTCTTTGGGGGAACACCTCCCATTGCATCTAGGAACTGTTTGAACAACCAAGTGAAGCTCTCGATCGTTTCATCATTCATGAACCCACAACCAAGCTGTATTGTCTGCCCAGTGATTGTTTATACCAATGAAGGGAGCAAAGGGCATCTTGTATCTGTTTGTCATGTATGTCGTGTCGAACGATATGCAGTCACCAAACTCTTTGTACGCTGCCCTTGCCGCCCCATCAACCCAAAATAGGTTTATGACCCGTTCTTGTGCATCAAGATCCATCTTGTGGTAAAAGTTTGGGTCATCCTGTTTCAACTCTTCAAAGAACGAGGTAGTTGTTGCCATGTCCTGGTATTTTGGGCCACGCGATAGTTTCGCCTTTAAATTGCTAACATCTTTTCTGCCATATGGTATAGTTTTGCGCCCATCATAGGCTATGGCCATTATCTCCATGACCCTACCAGCAGTAATATTTGCTTCATGTAGTACCTCCACAAAACTCTTCTCCTCAGTCAGGGATGCCCCTTTGGGATCTGAGGAATTTCTTTAGGTCGAACTTGTCACATAGCGGATGGTTGTGATACTCATTAAATGTTGTGACATGCCATTTTCCATCATTCCGCTTGTTCACTATTAGCCTTGCTGTACAACCTGCCTTCTCTGTCTTGTTCCTTTTTCTTTGTTTAACCACTGGCCCATCTCCTTTCTCTTCCTTGTTTTTACCAATCCTGTTGCATACCAAGACAACCTTGTCTGTTTCTACTTCTTTTTCTTTCTTCTTTGAGCTGCCAATTTTTATGGAGAACCCAACCTTCTTGGCATACTTGTTGTAACATTTTTTGCTTCTTCCCATTACTCATACACTGTTGTGGTTATTGTTAAAGTATATGTTGGTGAGCATTGCACTTCCTGTTCCTGTGACTCAACTTCCTGGGATTGTATCTCCTCCTCGTCTGGTTCTTCACTTGCTAGCGTCTCTCCTGTAGCATATGTTCCATGCATGGTAGTAGCTGCTGAGTTTGCAGCCATAGTACTCCCCGCTGAGTTTGCAGCTTCACAAAGCAAACCTTGCCCCTGCACATACGCTTCATCTTCTGCAACAGCAGGCTGCTGCAGCCTAGCCCCCTTCTCCTGTTCCTTCTTCAACTTGTGTTGCTTCAGGTTCTTCATCTTGTGCTTCTTCATTAGATCAAACAACACCATAGCTGCATTGTGTGTAAACCAAATGCCAAAATTAGTTACTTAATGCAGTTGCAAAAAAACATACACAAACCTTGTGACCCAAGATGAATGTGTTTTTATATATTTGCTTTTCACAGTTTTTTTTCACAACAGGGAATCTATATATATTACAATTAACTCGTTTGTTTTCCATTTTCAGGTTATCAGGGACACTACTTTCAAGATGATCGGGGGTATCAAACATGGTGTTGGTGTAGGTTACATCCTCCCTTCTTTTTTCTAAGAGCAAGCGATGAAGTACAAATGCAACTTCATGAAGGCTAACATGGATGCTAATGTCACTGCTGGGAGAAAAATCATCACGAGCACTATTTTGTTACCCATTCAAACATTTTAGCAGTTAGGTCTCAACTTTGTTCACATATACTCAGATCTGGTGATGTAACAATCTGTGTGGAACTACTATGTGTGGTCAATAGGACCCCCCTTGATCTGGAAAAAAATGTAGCTAGTTCAAGAATCATTGTTTAGTTCAAATCTGAAGGTCGGCTGCTGCAAGCATCTCAGGATAAGTCTCCCTACGATGGTGCACTGTGTTCAAGAATCATTACCTGTTGAATGTTTCTTCTCACTGGATAAATTTGTTTGCTCCATGATTGGTATTGCTCTCTGGCTTCACGCTATTTTCTTGATCTCCCTTTTCTTTCTCTTTTTATGTACTTCTTTTCTTCTGGATCGATCTTTTCTCCTTTTTTTGTGAAAGCGGCGGCTGTGACCCCCTTGATATCGGGGAGATCGCCGCCGCCGCCGTCACCACTGGGAGATAGATCGATCTGTCTGTGTGATGAAGAGAGATTCTTCACGTTACCTTTGTGGGGTTGTTGATATGTGTAACTGTGACCTACAACCTTTTTACTGGGCTGTTATTATGTAACTTGGGCATGTGTTTGTTACTGTTTATGGGCTACCTTATCATTTTTGGCGCCAAGGCCCACACTTCCTGCGCGCCCAGTTTTTTCCGGCGCCCATGAATCTCCCGCGCGCCCAGTTTTTTCCGGCGCCCATGAATCTCCCGCGTGCGCGTTTATTTTTCGATTTTTTGTATTTTCGTGCCAAATCATGTGGCCCGCGTAAAATTCGATTGTTCATCGTTTCCCCAGTCAAAACGATCGACGCCCCCGCCTGATTATACGATACTTTCTAAAAATAACAAACTTTCTCAATTTGGAAAGGCCTCCCTGAGACTAAAGGGAGGAGTCCTATTTATTGTCCTCCCGGGGTCGCGCTTCCAGGGCGGTCTCCTTCTCGTGCTCAGGCACGTACAGCGGCGAGACGACCCTCGTCTTTTTGCCGATGCTCGGCAAACCAGTCTGACGTGGACATCATTAAAGGAGGAAAGAGAAGGACGTCGTCGTCTTGTTCGTCGACGACTCCAGCTCGTGCTCTGAGGGTGAATATCATTCCCCACACCGCGTTGTGCCATCCGGTGCGAGTTTGTTGATAGCGCTACTCGATCCCGTGCGGGCTGAGCAGTTTTTGGCCTGCCGAAACTCAACAGCACAGCAAGTACTTCCCAGCGCCACCACGCGTCCACCGGTGCTGCTCGCCGGTCACCACGCCGTGCCGCCAGCTCGCCGGCCCTTGCTGCAGCTGTGCGGCCTCATCCCACGCCGGGAGATTTGTGGACGGTCTGGTCTCTGGTGCTTTGAAATTGGATGAGGTGCTCCATCTTTGATCTCTTGATCTGATCAATAAGGGTTCAATCAAGTTAATGGACTTGGTAGAGGAGGCAAATAGCAACCGATTTTTGTTGGCATGGCTACGCAGAGAACATGGCTGATTGAGTTTTGATTAGTCGTTTTCTTTTTTGTCGGGGAGAGAGAGAGGGGAACGATAGGATGTAGAAGATGAGGTTCTTGCAATTTTGTAATATGGCCCTCTATAGAGAAAGAAACCATAGAAACACTCTTTTGACATGTACTAAGGACACAAAATAAAATTAAAAGTTATGTTACAGTCCTTCTTGGTAGGATTATTTTTCTTAAATGATAGTACACCATTCGTACACAACAAGCAACAGAATGGTATATGAAGATCTAATTTATACTTGATCATCATGAGTTTACGTGCCTATGAATGAATTAAATACCATACAGACAGCTCAATAGACAACCATTGTACGACTTGTTTGTTTTACTGTCTATATATGACATGGCATTGTTTACAGACAGTAGCTGTCTAAACTGTTGTACATGCCCTCACCGATTTTCCATTTCTTTGTTGGAAGAGAATTGTCATTGGGCATCATTGGTTCGTTTGTCCTTCTCCTAGAGCTATGCGGGATGCCCATCCCTCCTCTCTTTGAGCCTTGAGCGCCCACAGATATGATTCGAGACGGCCACGCACGCATGGACATGGACCACGTACGCGCAGAGGCCAGAGGCGTACACGACTCGTACCGGATACAGACGGGCGAGTAGCTAAAAAATCTCCGAGAACGTAATTTGGCCCTATACTAGCTTTATTCGACCCGCTCTCGTATACCAGATTTCAGGCTCTCCCCTTCTGTCCGCGTCTCGGTAAGCCGTATACTACTACGGTGGGCGGTGGTGCGGCGGCCGGCGGGGAGCGTCGGCCATGGATCACGGACGACGGGTTGGAGAGGCGGGCCGGGGGAGGATAGGACCATAGGAGGCGGCATGGTGGCAGGAAGCACATGCACGTCGCCATTCCGTGCGCGCTGCGCCCACCCACATGCGCTACACTACATACACCCGCGTAGGCCGGCCGTGTGCCGCCGTAGAGATGAGATCGGATCTCTGGCGCCGCCTGACGCATCTGTTTTGGACGCGCGCAGCGCACACATTCTCTGGCCGGCCGGGGGCGCACAACGCCGCTCTTCTGTTCTACGGAGTACTCGTACAAGGCCGGATGCGTGTCGTGGTCAAGTCAACGTCGGAGGAAGTAGTACGTATTTGTTTGTTTTTTTAATAAAAAAAAGTTATGCTGCGTCGATCTTCACGAATCACGAGCGTGCAGACGATTTTTTAGGAGAGCGAACGAGTTGGACAGCAGTTTTTGTGGCTGGAACTTGGAAGGACAAGAGTTTTTGTTCTCGATCGCTTGTCGTCGTTCCAAAAATAGAGATGAATTTCTCATATGGAGAGACCGTTGTTACAGTTTGCTCTCATCACATGGCCTTTTGCTAAACCAACTACGTACGCGCACCGTCCGTGCCATGTTGATGATTGCGCGCAAATTAATTAGCAGCGCGTCTCTTTAGATTAAAAGAGAGTGGGCGGCGATAATCCATGAAGAGCATCATCATATATGATAACACACTTGCCCCAAAGACCGAGCCGTTACAGAAAGGCATCGTTGTTTTTTCTTTTCTTTTGAACAGCACCGTTTCGTGCGCCGGCCCCTTGCTAATAATAATGAGAAACCCTTTTTCAAAAAATAATAATGAGAAACAACGATGGGACTATGGGAGGAAAAGCGACATTGCTGGACAGTATTAAGAGGCCGTACGGGGCTCGGTACTAGCTCGGATATTGCCGGATGGGACAGGCGCCGCTCACATGGTTTGGCAAATGGGCAATCATAGCGACGCACGGCATGGTGATTAAACGGAGAACCCATATGCAGCTTGATTTTGGAATCGATACCCATGGAGGACAAGTGTGGTATCTCAGCTCGTGTCTCATCAGTCTCATCCAGCCAAACTGATCGAGAATTCCTAAAAAAAAAAAGAAAAATAGAAACTGTTCGAGAAGAGCAGCACGCTGGTTCGCCATAAATAAACTTGAAACTGAACATGTACTAGTAGTTCTCCGAAGGAAGGAAGTGGGCTGGGCCTATTGCGGCCCACTTACCTACACACATCTTCATGAGGCGTCTCTGTGGGCCGGAGGCCCAAAATATCACTGCAGGGCCTAAAAAAACTTGGTAGTCACTGCAAGATGGCGCATACGTGTGCACCGTACGCATGCGAATATACGCTCTACGCCATAGACAGCTGAGCGCGAATGCATCTACCCACGTGTACTCCGTACGTGGACAACATCAAACGTGGTCGCGTTTGACTTCGTTCCTTTTGCATTGCATTGACAGCACGCACTGCCATGTCGTGCGTGTTGACATCCAGGCTATGAACAGTTGGCACAGGCACCGCCAAGTCGACGTGGGCGCTCCTCAACCTCTCAGCCCGTTGGAGGGCGCATAGGCACGAATACTGAGCCTGACAATTGGCACCGCACTCCCGTTGTCGCACGGTACGTAGCCCTGGTCTGCCTGTAGTGTTCGAGTAGTCGTGCTCCTGAAAGGATACAGTGGTATCATTTGTCACAGCAAAACGGCTAGAGCATGCCGACTTGTGGCCAACGCACAACAAAACACAGGAGTCAGAAAGGGTGTGTGTGTGCGGGGCTGCTGGTGCACGGTGCCGAGTCAACAATCAGCAGTCCGGGTCCACGTACTCAGAGAGTCAGATCGATCAATTCAATTTGCCATGTGATTTAATGCTTCCGTGCCTTTTTTTCCCGCACAACCCGTGGTCGGCCGGTCGCTAGCTAGCGGTGCGAGTGACCTCACGGACGTGGTGGTGGTGTGACTGCCCGGGAGCCAAAGGCCAGAGCGGAGAGCGTGCAGTAGCAAAGCCACGCGGGCCGGCCTCACAGCGACAGCGCCCGTGCTAGCGCAAGCGCTTACGCAATCCGCCGCGCGCTAAGCCAAGAATCTGGCTCTGATCCTCTCGTATCGTACTATGCGGTTTAGTTGTTTACGACCGGGCGGGTACTGGTGGCGGCTGAACGGAGAGTCAAGACGGAGACGGTGATGACAGCAGCCCAGCACTGTAGCCAATGAGAAATTCTAGAATAGATGTAGTTGCGACATATCATTAATTGCGCGTCACGTACTTATTAATTGCGAGGAACTTGAGCTATCGGAGCTAATTTTAGCTGTTGGGATCAATCTATTGCAGAGCTTTATGAATACTCCGTAGAGATTATTTTTATTTCATCATCGACGCGGTTAAGTCAAACCCCACACACCATGTTGTAGTACCTAATCTCTATGTCCGCGTTTAGTGTCCATGTCATGCTCACTAGTATCCTCGTGGAGTGACATACAAAATAAGCACCGTCTTGTCCGACGGTTGTATGATCATCACAAAATGGTATCGATGCTGCCTATATGGTATCTAAAACACCGCATAATATTGTTTTTAGTTTGGCATGCCCTTACAATAAATTCTACAAAAGAGTAGGCCGAGGCGGACATGCAGTGGCAGGGTATGACCGATGACGTGAGATGTCAAGGACAAGAACAATATCGGATGGTACTTTGAGAGTTTATAAGAGGCATGAAAATAACTCAATAGAGGAGGCTCAAGTGGCATAAAAAGCACGTATTCAAAAATGGAGATGCCGTCTAGGACAGGAACATATACCGACATATGGACAAGAAGTGGACGGGACATGAAGAAAATATAGTCACGTGTTATAAATACTTTCCTCAACTTTGTTTGTATATTGAATTGATTTTTTTTAAATGCATATTTTCTATTTTTAAAGGAAGTGCCTTTAGTCGATCAAAGCGTGCTCGTGTGAAAGACCAAAGTGAACTATAATAGCGATAAGTTTCATTCCACCTTTTATCCTCCGAAATCCGAAAAGAGAGACCATGAGGCTCATGTTGGTTTTGACGCACGGAGAGCGTTTGCAGGAGAAAGGACCGGACCAGAGGAACACGGAGCGAGGCAACAAAGCCTTCGGGTTCGGGAGGTGGAGGACCATTCAACCGCGGGGAAACGGCACGAGGGTGTGGGTGCCGAGCAAGCCCCGGGCCCCGCGCTTCGTTTGACCGGCCAGCGGAAACTTTGACCGTGACCCACATGACAGGGACACGACTCGCCAGCGTAGACACGAGATCATGCTACCGAACCCGTTTCGACCACAACAACGATCCACAGAAAACAAAAGAAGGTCTCGTCTGACTTGGCCAGCGCGCTAGTGCCCTCCCGGGCATGGTTTACCTTTACCCCTTCCCCGGGTCTCGCCTAATTTATTTTTAAGTATTATCCGCCCCGGAGAATTGAAGAAGGAAAGTCAATTCGCCCGTATTTTACACACGCCGATCGATCGTGTCAACGCCCCCCGCCCGCGCTGACTTCCCCAAAGGCCAAAGCACACCTATAAATACGCTCGCGTCGCTCGTGTATTCATGTGCACACAGCCAAAACCCACCGGACTGACCAGCCGACCAAGGCCGAGGAGGCAAGCAACAAGGCGACCGGCCGGTGGTCAGTCACAGCAGCCAGAGCCAGCCCTGTGCCCCTGTCCCGAGGATCGACGACGACGACGACGATGAGCCGCGCGCCTGAGCGGCAGCAGCGGGAGAGGGGCGGAGCGGCGGCAGTGCCGGTACCGCGGCGTGCGGCGGCGGGCGTGGGGCAAGTGGGTGTCGGAGATCCGGGTGCCTGGCACGCGGGAGCGCCTGTGGCTGGGTTCCTACGCGGCGCCCGAGGCCGCCGCCGTCGCGCACGACGCGGCCGCGTGCCTCCTACGCGGCCTCGCGGGCGCCGCCGCCGCGGGCCACCTCAACTTCCCCGAGCGCGCGGCGTGCTACGGCCACCGCGGCGGGCGCGCGCCGCGGCCGCCCCTGTCGCCGCGCTCCGTGCAGCGCGTCGCCTCCGACGCCGGCATGGCCGCCGACGCGCAGCTCGTCGACGCGCGGGCCGCCGCTCTGGCGTCGTCGTCGCCTTCGCCTCCGCCGCCGCCGCCGCCGGCCCCCGTTCAGGCCGCCGCTGGTGCTGCTAGCGTCGGCATTGGCGGCGCCGCGTGGGGTGGCGAAGGCGCGCATGCGCCGCCGCGGCCGCCGTATAGCAGTGGCAGCAGCAGCAGTAGCAGCACGTACTGGACCACGCCGAGCGCGGGCGGCGGGAGCAGAAGCTCGAGCGCCGGCAGTGACCAGCAGCTAGTTTACGGGGATATTAGCGTAGACGACATAGAAATCTTGATGTAATTAGGTAGTAGTAGCGCGCAAGGAAAAATGAGAATGGCACGAGTGATTATTTTTTCTTCAAGAGAAAAATTACGGTTTGATCATGTACCACTTCGAAGAGATTAATGAAGAAAAATGAAAGAAATGCTATTACTATTTTTAAATTTTGGATAACTTGTTTTTTTTCTTATTCTGAAAAACGTAAAAAAGCTTTACTGTAACAGAAGGTTCTGCCCGTGTTGCCATTTGACACCTTGACTTGAAGAGGACGACACTCAGTCTCAGAGGAGGCTCTTCAGTCTTCACCCTTCACGGTTTGCTTCAGTGCGCCACCCAAATCCATCGCACGCGCACGGGGTACGAGTATGACATTTCTGGCTCCGCGCGGCGCCTATCACGCACTCGCGACAGCACTGTTAGTTACACTCCTGATGATGAACGATGATACTAGCACAATGCATGGACTACTATTCTACGGAGTAGCTGATGACGTGAATGTTGTTCGCCGTCGCCGGCGTGCCGGCGGCGGTCAGCCCAATAGTTTTGGTCGTCGCTCGTATGAATCATTCAGATGCATGTGTTTTGGCATGGGCAATTTAGCAGGGCAGGTTCGGACCATCAGTTCAGCTGTCCAAAAAGGCAGCGCAATGAGCTCGGTGGAATCGTATGGCCCGCTCCAGCTAGCCGCCAGGAGACTCCGCATGACCGCAGCTTCCGTTTGACGGAGCAGAATGTTCCAGAACCCACCCATGGGTTCGGCAGCAGCCTTGACCGATTTCAAGTTCAAGGAGTAACTTTCAAGTGGTGCCATCTGTACCTGTAGTAGTAGTATTTGGATTGGGAACCACACATTAGGCTGCTGACCTCTGCAGATTCTCTCTCTAAATAATAACCTATCCTACTCACGATCTTTTCTTTGTCCTAATGGAAAGTTAGTGGGAAATGGCCACATGCTACGACTCGTCACGACTCTGTCAACCGACATTCTCGAAAGAGTGGAACACTGATATGTTCAAATCACCAAAGCAGGGGTGAATATCACAGAGAAGAAAATTAGTAATTAGTGCTCCTCGGAATACTTGATGGTTCCGTGGTTCATCAAATAAACACAGGCTGTAAGGTGGACTGATATGGTATTGATGCACAAATATTATGAAGTGCAGCGACTGTACTTTGCGCATCTTAATAGAGACACCCTTATGATGTGTGGTTCATCAAATGCACTATCTTCACACTCGCCAAATGCTGACATCCACAAACAGCCGGCCATTATACAGAGCCTATTTTGGTAGAACCCGACGCATAACAGTTGCTACATAAAGCTATAGTAACATTGAATCACCCTATTCAAATTATGTACAGGCTTGACCACAACCTCAGTTGCGGAAAATTACATCAAAGATGAGCAGAATAATCTACGAAATGTCCTCCTTCGGTTTCTGGCTCAGCTCTGAGTACTGCCCTCCCATCAGCTGCAGTATCTCGGTCCAGAGGCAAGAAGGATCACCCGCCAATGCATCGCTGATCAGCTCAGTGCTGCAGGAAGCGACGGCCCAGTATCCCGCTCTGATCTCGCCTAACAGCTGCTCATAGTCCCAGGCAGCATGCCCGACATAGAACCTCAGGTCCTGGGTGCTGATTGCGCCACTCTTCATCAGGACGGCAGCCTTTTCCAGGTCAGTACGGAAGCCGTAGCAGATACCTGGTATCACCTCCTCAAATCCCTCGAGACGGGAGCTGTCGTTTGTCCTCACCAGGAACATGCTCATCTCGACAGGGCCTCCGAAGAAGAGGGGGGAGTCACCAAAAGGGGTTGCCTGGTCTTGGAATGATGGATTCACGTGCTTGATCTTTGTGTAAAGTGGGCGGTTCAGGATGACTCCAAACGGGCCATCAAAGGTACCCCTTGAACCAAGTCTGAGAAGGAAGATGACAGTTCTTTCAAAGATGCTGTCATCATCAAGCGCCTCAGTAGCGACCAAAACACACCCTGCCTCAGGCATTGTAATAGCATGGGCCCACTTTTGAGGAAGCTGTACCGGATCTCCTGAGGACGTCTTGGCTTCTGTGGGAGCACTTGGATCCACAAATAGTTCCTGGCAAGCAGAAACAGAAAAGAAATATAAGCTACTGAAAACCCGAAGGTATAAGGTTGTCCTGACCAGTTGGTGACAATTGGCTCACTGCAAACAATATGAGAAGAAAAGAATCGTCCGCATCAATTTTATTAAACAATGAAAACTAATCTACACCAACATACAAATAAATGCAATGAGATGCAAAAGAATTGCTTATGCGATACAATCTTGCTATAGCAGCAAATTTTATGTGAATGGAAAATAAACTGCTGCATTCTTTCTTTTCCCCATGAAGATTGTTCAGTATGTTCCATTAGATCACCATTCTATGAAGCAGCATTGGAAATCGTAATTCTAGGAAGACCCTGGCAATTGTCAAAGCATGAAGTTATATCCCTTGCAATGTACCAATGCAAGCTATTATGCAGTTATGCCCTTAGACCTTAACCGGAGTGTGGAGCATAGAAGCATAGAGAAATTGTGTAGATATCTATAGCTTGCTATCCACCCAAGTTGGAGTAGTAATGCATTTGGTGAAAAACTAGCTATATCAAGGGTGGCATGTTGTTACCAGTAAGGCCCAACCAATAGCAACGAGTGAAATCACAAATGCCTAAATAAAATAAATCCATTTGCATCTTTTGAGATCTATTTAGAACCTATAGAAAATCTATTAAAACTACAGATTTACTCCTAAAAAGCGACCAGGCTCACCTGCTCCCGACGCACAAGGTTTGCCCTGACGTCTCGCCAGTAACTGCTGCTAGAAACATTAATAGGATCACTAGACTTTGATTCCTCAAACGGTTTGTTCAATCCAGCAGAGGTATCCCCTGCTGAGTCAGACGCATCATCATGTCCTGCATAAGCAAAAATCATCAATTCAGGAGAACCAAGTCCAGGTAAGCATTCTAGTTCATGACCCTCGTTCCTCGGTGTAATTTTGTGTAAGAGGGCACAGCATCATGAGAGCCCTGTGTTTGGCAACTGATGGGAAGAGGCATGAGAATTAGTGGTTGGAGTTGGTGGAGGGAACTCACTTGGGAATTTGATTTTTAGTCTCATTCCCTTATTTGGCTTCTGGAGGAATTAAGAGTGGGAGTTTAAGAGAGACTTCATATCCTTTGTTTGGTATGGGGATTTAGAGGTGTGGAATTGTAGTCATGATTAGTGGTGTAGATGCATCCGTCTTCCACTTAAAACAAATTCCCCCCCCCTCCCCCCCCCGGCGCGAGCTTGTTTTCCGGCGAGGAAGGACGCGGCAGCACCGGCAGATTAACTACAACTCAGTGAGTCCATGGCAAAGCACATCTGCGATGCCCTTGTATCTTTAGAGGTAATTTTGTTTACATATATTATGTGCTTATATGTGCACACTTTTTGCTGCTATTGTACACTGTATGACTGTCATCATACTTTTTCTAGCTAACCGCAAAAAGACATACTTTTCTAGCAGATGTGTTTTTTTTTCAAACCAGGAAAACTCAAAAGAAGTTCGCATTTTCTAATTAAAAAAAAGACTATTGATAACTGTTAGGCCCGTTGGTTTAACTATCGATTCTTCAACTGTAAAACAGACTCCAAAAAAGTTTTTGTCAGAAGGATATCTTTGGTGCTAATGGCATATTTGGACAGTGCCAAATTATCTTTTTGCAAGAATTTTATGAATATAAATTATTTTTACTACATTTCTTAAACACACGTGCCTGTGTCACGTGCAAAACTTACATCTTACTCTGACAGTGCCTTCACCATCGGATTTTATGATGATTGAACGCTCTAAATTAATCTGAAGAATTCATCTTACATTTTACTCTTAAAATGCCTACACTGTCGAATTTAATGATGATGAAACACTCTAGATTATTCTAAAAAGTCTAAATTGACTACATCACTAATTTAGTAATTTTTTAAAACAATGTAAAAAACATAGCAAATATATTATTAGTATTCAAAGGACGGAAAAAATAAAAAGAAATAAGAAAACAAATGTAAAAAATAAAGTGAAACAATAAAATGTAAGAGAAAGAAAAAGAAAAGAAAAGCAATGTAAGTTGTACCTAAACGAAAATACAATACAATTAAAACTGAAACCGAGAAGGAAACTGAAAAAAGAGGGCTTACGTGATCCGAAAACTGGTACCGTGAAAGTCACCGTTTCTCACTCAAAGATCCGCCAGGGGAGGGACGTGGGAATTGCCCCAAGCCCCCAATTCCCCTTCCTCATTCCACTAAAACTCCCGTGCCTATGAAACAAACAATGGAATTTTATCTGATCGCAACTCTAAACTCCAATTTCCCTCCCACCAATTCCCTCCAACCAAACGTGAGTAATGTGGTCATCACATTGGATTATCTGATCTTGTGTTTCCCATATACTGAATCATGACACAAAAGTATACTTTATACCACTTAAACTAACTCGGACGTGGGTAGGACGAACAACTGCAAGTGGGGAAAAATCTATCCGAACACACACAATCAACTAAAAGTTCTGTCACCAAAATCTGAGCAAAATCACACTTGTCTCGCCAATCTCACGCTCCAACTCTCAATCGCATCAGCTTCTATAGAACCAGATCCACGAAAAGGCTGCTCGTGGAGTATTACACATGCGCCCAAACAAACACCCCAGCCCACCTCCATAAGCCAACTGCATCGATTCGAACGCGTCAGAAACATCACGAGAGGGGCCTCACCTGAAGACGATGCCTTGCTCTCGGCCTCCTCGCCGTTGCCCTCTCCGCCAACGGGGTCGTCCTTCCTCCCGGCCCCCGACGCGCGCACCGCCACCAGCGGCGCCCGCGCGGGGCCGCGCCTCCACAGCCTCCGCCCCGCCGCCGACGGCGACAGCGACGCGAGGGAAGGCGGCGCGGGGCGCCGCGGCGTGAGGCAGGGCCCGCCGGCCTTGGCGTTGTTGAGGCCCCACATGTCGGTGGGAGGGGAAGGCCTCGGCCGCTCCGGGGGATCGCGTCGGGGTGTATCGCCGGACCGGAGTGGAAAATGGAGGAGTGCAGTTGGGAACCGCACGGGCGATAGATGGGATGGATGGTTCGTTCACTCGTTCGTTTCGGTTTTCCGATGAAGGCGGATTCGGCGAGTGTGGAAAGCGCCTTTCTTGTTCTCGAAAAGATCCCCAGCTAGATGAGGCCAAATTAAGCTGCATAGTCGGAGTTTCACATTGCGGGGTAGTACGAGGTAGGACATCGTATAGATTTTTACGACACGAAGAGATTGAGCAAATGCAAACGAGTGAAACGCGTGGACAGTCTCTAAATTTATCGGGAGGTGTCATTTAAATCCTTAAAACTCTAAAAATGCATTTTTATGTCTTTAAACTTGTCATAATATGTCATCCAGATCCCCAACTCTCAATATGCACATTGAAATCTCTAAACTAATTTCAAGGTGTCATCCGGATCTCTAAGCTCTTAAAATAAATTTATTTAGTTTTCAAATTTGCAATGATGAACGTGATGAATTTGCAGATCTAACAATGTATTTCGAGAGTTTAAGAATATAGATGGCACCTAGGACAAGTTTATGGACATAAAGATGCATTGGAGAGTTTATGGACCTAGGTGATGCATTAGGGCAAGTTTAAGGACCTAAAAGTGCATTTTCAAAGTTTAGTAACCTAGTATGTGATACCAAAGGACCTGAAACTGGCAGCACCTATAAATGATTTTTTTGTTGTCCCACGGTGTCCAATAGCTTATTGCCACGGAGCAACAATTTTCAACAACAAAACCATCAGTGTCATACAAAATAAAATAAACACAAAAAAATCTCCCGGAAAACGTCACAGCTTTGAGACCAAGAATGAACTACCATGCAGTTAAAATTTGGGGAAAAAAACAAAATATGCTCCCGGCGGGGCTCGAACCCGCGACCTTCGGCTCATAAGACCAACGCTCTAACCAACTGAGCTACGGGAGCTTCTGTCTTTCCTGTTTAATACCTTTTTGTTGACTGAATACAGAACCTTGACATCGACCCAACCCAAACCATTTGTCGTATCTGACATTCTGACAGAAATTTGTAAGTTATAATCGTACGATTGACATTTCTAATGACAAATTTTATTAAAAAAATTATAAAGATGCTCTTGTAACTACAAGGGGTTTTATAGGGTCCAATCGCCGTTGTGCATTCATCCCCTCCTCCTTTCTCAATTGTTGTGGATCTCCAAAATCACTCCACTAAGCAAAATGATTACATGTGTATTGCTTTAATGTAGAGACTAAGATGTACTTATGTAATGTGCTCTTTCACACAGGGTGGATCTAGGGAGTCCAGGGGGGCTCAAGCCCCCTAGCTTCCCACACCATGGATACCCCATCTGCTTTTTAAGAGGAAGGAAGAAAGAAGTGAGAGGAACAGAGAAAAGAGAGAAACAAGACACCCCCGATGCTCATGGCCAAATTCACCACTGCTTTTACATGCTCATGGAGGTTACTGCCCATTATAAAGGTCCCGTTTTTGTGTGCCATATATATATGGGAAAATTGGTTCTGTAGCATCCAAAGATCGCGACTTCCGGAAAATACCACTGAAGCACATCCCACCCGTAAAATACCACTGAAAGACCCAGACCCGAACTGAAACTACCAGTCTGTTAAATTTGAGCAACGGCTCTGTTAACTTGGACATAAATGCCCCCAGATCGTTACCAGCCCATTCATAACACCTCAAAAACACAAGTTCCACAAGTTCAAGGACAGAGCCTCAACTGACACCATTTCTACACATGCACGACCAAATATTGTCCAACATTTCTAGACAAGATAAATAGGAAATAGTTCAACACAACACTAAATATTATCCAACACATAATACAGCCAACATCCTGGTGCCGTCTCCCATCAAAAAAAAAACATCCTGGTGCCATCCAACACAACAGAACCAACACATGCCTGGCCAACACATGCCCGACCAACACACACACATACAGGAGGCAACATATTGCCCAAAATAGTGTTCAGTACATGACATTTCACAACCAACACATCCTAGTTTATAATGATCCTCCTAGCAATGCCTCCTGGTGATATGTCCATTTGTGCAGCCATTCTTCTTGTTGTAGGCCCTGGACTCACTGGTGTGGTTGGTGGTCTCGTTGGAGTAGAAATAGAAGCTGCCATGCTTCTAGTTGTCACTCCCGGACTAGTTGGTGCTTGAATGGCTATGGAGGTAGAGGTGCTTGCTGTTCCAGGTGCCTGAGTGACCAAGGAAATAGATGTGCTTGTTGCTCCACCCTTTTTGGACTTTTTATAAGCTTTCTTGGGGTTTGATGTTCCAGCATCTCCCTTCTTGGACTTTTTAGCAGCATGCTTGGGATTTGAAGTTGCAGCCTCTCCTTTCCTTTTACTACACAGCACAGCAGCAATATAATGGAGTCAATACATAAGAAAATGCATGTGAAAATAGAGACATCAAGAGCTTTCAACTCACCCTTTTTTAGTGGGAAATGAAGGTGGTAATTCAGCAGCAAGTTCAGTAGGGGGCGCGCTGCATCCTTTCTCAATATGCCCAAACTGGTAGCATCTTTTGCATTGATAAGGTCCCCTTGTCCCTGGTTCATCTCTACGTTTGATCCTTTTCACTTTTGGCCTACCTGCAGCCCTTTCTAGCTTTGGAGGCAACATCTCAAACCCAGGATCAACTACAGGCCATTGTGTCTTGTCAACCATCGGGTTTACCTCAAATTTATAAGTAGCCTTGAAACGCTCAAGTGAGTAGTATTCATGCACATAGTCCTCAAGATTCAGCTTTCTCAATGAACATATCAAACATATAGCATGGGTGCAAGGTTTACCAGAAATCTGCCACTGCCCACATGAACATGTTTTCAGCTCAAGGTCCACTGCATGCCTCCAAGGATGATTGTCTTTAGTCAATCCAGATACCTCTGCTTTAAGTCCACCACTGCCCTTGATCGTGTACTTCAAATTTCTACTCTTCATCTTGAGCTCATTGATAACACTAGGAAGAATTGTCCCTTCAAGTCTTTGAGATATGGATTGCCTCATTGCTATCTTTTCCATGATCATCTCTCTAATTGTGTCCATGAGGACATCCACATGGAAACCTTTGCACTCCTTAATCCAGTTGTTGAAGCACTCTGATATGTTGTTATTCACATAGTCAACCTTGCATTCCCCTGAAAACTTGGCTCTTGACCAGATCTGTTTGTGTTCGGTTTCCAAGTAAGGAATTGCTTCCGGGCAGGTTTCAACTATTTTATTCCATAGCCACTGATGCCTCCTAGTAGTACATGCCCAAGCACAAGGCCACATGTACTTCAAGACATCTCCTTCAAAATATTTCCTAAAATTCTGCATGAGGTGTCTAAAACACTCTCTGTGCTCAACTGCATCTCCAAAGACTTTGTGGACAGCTATCTCTAAACCTTTGCAAGCATCAGTGTGGATTGTCAATCCGTGTGGAGTTCCAATTGCTCTCTTCAACTGAGTCAAGAACCATGTCCAATCAGCTTTAGTCTCCTTATAGAAAATCCCATAAGCCACTGGATACATCCAATTATGCCCATCAATTGCTGTTGCTGCAGCTAGCTGTCCATTGTATTTACCAGTGAGGTGAGTAGAATCCACTCCAAGGTATGGCCTGCAACCAACAAGAAATCCATCCACACATGCTTTGATAGCCACAAACATCCTAGAGAAATAAACTGATCCATCTTTCTTCTTCTTGCAATCGATCTCCACTATGCTTCCAGGACATGTATTTTCTAACTCAGCTTTGAAACGCAACAACATTTTGAAGGTGCCCTCCCAAGTACCATGGAGTTGGTCTACAGCACGTTGTCTTCCTTCCCACACCTTGTTATATTTTAGTTGGATTGGGAACCGTTGTTCAAGTTGATCCTTTATCTTCTTTGCAGTCAAGCGTGGGTCAGCCTTTAAAATCTCTTTTGCCCTGTCAGCAATCCAACCTTTAGTGGCCTCCTTGCCCTTAAGCTGACTTGTGCTTGCACATGTATGCCCTTCTGAAATTGAGACAACCTAAAAAATGACGTGACACATGATCAGCAATATGAAATAGCAGATCTGAAATATTCTGTACAAAACATAAAAGTAGAGAAACAATATACAAAACAGCAATATGAAAGTATAAACAAAACATATATAGAACAGATCCACATGGTATAGCATACCATGAAAGTAGAGCAACCAAGTAGTCTCTTTGCATGAACTTTCCACTCACAACTTGGATCTGCACATCTTGCTTTGTACCTAGTTTTGTCACTATGCTCTACATATGTCTGAAACTCCCTTTTAATGGCATATTGCTTGATTATCAATTTAAAAGCATCTTTGTCAACAAATGTGGATCCTTTCAATATCTCCGGGTTGTCTCTGTCATATGAAGTGTGTGCAACATATACAGCATCTCTGATCATAGTGGCTTCATCGCTTGGTACAACATCAGGATCTGTATCTTCATATATCTTCCCTTTCTTCTCCACATTCCTCTTTTCCTTCTCAAGCTTTTTGAAATATCTCCATTCTTCATCTGCTGCAATTGGATCATCTCCCTCAGGGTCAAAACCAGGCTCCATGTAGTGATCCTCCTCCTCCTCCTCCACTCTACCAGGACCAGCTGCTGTAACCCCATATTCTGGTTCATCTGCCCATTCTTGGCCTTCATATTCTGCAGCTACAACTCTACAAGGGACCTGTAGCGAATCCTCTTCATTGGTGACCACAACTTGCACTTCATTTCCCATTATTTGGTCCTCCATTTGAGTGATATTCCCAGCAACATCAACATGTTCAGATCTGTCAACTGTCATGATGAACTTCACCATTTTTGAAGCACGCAACAAGTTAAGAAGCTCTTGATCAGTAGCAAGGCGAGTGGTTTCACCATTTTGATCATCATACCAAAAGTTTGCTTCCTGATTGCTTGCCCAAGTGAAGTGCTCCAAAACATCTTTCCACATGTCAATTATAGAGTACTCCTCGGCATCTACCCACCAGTCTAAAGTTCTGCCCTTGTGGTACACCGCCCGACCATCATCGATAGTTGAGAAAGAGAGCACATCGATCACTACTCTACAAGCATTTTTCTCATCGATCCTGAAATGTAACAGTGCAGAAATTAACAACAAGTCCAACCCATCTGAGTCATTTGTTGTAATTCCTGCTGCCCACAAAGCTCATACCAAAATTGGACCACGTCTGACCATTTTCCAACTAATTACAACATGACCTTCGAACTAATTTCAAGATGGCTACAACCAGGACAGGAACAATATGCAAGAACAGAAATAGGAGAGGCTAGGGTTCGAATCTTACCCTTCCGGGATCTCCTCCAATGAATGCATCGTCAGGAACCAGAACAGAGGAAGAGCATCGGGACGTCAGGATGGGCTAGGGCGTGCGGCCTCAGGACCCTGCGCCGCCGCCGGACCCTAGGACGCCGCTGCCTGGACGGCGGCGCACGCCCTGGGAACGACCGTGCGCAGGGAGGGGCGGCGCCAACCCAGGGACGAGGAAAGAGCGGCGCCGGCGGTGCTTCAAGGAGGGGCGGCGCCGGCTGTGCTGCAGGGAGGGGCGAGGGGCGGCGTCGATGGTGCTGCAGGGAGGGGGCGGCGCCGCCGGTAGGAGATAGCGAGGGAAACGGGGAAGAGATCGGGTGGGAGAGCAGGAGCAGATAAGGTTCGCTTCTGTGTTGGTTGTGTAGCCAAGGGTACAAAGGTCATTTCCAATTCGTGTTATATGTTGAAAAGAGCCCAAAGTACAGAGTTATGTGGAAAAATGCGACGGAATGCGAGTTTAAGGTAACGTTTGGGTCTTTCCGTGGTATTTTACGGGTGGGATGTGCTTCAGTGGTATTTTCCGGAAGTCGCGATCTTTGGATGCTACAGAACCAATTTTCCCTATATATATAGGCAAGTTTGTGTTGGCAATTTGGACGTTGACCGGCATATTTACGAAGTTTATTTTAGAAAAAAATGCATTTTAGAAGCTCAATGACATAAAAGGGAAAAAATTAAAGACTACAAATATATTTTACGTTGAGTTTTTCTGTCACCTCATAAATAGGAGGTACGTGAGGGAGAGAAAGAACCGATACATAGCAATCGTGCATACGTACTTGTGCTCTACAGTCTACACTACCATAATTTATACTATACAGAGCGAAAGATTTGACGGTCAATCGTCGAAAAATTCCGAACTCCAGTAGAAGTAGGACACGGACTACTTGCCTTCTAAAAAATCACATGATCAGTAAAAGTAGGACACAGACTGCTGTCCTTCTAAAAAACACAGATCAGTAAAAGTAGGACACAGACTGCTGTTAAACTTACTCGAAACGATTGGACCAAATCTCTTACGGAAACATATTCCCTAGCCAATAAACAACAACGCCTCTAGCTGGGGTTGTTGCAGCCACAAACGGTAGCGAAATAATAGCACCTCTAGCTGGGGTTGTTGCAGACATAAACGGGAGCGATAGTTTGTGAATAATCCTCCCTCCTCTTTCTTGTAGCTCCAACAACAACCAATCAGTTCGACGGATTTGAAGGAAATAGGGTGACACTTATCATAAATTTAAAAAATAGGATACCAAAAGTTTCTACGTACTGATTGTTAGAGTTTACAATAATTTAGCATTAAAAAAAAAGGATATCAGAATTTTCTACATACATGTGCCTGTGGCACGTACACACTAAAACTTAAGGTAGTACAGATTTATCATTAACCTGGTGAACGTGGAACCACACCAACCAACAATATAACTCCACTGATATTCCTGAGGCAGTACACAGGTAATACAACTAATTAAGCGAACACCGATGAACCAAAAACAGCAGACACGATCCTAACCCAAATAACAGGACACTGGACACGCTCATAACTAGGTTCAGCTCCCTCCTACTCAGCGCTCATGACCACACATCTTGTACACACGGTACACCACAAACACACTAGTAGTGCTTCAAAATCATGCATTTAGATCGCGACGGCAACTTGACAGGCCGTACATCCTCGCCGTTGTACTACGGCTGCCATGCGGCGAGCTGCTGGATGTTCATCGGGTAGACGACGTCGGTGCCACCGTTGAACGCCGCCTTGCCGAGCAGCACGTTCACCCGCTCCGTCGGGTGGAAGGCGTCCCAGAAGATGTAGGTGTTGCGGTTCAGGCACGGCCGCAGGAACGGCAGGCAGGTGATCATCCCCCTGTTCCTCCCGATGCCGCAGCACCCGCGGTCGACCACACTAAACCCTGCACACGCACAGACATCAAAAGTTCAGACGACCCATGGTCATATATTCCAATGTTCCATGAACGCGTAGTGTCTGCGGCACGGCAGCCGATCGACGATGTACACGTACCGTAGGACCATGGGTTGCGGAGGACCTCAGAGATCATGGCGTAGTTGTCGACGTAGATGAACCTGGCATTGGGGCGGTTGGCATTGAGATTGTTCACCATGGCCTTGACCTTGTTGTTGAAGGGATGATGAGGTCGTCGACGTCGGGCGAGCACACGTTCCGGGGGCTCCGAGCGCGCATGTTGGGGATGCACGCCATGGACCCGACCCCGGCGATGACGAACTTGCGTGCGCCCAGGTTGTAGAGCGTGTTGAGCTGCTTGGCGTACTGCTGCACCAGCAGCGTGGAGTACTGGTCGCCGTTGTACTCGTTGCGGGTGTTGTAGTTGGGCATCAGGTAGTTGTTGAGGTAGTCGTTGCTGCCCATCCCGACGTAGAAGATGCTCCGCGCCAGCGACGGCGCCAGCTTCGACGCGCCCCCCAGTTTGCGGCTCAGCTGGTCCAGCGTCTGCTCGAAGTTCTTGATCTGCTGGTTGAACGGGATGCGCCCCACGAAGTTCTGACCCGTGTTGTCAAGGATCCCGGCGGCAGCGGAGGCGAAGTTCACGCCGTGGAGCGCCGCGTCCGCGGACGAGGCGGACGGGTGGGACGGCAGCAGCGGCAGGCCCAGGAGTTGAGCTGAAAGAGGATGATTCATAAATCATAAAGCATTGCATAAGATAAACATAAGCTTGGTTCTTATTAACACTATTTTCCCCCTTGTTGAGTTAATTATTCATTATCTCGGAAATTTTGTCGGATCATTGTGGAAAAAAAACTGTTAATTCATTGCATCAGTTAATTGGGTACTGTATAACTACGGATTACGGAGATTTGGCTCTTGATTTCCAGTGATACGATCATGTGAGCCCTGTCTGATGCTGGTAGCGATTGTTGGTGAGGGTACGAATCGTTCAGGGCCCCATATATCCGTGTTCTAGGACATACATATACGTACGCATTCACTGCGTGCCGTCGCATAGCCTAGGGTCACATGGTAACATTGATGCCACCATGCACGGCAGCTGGACCAGCATGAGTCGCTGAATTCAAGCTACCGTGTCTAGCGCGTGAGAGGGGAGGGGAGTCAATGGCGTGTGGGCGTACCAGTGTACCACACTGCTCAAGAGCCAAAAGTGAAGAGGGCTCACTCTCTCTCATGTCATGTGCATGCGCAGGCAAGAGGTCGGTCGGTGGAGGCAATTTACTGCGGCAAGGGCTGACTAGGTGTGTCGTGGACTGTCTAGCTAGAGTGACCTTGTTGAGAAATCAATTTCAGATCAGTGTGGACCATACGAACTACAGCATTGGATCTCCATGCTTAAATTAAGCTAGCTAACAAATGTAGGCTTCAGTGTGGCATTCGCCGTCACCGTTATAGTATATCAGTCGCAGTATTGCTTCTTGGAGTATACCAAGGAGAGGGCCTAACATTTGAGGCAATGAACGTATCTGGTATACCGATTGTATAGTTGCCCAAAGTTAGAAACTTGTGGAATTGATGTACACATACCTCTGTAGCCAGTTTCCTTAAAAATGTGTGTATACCCAAACAATCTTAACCTCGAATATCTACTTTTGAGGAAATTGCTTCAGAGGTACTGATAAACTTCTAGGTTCTATAGTTCTACAACAAGTAATGGGCTCAGGGGAGGATCGTATGTAGTAAATTGGAGAAATCTCCTAGGACATTGCAAACTTTACTGGATTTCTGTTTTGCCATCACAGAGTGGCTAACTTTACTGGATCACTAGACTCTGTATATGCAACCCAATTAAGAAAAAAAAAACTCATGTGTCATATACTTGGCCCATCAATTTAGAGAAAGAAACAAGTATAGCCTATATTTCGAAAAAATGCTTCCCCGAGTAAGTAAACTCTGAACAACGCTCATTATACTGTATACTGAACTCTGTTTCCCTTTTTATTGTGGGAGAAGATACTTTAAGATGTACTGAGACTAGCATTTCTACTAAACTGTGCATGCATCATGTACCACTTTGCTTGATCTCCAACTAACTCCTGAAAACACAACTATATATAATGTGCACTAGCTCAAGTAACCCATATGTAATCCTTTTTTTTAAGTATGTCAAAGCTTGAGACCAGAAAGGTTGGAAGCAGTGTGTGCACCAAGCGGAGGCACGTACCGATCTCGTCGACCATGGTGTAGCCGTTGGAGAAGCGGCCGGTGGGCCCTCCGGCGAAGTCGATGCCGTAGGGTGGGTAGTTTGCCTTGGCGAGCGACTGCAGGTCGTTGTTGTTGCCGTTGTCCGTCAGCGAGTCCCCGAACACGAACATCGCCGGCACGCCCGTCGTCCCCGCCGCCGCGCCCGCGCCCCCGCCGCCGCTCCCGGGTCCGAACCCGGGGAACGTCCCGTTCCACGGAGGGAACACCTGCGCCGCCGCGCCGCCGAGGGCCGAGAGCAGCAGCAGGAGGGCCGCGGCTGCCGCCATTGGATGGAGGGTATTGGGGTGGGGTGGCTCGCCGGAGAGCTAGCTCCCGGAGCAAAGGCTGAGCAGTGAGCAGTAGTGGTCAGTGGGAGTGCGTGCAGGCTGCGGCGTGGCCTGTGGCGTGTGTATATAGAGGAGGGAGAGGGTTTTGGGGTTGGTTGGTGGGTGGATGGGGAAGGGAGTAAATGCGGCACCGAGCTCCTGCTGCCATTGCTGGCATGCCGGAGTAAATGAGAGCTCAGACAGAGCTCTGCTCTCGGGGTCGGGGGGATCGTGCACGCGACTGAGCCATGGCGCGGTCCTGACGCGCGGCACGGAGAAGTGGATGATTTTGTCAATCGTGGGCCACGGCTGGTCACGAAAACGGCCCAGTTACCTCTTAACAATGTTGAGCCATTGGATGGAATGGAAAATTATGAAATGTTTATCCCAAGGTAATAAACAAACATTGTGGAACTGTGAGCGTTTTTATTATTTTTTTTTAATTATCATGTTTGTTATGCATTTAAATAAACATTATGTTTAAATTTATAGCAAAATATCTATGAATAAAAAAGCTAAAACAGCCTACTCCATCCGTCTCAAAATAAATGCAATTTTAGGATTAAGCAGGCAAACCAATGCTTACATGCAAAATTATCAAATTACTCCTTGTCTTTTATAAGAAATACATAGACATTGGTTTGTTTTTTATACGAGAAGCTTCCGCAGACTATTGTCTTTGATGGTTGGTAGATCAAAGTTGCATTTTTGTATGACAAATTTTAAATCCTAGGATTACATTTATTTTAAGACGGAACGGAGGAAGTACATAGCAATTTGGTCGAACATGTACTGCTCCACTGGTGTAGCTTTTGAGTTTTCAGAGATGCTCTTGCGCTTCGGCCGGCTTATTACAAGCGCGTAACAATGCATTTGTTTGCGTTCTCTTTTGACGACAGCTGTGACAAGTGGAGTAGGTCCTTTGGCACAACGAAACTTCTGACGCGTCATGCGCAGCCGACGGTCGCACCGAATCGCCACTTGGGGCCCACCAGCAGCGACACAACGCCGCCGAAAAGGACCATCCACCTGCTGGAAGCGGAGCCTTCGATTCGTTGCCAACCCAAACCCGACCGCGTCCGGTCCGAGCCGTCGCCCCGGGCTACACTACAAACGCCAAGGCCAAACCGGCACGGCAGCCGCAAGGCCTGCAGCGACCAAACAAACCAGCACGCACCACCACCGCGCCCGAGCCCCACCCGCCATCGCACCGCAGCGAGCCGAGGGGCGAGGAGGGAGCGGAGCGCACCGGCCGGAGATGAGGGGCGGATCCAGACCGACCCCGGCCGCCTTGTTCCTCCTCTCTGCCGCCGGGATCTGCGCCCAGTTTGCCGCAGGTTCGTCGCGCTCTCGATCTGCTTGTAGACCTTTCGGATTTAGGGGGTGCGGCGTGAGGGGGGTTACGGAGAGATCTATTTGTTACTTAGAGGCGGGGCGGGGGGATTGAGGAACCGGTACCACGATTTTTTTAGGAACGAATATTATGATTATGTTCTGCGTTTTGTGAGTCTAATTGAGTTGCAGACGGCACTTTCGTTGCTAATGATTTAGGGTGGTAAGATATTTCAGAATTTGCTGGTGGTTTGAAAGGGATGAACTTGCTGTATCCGGTGGGAATTTTGGAAGGTTATGGCTATGATGTATGGCGAACATCTTAGACTTTAAACTTGGCTTCGACAAAAGGGATCTTGATTCGAGCAGCAGTAGCCGCTAATTTGTATCCTTTTATATGATAATTGGTTCGGATTGTTCTGCCCTTTAAGCTGCGCATGTGCTGGAATGAGCTTTTCTCGTTCAGAAATTGAAATTATTGTGCTGATTTAATATAGAAGTAAGAATGCTTGACATCAAAACTTGGCTTATTAGATCCAAGTCTATCTATGTTGCAATGTGTTTCTGACCCCTGATCAGAACTGCAGTGATGAGCTATCGCCTCGGTAGTTCAGACAGCGTTTTGGCATGTTAGCCTACTAAGAGTGAAAAATGTATTTCTATTAAAAGATTAAGGCCATGCTTGATAGGGTTGAAGGATCACCCAGTGACTATAGTTACTACGGTGATGTTGCCACCTGCCAATTGTTTGTCTTATTTTCCAATGGTACAGTGAGGAACTGTCCATTCTTTACTCTTAGGAGCAACATTATGGGGCGTGTGTTACCTTTCTTAACTTCTTTATGTGTATGCCATCTATCATCCATGCTAGATTTTACGTACGTGAATTACTCAACTTAAGAACAACAAGCACAAGTGGAATTTTTATAACTAGAACCTTGAATCTGAAAAGGAACAAAGACCATAAAGTCATAAACCTCTTGCTGTGAATATAGAATTTGAAGCGGGTCTCAGAGAGTTTTACATTCCCTATCTATTGAGTGCCAATTTTTGTTCCTTCAGCCAATTAAAACACCAAAGCCTTTCTTTATTTTTGGATCCTGAAAAGGTCAAGATAAAATAAATTGGTGCTAACTGGCCAGGGCTGTGGTAATTTACCACAGAAGCCCAATAAACAATTGAATGAATCGGGTGTGAGTGTGAAAGTACTTGCTGTTTTACATGATGATTTAAAACTTACCATCTGTTCTTTGAAGTGAGCAAATTATTTTACAGTATTATTAACCAAATGATAAATTAATGTGGTTCTATCAATTTTCTGAGAATCTGTTCAAGCTGGCCATGGCCGCCAGAAATACTAGGATTTCTTGTTAGCTAGCTTGGATATGTATGACTTCTGAGTTCCATCTAGAATTGGTTTTGGTGCCCAGTACTTTGTGTAAATTCCACTTGGTTGGTAGTGAAATGTGGCCGGTGCAATTGTAGTAGGTTTATTGATCAGGAAGCCATACACTGTTATATCTGCAAAAGGATGCACTTTCCATTAATTTCTGATGAATGTTTACATTTTCTGATATGTTATACTTATACCATTTTTAACTCTTGAAGATATTTGAGAGAAAAAATTGAACTCTTGAAGACAATAACTTCTTTAACTGTTATATTCCTGGTTTTGCTTGGTATATTTCTTCCTTCCGCTTCCATTAAAAGCCCTGCAAGTGCAGACACTAAACAATGTAAGTTGCT
Source organism: Urochloa ruziziensis (assembly GCA_015476505.1). Classification (NCBI taxonomy): domain Eukaryota; kingdom Viridiplantae; phylum Streptophyta; class Magnoliopsida; order Poales; family Poaceae; genus Urochloa; species Urochloa ruziziensis. Next base: position 24,249,098 of record CM027121.1, read on the forward strand.
GTTCTGGATTTTCAATTTCAGATAATTAACCGCCTACAATGTTTGCAGTGCTAGCTGGTGATGCCAAGGATGATAAGAAAGCTGAAGCTCAGCCAAAGGGCCATACTGGCAAAACAGTTTTGTTCGTCTTTCTAGGAGTGGGGGCTGTCATTCTGTTGTCATTTTTCATTTTCAAGTATTGGCAGAAGAAGAAAAGAGAGGAACAACACGCACGTCTGCTAAAGCTATTTGAAGAGGATGATGACATTGAGGTTGAGCTTGGTCTTAGAGATTGATAATCTTCAATGTACAGCAAGAATATCTTGGCTGACAAGGTAATTTCTGTTGCACCACAATTGCAGTATGAAAATCATATTTGCTTTCATTTTTTTTAAAAAATAATACTCTAATTTTTCTGCAGGTTTTGCTGGCTGTCTCTCAAAGCATTTCCATGTTAATGTAAAGAATTTGTTGTATTTAAACTCGACAGACCTCCACAACAAAGGTCTACTGTACTTTAGCTTTATATGGTGAACATCTCTGCGTGCAGGATGCATGAAAATAGCTTTGATGAGGAAGTATCGAGGTTTGGAGAATATTCTTTGATTTTAAAGTTCTCTGAATATATATGTTGCTCTACTAAAGCAATTCCCAGACTATGGTAATTCTTTTGTGTGGTGGTGCCCTGTGTATCATATAAAGATGCATTTTACAGGTTTAAAAAGGCTCCGATTGGAATTAGTCTATGTTTGCGGACTTTGTGTTCAGTCAATGCGCTACTTTTATATGAACGATGCATCTGTTTATATTACGTTGTTTACAGCAAATTTTACATTTATCAGCATGTCAGTGGCTATTGGTATTCTTGAGCTTTCGTTGCATGTGTAGTATATCTACTTAAAGACTATTTATTCTTGAAAGGGTGTTGGGCTGATAATGAATTTCATGCATAATAATAATATTGAGCAATTTCTCTGTTGTCTTGGGAATACTCAGTAGAATGAAATTGATGCTGCCATTCTTGTTGTACGTTCCTTCCAGTGCTTCAGCAGAATGTTTTTTGTATGTCAATCGTTTGATCGTGCTGTCATGAAATGATCGGATATGTATCGCGTAGCGTTCGGTTTTCCAAGTGGTACTCCTCAAGCACATTAGTGGGTGGCGATTGATGTGTTCGAGTTTGATACTAGTCAGCTGGCCCGAGTTGTTCAGCTGACAGCTGGTGAGCTCGCCGCTGCGTGCTGCCCGCTTGGGTGTTTAACGACAATAGTTTATATACTGACAAACCAAACGCAAATGAGCAATGGCGCCCCTCATTAGCTCTCGTGACAGTGTAATGCAACTACTGGCAAATGAAGATGCTACCATAACAAAATTAAAAGTTCTTGCTAAGTTTTGATTTGGACAATTGATGGAAAATTTTACTTTTAACAAAATTAAAAGTTGAAAAGTATATGCTCGCATAACAAAGCCCAGGCCCATATGAGAATATGATGCACGTAGGGGTGGAGCTCCAGCCCCCTACTGCTCAAAACACCATGAAGCCCCCACAGCCTCCTCCTAAAAATTTTGAGACCATTGATGAAGGAAGAGAAGGGGGAGCAAGGAAGAAGAAAAGGTCAGCGCCTCAGCGGCCCCTTTTTTTTCCACTTCTGGCTTCGTCCCTGAATGCAACAGGTCAACAAAGGTTCAAATTAGGGGGGCTGGAGCCCCCCACAGCCTCCTCCTAAAAATTTTGAGACCATTGATGAAAGAAGGGAAGGGGAGCAAGGAAGAAGAAAAGATCAGCGCCTCAGTGGCCCCCTTTTTTTTCCACTTCTGGCTTCGTCCCTGAATGCAACAGGCCAACAAAGGTTCAAATTAGGCCAACTTAACAACCATATGCTTGCTCGGCCATTTTCATGCTCAAGCACCACGGCGCAAGGGCAGTACTTGTCGCCGTCGAGCCGTGGGCGGTGCCGGTGGCATGGGCGGCGGCAAATTGGAGCGTGCCGCGGCGCGCTCGCACGCACGGGTACGGCACTCGTAGCTGCACGTACGCCCATGCTTTTCTCGCCTCCCCCTCGCACTCTGGCGCTAGGCTCAACCGTTCCGTTGAAGAGACCGACAGCAATACAGCATGGCATGGCCCATCGAAAGGGCACGGCGGCAGGTGTGAAGCTCTTCGAGCGTGACGTGTTGGTCAGCGGCCCCACCTGTCAAGTGCCCGCAGGATACACGTGGACCGTGCTGACGTGTACACGAAGGAAACTTGTGCCTATCTGTAAGAGAGCATATGCCAGATGCCTCAATTTCCTTGGCCCCCAGGCCCCATCCACTGTCGATCGTGCATCATCACCGACTAGCCTAATGGAGTGGATTAAAAGATGACCTCCTGAATGCCGATTTGATTGATGCAAATATATACGGAGTACTTTTCTTCTGCATGCAACCATCGCAAAATGATTTGGAATTTATTTGAACAAATCAGTATATATTTTGATGTGAAGGTTCGGCTAGTCGGCTCCACTAGTGACTAGTGTACGCGATTGATAAATTATCTATTTTATCTGGTGGTCTAATATAACATTACTGATTGAGTTCAGCTCGTGGAAAAAGCCTTGCAGATAAGTCAGTAAACGGTCGGCACTGCAGCTGAAGTCTGCAGACAAGCGCACGCGACACTGATTGATTTTTTCCCTCACACCTTCGTTTCAACAAAAAAAATTCTCACACGTGGGATAAGTTGATCGCGGCACCCGCCGTACTAAACTACGACTTCATACGCTCTACATTTCAAAAAAAAAAAAAAACGCTCTACAATCCTTTAATTTCCTCATTTTGTCTAAAGAAATAAAGAGGAAATACGCTCTACTGTAATGGAACGTTCCTTTCTGTGTGTATACGTCAATCATCATCCCATCGAAATCATGACGACCACTTAGCAATTCGAGAATATATTGATGTGAAGGTTCAACTTCTGGTTTCCCATTCTATCTTGCACATTACACTAATGAGGTGGTTATGATATGTTCATGTTCTGTATATTTTTGGTTGAACTAAACATACGAAATTAAGTTTCAGACTCTTTTTTTTTAATCTGAATGGCAGGGGAGGCCACCCTACCCATTTTTCTATTATATTTAAAAGAATATATTTTCATTTTATAAGGCCGGAGGCCCAAAAAGAAAAGGTGGAATCGTGGAAAGATTATAAGTGACTACTCATCCAAAGTTTTGGACTCTTGTTGAGACTTGAGAGTAGGTCCCTAAAGTAAACAAAATAAAAAAGCTGGTGAGAAGCTTTACGTGAAACAAGCTAGGAATTCAATCGTTAGACTCTAAAAGGTTTTATTAGCCTTTTAGGAGATCCAGTCCATTTCCTCCTACCTTAGTTTTGTGTCTCGTGATTTGCACTCTCATTGTGATGCTCACTCCTAAGTCCTATCTTATCAACTTGTACATTTATGCTCTCTTCTTTGTTTTTTCATAGTTTAATAGCTTCACTCGTTTTTTCTAAATAAAATAGGTTGGCTCCAATATTCTGTTGTTGTACGTTCAACACGAGTGCACTGTCATTGTTGGCAAAATTGTCAAGCATCAGTAACTGTCCACTAAACATTTGCGAAAATGACATAGCGTTGTCATCATTCAGTATGTACCCCTTATATCAGCGGATGAACAACTTCAGCACTAAACTAAAGCTTGCTCACGCATCACGAGTGGCTCAATATGCTGTAGCAGGAAAATACAAGTTTAACACAGTTGGTTCAGAGCGCACATTTCATTTTATTTAAGAAACAGTATTAGTTTTGCACTAATTTAGCCGTGCAAATGATTGCCAATAATGCTACAGCTGCACAACCTAGTGTTTGCCAAAGTATTTTTTTAAGCAATAGATAATTGTTTTTTTGAGTCCTTGTTCTCCAACGTAATAAAAGAGTATATGAAACCATTATTTTTTAGTAAATTCACAAAACACGCCTGTTGGCGCACTCATACTAGAAAAACTACTCTTTCAAAACTAGTAGACGGCCAGTGGCGGATATAAGGGCACGGCCAGTAGCCCAGTAGGGCCAAGGCCCTAACCGTCAGCCCGTTTTTTTTTTTTACACTGCAGCATAGCTAGCCCATGGAGTGGCCCCAGGTGCTGGCCTCACCCAGCCTCGCCACCGGTAGACGCTACACTTTCGAGAGAAAAAAAAACTACTCATTTTAGCAGTTGAAATGTATTGACGAAATGTGATTTTTATGCTCCTTTTTCAGCAAAAAGAAACATGAGTGTTTCTGGGCAACAAAATGTGTAGTTTCATTGAGGAGATAATTCTTTAATGTCATTCCATGCATGTGCCTCTGACAGTGTGGTTTGGGCCCACACATCATTGAGGCACCATGTGGCATATAAATGGTTACGGAAATTCTAAGCGGAAAATAAGAAAATGGGGAGGGGGCACCATAATGTATGGTTCTCTCGCATAGACACACTCACAAATATAACATTGATGAAACATAGGGAACAAAAGCATACCTTCAAACTAGTTAACAAAATAATAGTTTTTCGACAATTTAGGTACTAGAATAGGTGCGATTTTAAGAAATTTTCTTAAACTTTAGCCAATGAATTTTAATATCTTCCCGATTAATAAGGGGAAACTCGTTGTATCATTCTTCCCTGGTTGAGGTTGCTTCCCACTTAAGCCCTTTTTATACATGGGCAAAGGAGCTTGAAGTTTTTGTTATCTCTAACCACTTTTGCGACGGTTAGTTTGTTGATAAGCTCACAACGTACTCCAGCTATTTTTCCTTTTGCGAATTTATCAAAAAGCAATAATAAAAAACTAAAAGGTGAAAGAAAAGAGTAACGATCTCTAGAAGCCGGCGGGGGGCTCAATCATCTGAGCTGGACCAACCGGTGAGATACATTCACACGTCAGCGAGTGAGAGGGCATCCAAGGCCTGCTTCTCCTGGGTTTGTCTCTTCCTGCCACCTCTCTAGTCTCTACCCCTGTCTCGCACTCTCGCTTCCACCCACCCTCTCCTTCCTCCCTCCCACAGGGTGGCCTGCTGTTGTTTCTACGGAGGAGAGAAAGAGCGAGCGAGCAAGAACAGCAGTAGGCGGCCACAAAGGAGCTGCTGCCAACCCCTGCACAGCCTGGGCTCTGATCATTGATTGACAAAAAGCCCAGCTATTACCTTCCCTTTTCATTTTTTATGCACACATTCATATATAATCCCACCCATCCCAATACTTGCTCCTTGGTTCTTGGCACCTTTCTGTCCTTTAGATTTCCTTGGATTCCATATAGGCAGGGCCTTCTTCAGCCCCCATTCATTTGCTCTAATAGCTTCCTAGCTGTATCTTCTCTCTTGGTCTCTTGATTTTTTTTATTAGGCTCTTGACTCTCTCGTCCCTCTGCTCTATTTTGTTCCTTACCCCAGTTCTTTGCCTAAAGTTTCAATCTTGTAGTGTTTTTCTCTGGATTCTTACTGTTCCCGCTGTTGGAAGCCATGGATGAGAGGATCCCACCGCCCCCTTTCTTCCAGCATTCACCATCCGGTGTCCATTCTTCCCCTCATCGCCACAACCCCATGTGGTCTTCTTCCTCTGATAGGGAGAGGTATGTGACTCCTGCAGTCCTGCTACTGTTTTTTCTGTGTTGCATGTGACATCCCTGACAAATTTTCTTTATTCCTTTGTTCTGGCTGATCCTATTCCCGAAACGTTTCGATTTTCGAATGTGAGATTTGGTTACTCCCATGCGAGATTTGCGCGTGCTTGATCGTCACCATCTTTGCGTGATTCTGGCGCCGATCAATTCGGTCCTGCTGATATATAGTGATCTGCCAGGTTGGGGATCGCTCGCTAATGATAGATTGGTTCTAGTTTTGTTGACTGTTGATGGCTACTAGGAATAAGTCAGCATTGTGTGATCGACTCAGAGATGATGGATATCCAGTTCATCCGCTGAGTATTTAGTTTTTAAGCTTGATCGTGAATTGTTATTGTTCTGCAGCTTGTTGTCCAGACTGTTTGGTACTCTTGTTTTGCCATTTTTCTGTTCTCAAAACATGGTGTGTTAACTTCAGTTCCTTTCATATCCTGCAAGCTTCTGTGTCTTCTATAGTTGATTGGACTAGCGAAAATGTTTGCTTGGCAGATATCTTGCTGAATTACTTGCTGAGAGGCAGAAATTAGCGCCATTCGTGCAAGTTCTTCCATTTTGTACCAGGCTTCTAAACCAAGGTTTATTTCTTTGCCTTTTCGGTTTTGTTTCTTCTAATGCTATTTATTTATGTACCTCTTAATAGTTTTGAATACAAGCTTCTATAGGGGTAGTATTCATGATCCAGCTTATTTCTATTTTTAGTTGTTGATTCCGTCCAAATAATCTGTTACACTTTCTATACGACCATGTCCACCTTTTCAACAAGTTGCTTCTAAAGATTTTGTTAGTTTGTATTTACAACTCAGCTGTTCTAATATTTTTACCGATTTATTCACACCAGAGGTATACATCACTTGCTTGTCCTATAAATTTAGGGTTTTAGTGGATGTCATAGATTCCTTACAAACCCCTAATGCATACCATTTATGTAAATGTAGGATTATTATTTTTGTAGATCAAGATGTAAATGCAAATGTAGGATTATGTTGCCAGAAATGCTACTTCAATTTCACTTAAAAATAATGCAAACTGTATTTTTTCAATTCTTCAATCATATCCTTTAACTCGCTGGCTTATTCTTAAATTCTGAAACAAACATCATTGTTAGCTATGTACTTTTATATAAGTAATTTTACTGTCAAGGGTGGTGAGTTTTGTATTATAGCTGTTCACATTTTTTCTGTATACTAGCTTCTCAGTGTAGTTCCAATTTGCACTTTATACTATTTCGAATATCCTGCCTGAATGCTCTCTCCTTGGTCTAAAGTGGAGTAGATATTACTAACACCATCTATTATACAGCAATGTGATGAGATGTATTCAATCTCATACCAGCTTGTTTCTTCAATGCAGAAATTTTGCGGGCATCTTCTTTGCCACCTAACCAAATTTTGTTGAACCCGAAAGAATTGATCATGGTAGCCCCTTAAGATTAGCTGGCCAACCTATGAATGGTCAAGCCATGGATCTAGATGGATGGTCGGGAATCCAAACGGAGGTTGTTTACATTCATCTCTATTAGTTTGCTAGATGCCGAAACTGTCATAGCTCTATTTACATTCATGTTTATTAGTTTACACACATGGTGCTCAGAGAATTCTTAGCATACCAGTTAACAACCATTTTTGTATTGTCAAAATTGAAATATCTTTATTTTTTTCAGCATTTAGGAGTACTCCAATCCCCATCCATGTTATGGAATGGTGCTCCAGGTCCGGGAGTTGTTGGCAGCCCTATTGTGAAAAAGGTTGTCAGGATGGATGTTCCAGTTGACAAGTATCCTAATGTATGTGCAACTTATTATTAGCTATAGTATTTGTCTTTTTTTTTGCTGTGCAATGCCAAAACCAATTATTCATAACCTTTTGTAATGGTTAGTACAACTTTGTTGGTCGTTTGTTGGGGCCACGAGGGAATTCGCTGAAAAGAGTTGAAGCTACAACCCAATGTAGAGTATATATTCGTGGACGGGGTTCAGTGAAAGATTCTGTTAAGGTAATTAAACAGAAATTAGAATCAGCATGTTATAGTTCCCTATTACTTACTAAAAGGACATGAATATTTTAGGGCCACTTGTATTTCACTGTAGTACCTATCAAATTAGCTGAACAATTGCATTAGTTTATCATGTAGGAGTAATAAAAAAATTAAGGATTGGGCTGTAATCATCCAGGAGTGGATGCTAAGGCCGGATTATTTCCCTTTTCTAAAAAAATAAAAAAATCAAGGATGGTTGTGATTGACAAGAACAAACCTATGTTTGGCATAAGGCAACATTTATGTTTTCCAAAGTAAAATGTTGACAACTGTTGAAAGTATTAGACCCCGTTTGGATGTCAACTACTTTTGATATTTTACAGTGCTATATGCTACTTGTCCAGACGTATAATTGTGAACTCTGCGCTATGCTAGAAAGGAAGACAAATGTGTTGTTTCTTTGATTTATTCCATGCATATTCTCATGATGTTCCCTGGATAGAGGATACTCAGATAATTCTAGTGTCACTAATTTTCTTCTATTGCAAAAAATACTATTCCTGTAGGTACAGATATCAACTTTACGCCAATATTTTGCATCTTTGAAAGGCTCTATTTAATTGTCATCGTCACTCAGATTCATATTAGCTATGGCTAAGTTTGCAAACTTAAATGCTATCCGGATTTCGTTTTGTCGAAATTTAATTTTGCATTACTTGCAGTCTTGTACCCAAACCTTATTCCCATATAGAACATCCGAAACAGAAATCTTTTGTTATGGAACAGTTATTATTCTTGTGTTGTGTTTGCCTACTCTCCTCTTCTCCTGACAAAACAGCAGCAGTGAGATTTTGAAAAATAAAATCTGCTCTGAAACAGGAAGACAAGTTGAGAGACAAGCCTGGCTATGAGCACTTAAATGATCCACTACATGTGCTTGTGGAAGCCGAGTTCCCAGCGGATATAGTCGATGCCCGACTAAACCAAGCTGTGGCCATACTGGAGGATCTTCTCAAACCAGTTGTATGTACTCTTGCTTTCTGTCTGTCCCTACTTGCTTCCACCATTTTTCTCGCTTCGCCACTGGTATTATGCCTCATTAACTGCTGCCATCCTCAGGATGAGTCCATGGACTACTACAAGAAGCAACAGCTGAGGGAATTGGCCATACTTAATGGCACACTAAGGGAGGAAAGCCCAAGCTCCCATCTTAGTCCCAGTGTATCCCCCTTCAATTCTACTGGGATGAAGCGTGCAAAGACAGGGCGGTGATACACTAAGGGTGGTAATTTTAGTTTGAAAATGCAGTGCTTGAGGTGGTCAAGATATGTATATCAGATTGCAAATATGCTCCACTGTCAGAGATGATTGCTGGTGCGTATGAGGGATCAGAAGGGCTGGCCCCATGCTTATCAAGACATGCACTTTACTGTGGACGTCCTTGGAATGGACAATCAATGTGCAAGATATTTGTCTACTTAAGGATTTGCTGTTTGGTCTTACTATTCTTTGTCTATCTGACTTTGAAATGTTAACATTATTGGTTGGGTGGTTCTAGGTTTTGAGATTGTAGCGTTGACAATAATCAGGGTTTTGAATGTACAAGAATTAGTTCCAATTTGTTAAAACTGGTTGATGTTCTAGTGGAAAACTGTGGTCTGAGCAACATTATTATTGTACTGGAGTATTCTTTCATACTCTTGCTCGTTCTCTTTACCAAAGATTGAGTCTGACAATTCTATTTTTCTTGAGGCTACTTGTACAAATTGTCAACAGATTTCAGAGCACATGAACCTTTTTCTGATTCTTAAGGGTCTTGAACATTGTCCACAAAATTGGTACAGATTCTTGTGAAATTGTTGATTTCCAAGTTAGCATTATTTTTTTTCATACAATGTTCTTGCTTTTGAGAAGAGGGTGGCATATAAAGGTAATAATTGCAAGATGTCAATACTATCTACAAATTATGAAGGACATGCCATTTCATTTCTTCTTCTTTTGGAGAGATGTTCGTTTAAATCCCAATTTCATCAAATCTATCACAGTTCATGGTCGACCCAAATTTCATGGTCACGCAAAATGGCACCAGCTTAATAGATTCTAAATCCCAAATGTTTCCTAGTACCTCTGTAATGCGTATCAATGTTGTTAATGCCTCTCCTATTTGCTTACACAACTTAATGCAAGCTGACAACATGTTTACGACATCAGATTAGACAAAACGACCAGACCAAAACAAAGTGCACGCATCTTCCAATGGAAATCACTGCCTTGCCTTGCAATAAACCCGTCTCTTTGCGTAGTAATCATGGTCGTTCCTGCGGTTATGCTGCGAGGTCGCCCATCATTTCATAGTACATGCCTTTATTGGCATGTCCCATGAACTCCCAGAGTGGCCTGGGGTGTGCGGTCATCATGGTACGTGCTCTACGAATCCATGAGCAGGTCCTCGCGAGGTCATCATGGGTGCCATTGCATCACGATCGATGTTTGGTTAGATCTGGAAGGAACGATGCTCCCAATCATTTTGCTTGTACATTTTTGTAGTGCTTCAGCTTTGCCGAGCACGATCTGCATCCGTCGGTGTCCTTATGAGCCAGGCACATACCGCCCCATTTAGATGTTTTCAGTATGTGAGAATTGAGTAGAGGCATCACGCGTGAACTGCTCTGTTTTCTGTAAAATTCTTATGTTCCGCCTTCTGGGCTTCTGGCTATGAGCTTTGAAATGCTTAGATCGATTGTCGCAATGCTAGATTTCTGATTCGGTTTGGTCGTACTAAAAATTCTACAGCAGTCTACGCACAGCACTTAGCAGCAGCAGCAAAAAAAAAAAAAAAAAAAAAAAAAAAAAAAAAAAGGAGCAAATAGTACTCTCATTCTTAATCGGCAAGCTACATGACTTGTCTGTTAAGGAACTGACTGCTGAATTGAGTTTATCATGACGAATCTTTTTGACACAAAAGAAAGTAGGATAGATTTGACAGAAAATGAACTCCCTCTTCACTTGACCCGGAATTACGTTGAATAACAATCATTGAGTCTTCTTGAACAAGAATTCATAAAGATTAGTAGGTTACACTTTGAAATAGGGAGAGGTATGGAGTGAGTGACATACTGGAGTAAGCTACAGAGTATAGAGTCAGAGGACCAATTCCGGTCAACAGTTACAAAATTGTAAAATGGCAACGGGCATGCTAAAAATTAAGAAGGATCTAAAAGAAAGATCCTCCTTCCTGCATAATATTTAACTGTAACGGTCAACATCGCGAGCGCATTCAATCGCATCCTAGTACATGCTGGCAAACGAGGCATTTGCTAAAATATGGACAGCATGTCACACGATGTACACTCCTACAAAAAATTCACTGAAATCAGACAAGAAGACAGTATGCTTCAGGAAATTTATGCGCCTACCCTTTCAATATCCTGAACATCTATACATCAGCAGATCCTGGTGCCAATTGCACTAAGCTCGCCTCCACTTATCAATCTCCTTTAATGTTACTTTGATTAGTTTTTTCGTATTCTCAATCACCTCATCAACCAGTATGTCGATCTGCTCTCTGAAAAATATCAGAGGACCATATTAAGTATTTTTTTCTCATAAACACAAAAGGCTATCTGGATTACAATAACAGCAGCTAAAACTTCGTGAAATTAAAATTCACTTCAGTAGGAAAACAAGCCATTGACCTGGAGGTGGAGGATCTTTAACCTCTCCACTGAGATGGGTTTAAGTCCTACTATGGGCTCAGGTTACTATTTTTAACAAATCTTCTTATTATCTGTGAGACTACTCATGGATTCATGGACCCATAGAATGTCAGCTAGCAACATTTGAAGGTATAGGGTTGCTTGGCTGAGAAGTCTTAATGTCTTATCAGCAAAGACAAGCTAACCAGGGGCGAAAGGGTAGCTTAGTTTTGGGCTTCAAGCTTACAACATTATTCAACTAAACTATAGGTTCCGGTTGAGCGACTTATGAGCCTTATTAAGTCTGCTAAGGTACATAAGCTTCTACAAATTGCTTGTTCGTAGACATCACTGTTTTGGCATCTAATATAAATAGTTATTTTGAAGCAGAACTGAATAGTTCCGATATAGGTCTATGCAAAATACCCCAAGGAATGGAAATGGTTGATTTCATCTTTGCTAGTCATGCCCCAATCAAGTCAGAATCATTGAAGAAATAAGAAATAATAGCAACATTAATATTTGAACCATCGCATTATTTTATATAATCAGCAGAAGAGCGCACAATTTTTGCAAACATAACTATAGGGCATAGGCATTGCAAAAGGAATGAGATGAAGTCATATTGCAGCAGATAAGTGGCAATAAGTTAAATCTTACTCTGATGGAAGGCCCTTAGATTTCTGATTTGATATACCAATGTTTGAATATTTCCCATTTTCGTCATAAGCAACTCCTTTTCCAAAACCGTAACCAAATCCAATCCCTATTCCACAGCCTGCACCAACTCCAAATCCCAAGCGTAATCCAGGGAACCCAGGCCCAATTCCTGCACCTGTTTGGCACATAGGTAGCACAATGAATAGGAGTCAACTGAAAGCTCAAAATTTAACATCAGTGCTTCATCAAGCAACCAACACATCTTAAAATGCATCCACAATTGTTAAGAAAGGGAAACACTACATAATCAATATCCTGAATCTAAAAGGTGAAGATAAACCCTGTTCGTGATATTGATTGAGCTGAGGAAACCCAATAGCTTTACCAAGAAATCCATGTAATTCGTGACCATTAGTTGCAGTATAAATCAGCCTTTTTATTTCCTTCTTTTATACAAGAACACCAACCGACAATTAAAAGAAATTACCATCTCTCTTGGCATTGGTAGCATTTGTATTTCGTTAATGTATTACTGTTGCAGCCGCATGGAATTCAGAAAAATGACGACCACCCCCAAATTCCAGCCCTCTCCAATCAGGTTAGCAACCACTCATCAATCGATCAGCCTAAGACATAGAGTGGAGTGCCATGGATACGAAATGTTGCTATTCCAAATCACTAGAAGATACAGCATACAGGACACAGGTACACGGTTCCGTACGTAGTGGCAACTGGCAAGAGCAGGCCTAGGGTTCAAGGGAGGGGACTACCGCCGATGAGCCCGATGCCGACACCGACGCCGCAGCCCGCGCCGGCGCCGAAGGATGGGCCCAGCTTCCCCAGCACTTTCGACCTCGCCGGCGGCAGGCCCCACCGCGGCCCCCTCCGCCTGCCGCCGCCCATGCCTCGCGCACTGCTCAGAGATGCTTTCTCGAAGCACACGCACGCTTGGTGTAAGGCTGGCGGCAGAGTGAAACCAGGGTGGGCAGCGTTCTTTGTGAACGATGGATCCTGCGCGGAGATTCGCGCTCGTTTGTTTAAAAAAAGGCGTGTTCGCACGGCCTGGCCCAGAGACGATAGTAGGCTTGTAGCTGGGCTGAACTGGGCTTCGATTGATCTGGCACGACGCTACCAGCCCAGGCCGGTCTCCATTTTCACCACGCTACTACACGAGTGCTCTCGTCGTCCTCCTTTTCTTCTTCTCATAATACCTTTCGTTGTGGTGAAACGCCTTGTTTACTGATAACGATGTACTATAAAGCTAGAGTAAAAAGGAAAACCTTAGACACATTGTCATTTCATAGCTTACGGTCTTGCTGATATTTGACGCATACGGAGATCTGGCAAATGCAGAAGCAGAATTACTCGGAGTCTCTGACAGTCTGGCAGTCTGCTCTCTTGGAATCCTTCTCCAACATATGGTCATAGCCCGTGTTTAGTTCCCACCCGAAATCTTTTCACCCATCACATCAAAGAGGAATCTTAGATGTATGAAGTATTAAACGTAGACAAAAAAGGTGAAAAGTTATATGGATGGGCTGTAAATCGCGAGACGAATCTAATGAGCCTACTTAATCCATGATTTGCAATAGTAATGCTACAGTAACCATCCGCTAATTATGGATTAATTATCCTCTAATTACCATCGTTAGATTCATCTCGAGATTTCCAACCTATCTATATAACTTTCCACCTTTTTCGTCTACATTTACTACTCCTAAATTGGTAAAATCAATACCCGAAATCTTTTCACGAAAACTTTTCGTGAACTAAACACGGCCATAATATGGACAATCATATCACGAATTCCTCCGTATGGTCACATGTGTAGTCTTACGTTGCACATTTGACGTGTTGAAGCGCTTGAAATTCTATTGGAAATATTGCTTCACCAGCAGGCAACAGCCACCAAATCATTTTGATTAATCGTACCATAAGCCCATAACCTCCATCTACACTTCAATCATGCTCACAAGAAAATGCCATCTCCAAATATTCTGCAAAACCATTTTTTTTTCTTTGGGGTCCAACTCATAGGCTGCTTATCCTCAGATATCCGAAAGACTGAAACTTGAGAGCAGGGAATTGCACGCTGGCACAGCATTGGTCAGCGGCAGGGGCCCCATCTCATCCTCTTCCATGTCAGCATCATCCGTAGCAGACCGGCTCTTAAATGGGAACAGATCAAGAGTGTGGTTGAGTTTCTCTGAATTTCCATCATAATGACTTGTCTGAATATTGGGCGGTGCCTGAAAATTCGGCCCTTCAATTTATCACATTCTAGGGATGTTGAAAGGCATTGAAATTCCATGACATGTCACGTGGCAAGACTTTTGTCACCGCAGGACTACCATTTTCATAATTTCAAGTTGGACTGAGATTGTGTGGTGACATTGCACCCTTATATTATTTCTTACAAAGCACACGTTGTTAGTGCGTGCGAACTTTTAGGGTGAAAATTAAGATAAATATTCACACTGCACTATATTATTTGACAATGATGTGATATGACATGACCACGTATAATTCCAATGCTTTTATTTCCCAGTGAACTCATAGCACCAATTTGACTTTTTCAATAACTATTGTGATAAACTTGCGCTCACATTTATATCCAAAAGCACATGGAGATATGTTTATGAATGGTTCTAGACCGCAAATTGAGTGTAGCTCAGCTATTTAGGTTCCTTGTAATGATCTAGTGGAACCTACTCAGCTAGGTTTCAAGTCTTCAACTTAGGTCGTGTTTGGATGGTTGGTGAAAAAATTCGAAATGGAATCTTTTCACATTTGAAGAATTAAACATAGACTAATTAAAAAACTAATTGCAGATTACGTCTGGAATTCGTGAGACGAACCTAATTAATCTGTCGTTAGCACATGTTACTGTAGCATTATTGTACAAATTTAGTGTCTAATCACGACCTAAATTAGACTCATTAGATTCGTCTCGCAATTTTTGGACCATCTATATAATGCGATGCGATTTGTTTTTCAACTACATTTAGTACTCCATACATGTGTCCAAACATTTATTTTGGATTTTGGATTTCGGAACTAAACACGGCCTTAGTACAAGTGCTCATGTTTTTCTTGGATGTATTCCTCTCACAGGATATTCGTAGGGGTGAGTGGCCGTGTGCGTGCTTGTACTTGAGCATCTACATCTGTAATTCTGTATTGTGTTTCACAAAAAATGGTTTACTATGATGGCTAGAGTTAAAAGAAGCTAGAGAAGAAAATGCTACGGGCATGTTTGTTTCTCGCCCGGACTCGCCCAGCCAAAGTAGGGTGCGCCAATTCACGGGCGGCCAGAGCCTGATTAGTTGAGCACCAAAATTTTGGCATGCTAAATTTTTAGGCAAGCCAAAAGTTGAGTACAAAACTTGCCACTATTTTAGCTAGAAAAATGAGAAAGGGCGCGTTTGGTTTATGACCAACGCTGTCCCTGCCAATTATTGGCTCGCCCACGTCTCATTAGCTATGGTTTGGAGTAGCGCCAAATAGTTGGCTTGCCAACGCCGCGTCATTGGCTCACGCGCTTGTGCATTTCATTTTCTCGCCCATGCGTTGGCGAACTGCGGGCGGCAAAAACGGACGCCAAATATTTGGCTCGCCAACTCTTTGGCAGGGTATATGTGGGCAAAATCCAAACGTGCCCAAAATGACAACATTTTGGTAGCAAATCAAATTGTGATAAAAGAATTGGCAACTTTTGCCTTGTCAAATCTTTGGCACGCCAATATTTTGGCACGCATGTGAAAGGGCCTCTAGCCTAGTGGTTAGAGCACTTGAGTAGCACCCAGTAGACCCAAGTTCAACTCCACATGGGAGCGAATTAATAGGGTCTAGAATAAAAAATATGCAAAAAAAATAGGTTGGCGCTTCCCCTGCCGACTTCGGTCAAAAAATATTTTGGCACGCAACCAATCAGGCTCCCAATTCTGGCGCCACCGTTTTGCCCATGCGCCAATGTACGGGCGTCAAACCAAGCGCATGCCAAAAATGCATTGGTAAGTCAATGATTGGCGGGACCAGCCTTGGAAGCTAACCAAACGTGCCATATATTCCAAGTCACTGAAAATTGAGCCATACTAGCAGCCCATAATTGAAAATTTGAAAGCCACAAACATATGCAACAATCAATTACCTTATGAGGCCCAAAAACAACCCATGGTAATATGCATCTGGGAAGTTGTATCTCCTATAGCTTTACTAGTGATTTGCGCGCGCCCATGCGCGCGGCTGAATCTATAAGTGCATGAGATAAGTCAAATACATTTGCAAAGAATTCTTACAATTATATTTGAGATTATAGAGCCTATGGCAAAGCCAAATGTCAACTCTAAACATTTACTAAACAAATTAAAGGCATTGTGAATTTTCTGTCCCAAGCTTAGTATCAACGATTTTCACATTTTTAAAAAAAAAGAACACCAGTAGCTATAGACACATGAGACATCATGCTGAAAAGAACCAAAATCCGACCTCTTGGTTCAAAAAATGTCAGGTTGTCAGAGTATTGCTACATTGTAAGCCTGTAACAATCTGTTTTCACGTGTCTCTTGAAGCATGAAACGAGAAGTTTATCCACACAGGTCTTGCATTTCTTGGTACCATATCATGTAATCACTCTTCGCTACGTGAGCGACCATCGAAATGACCAGCGTTTATAATCGGCGATTCTTGACTAATGAGATCCGTATCATTTTCTATAAGACGTTGAAGGAAAATGTTAGAAAATATGAAGGTGAGAAGACAAACTGTGATGCACAACAAAAGGAAGTAATTGGTCACAAACTTGGCAGATTAGCTCTTTCTTGAGCTTGGTGCTTTGCCATTATCTCCCCCCCAAAGCATCATCTTGCAAAGAAAAATAGAAGTAGAAAGAACATCAGTGGAATTCTGAATAAAAAGAGTTACCTCAGAAGGTTCAGGCATCTGAAATGTTCAAAGGTGGGACTGTGATGGTTCCAATTGAAATTGATGTTGTGTCACATCAGTACTGGCCTTTTTCTAAATAAACACATCATAGGGATTTTTTTCTGATTAAAGTGCAAATTGCACAACTGTTAGTTACATAAAGCATATACCTAATGTGTTGTTCATTTGATGATCTCATAGCTAAGGAAAACTAAAGGGGTCGGGGGGAGGGGGGGGGGGGTCTAGGGGCAAATTCTGCTAAAAAGGGAAAGAACAAACAATGGTAGCTATCTGTCCAGATTGTATGGGAGGAGCCAAAAATTTCTGTAATGATGAATATATGGAAATAGTGCATAGTTCGAAACATGAGAGTTTCAAAAAGATGGTTTAGAACCAAGTAAGTGGTCCTAATGCACTGGCCATGCCATTTGAATTCTGAGCCCCAACCCAAGCAGCAGAAAAATCAGCGATCTGTAGGTTTCACTATAGATCAAGCACAATGTTTTTCTGTAGGGGGTCTAGAAGGTTGCGCTCAAAAGGGCTCCCTTCCAGACGGCAGACAAAGGAGACCACATATTTTCATTAGTTAAAAGCCTGGACTCATGTATATGTAAATGTAATATACATACATTATACTGAATCAGACATCTATTAAGCTTCATGGTGGGTATATAGAACAAAGGGCACTATACCATCATTTCAAGATGTCCTTTAAGGCAAAGCTACAAAGAACTAAAAGGTCAAGTACTCTGGAGCTGTTGCCATGTTAATGCCATATAAATACAAGACAGTTTTATGTAGCTGTTGTTTCTGCCAAATCACAAAGTGTCGACACGATACCAAGCAGACCAGCCTGAACATAGTATGGGAGGAAGAAGAAGTTTAGGGGTCGCAAAATTGTCATTATTAAATAACTTGTGCCATGCAGGATATGCCACTAGAAAGCAGCTGATCAATTTATAGGTTGATCCTAAGAGGCAATAAAGACGAATATACATGCTCTTCAATTTCATAGGAAGCATATAGCAACAGGCCTAATAAGTAAACAATAAATTAGGAAACCAAACAAACATGTGGACATAACTCTAAAGGTTTAAGAAGTGGTTGTGAATCAAAAGTTCACTTTTATATATAGGCTAACCTATTCACATATGGTGCAGGGTACCACATGTTTAATAAAATTGCAGATGTCAAAAGAAGGTACAGAGACAGAGAAAGGAAAGGATGATAGGAGGTCACCATTAGCAATGTATATATGAGGCAGAAGGGAATTCATCACAGTAAAAATAACTACCGAACCAATTATGCAGGTCACAACTGAACATCCTTTAATTGGACTGTAGCACTTGCTAATGCTAAAGCAGGGATACTACAACCATTAGAAAAGGAAGGCACTAAGCAAGTTACTGTAGAAACAATATGAAGCATACTTAGACCCAAAATATATGGTTAGTCCATGATCCCTGTCATTTGCAGCAATTGATTCATAATTACGGCAGAGAAATGTGAATGTTAGACCATTTTTTAAAACTATCAAACTAAGAATCACTACAATCCATGTGGTAAGAGCAATGTCACTTCGTGTATTTAGTAGGCTTATCTGAAGGCTTCATCATGGCACTGACATATTTTAGAATATATGATTAAGAAAACCAGGGGAAAAGGAATCCATTTTATTTTTATAAAAACGCATCTGTATGCCAATCACTGAAATAGATAAGAAAAATGGGAAAGGAGAGTAGGAAAGGTAAAGGCGGCCAACGTACCGAAATGTAACAGATCCGACCAATAGGAAATCGATCACCCCGCGTCAGCCACAATTTGAAAATTGGTTCACAGGCAAGCAGCAAGGCACACATAAGTCTTGACACCATCCCTCGAATATGACATCAGTGGGAATAATCATGACCTTAAGCATCATCTTTCCCACCACAATATGTCCTCTGAACAAAAAGGTCTTAGAATAAGTAATGCAGTAAAACATTATATGCTAATCAGATATGTAGATATTCGCTAAAGATCTAATTCCAGAGTTCAAACCTGGTAAAGAGTAGCTGTTACAAATGAAAGAAGCTAGAAAAACAACACTGACTAATCATTAGGACTTCATCTATGAAAATCGTAAGTATTTTAATACGTTGCTCTACTGAACTGAAAGCACGTGTGGTCTAAACAATTATGAAGACCCTGGACCTTTTCTTGCTCTTCCTTTTAATTAGCTTTATGGATAACTGGGGAAAAATATGACAATATATTACAAATACCACTACCCTTTTAAATTTAAAATATTGGATCGTCTGAATGTCACCTGCGCACACAACCCAACCTTGAATATTTGTAGACATTCTGCGAGCAAGCAGCATATTTAAAAGAATTTGCTACCAGTATGTATAGACAAAAAAACAAATCAGATTTACAACAAAAAACAAATCGGATTTCACTAAACCAACAGTTCAGAATAACTGTAGTTAGTTACCATATACAGAAAGCAAATTTAATGTGGGTGGTGAATTAAATATTCTTATACTGATCTGTAAAGATTACAGAAACGAAAGAACCCTTGTCACATGTATAACATGCTTACCTTACAAATAGTTTGATAATTGATAAGCAAAAGAATCTTCAGATGTCAAAGGGGCACTAACACATTCTCAGAAGCACTTTGAATGTTTTTTTTACCTAACTCGTAAACAATCTTCAGATAATATCAAAACGAAGCAAATCGGATAAGAATATCTGAAATACCCTTGTTATGAAGTCTGAATCTCGCAAGCAGCTGACCTGTGCACATGATGTTAAGCATCTTTGTAAGTACGTGATAGTTACAAAGTTCGAACCAGATAAGAATATATATTATTGTGATATTGTCAAATATGAACCAATAAGGACTCGATATTTCAATCGCAAGTTCAGCAGTAACTAAGATTTTCATCTGATCTTTTTATCAATTAATTGTAATTTTTTTGTGTTTGTTTTATTTGTACTTCCTCCATTGACTTAATATCAGAAGAGCCATCAACAACTTGGGTAGCAGACTGAGAAGAAGCGAATGAAAACATACGAGCATGTGTCAGACAGATCATCCGACTTATATTTTTGCATTTAAAACTTTGAATACAAAGTACCAGTTGGCATGTTGGTTGAAATTTCTTACGGTCATCTATATGTTTATAATATTCACACAGACCGCATAACCAGGCATCTCACTATAAAGGCGCTCATGTAGCAGATTGCAGGATACCATTCTAAATATATATACAACACTCAAAGTATTAGCTTCAGAAGAAGTCGGCTAAAGTAACTTTGGACTATTCATTCTGTGAAGTGACACTACAATTCAAAGGCCAATGCTCTCTCGTATTGCAATCTAAATAGTGACATTGAGAATAACTGAGTAATTTGAACTTGCTAACCATCCTTGTATAAACAGCTCAACCATATAAGAAACTTGTACCACAAATATTGGCGCAACAGCTCTGCAGTCAGCTCATAGTTGCATTGGTACGATTGCTTCCAATTTGACCTCTATCCTCCTAGACATAATGCTACATTACATCGTTTCTGCATTGGAAAAGATGAGTATGTCTAAAACACAAAAATTTAGTAATTCAATTGCTATGATGTTTTGGACAGGAGTTACAAACTTAACACAAAGGAATCAGAAGTTAACTTGTCATCCAGGTGTTGATGACTGATGGCCCTGCAGGACTTGCAAGTGTCGATGGAAGCTCGATTGTTTTGGATTTCAGGTACGCCCTTGAGGGCCTTTTTAGAAGAAAAAAATAGGCCACACAGTGGCAACCCGAGGCTGATCGTGATCTTATTCGTCGGCAGCTGCAGCAGCAGCGCCTACGAATCTGCAACATTTTGTTGCTACTGATTAAGTTCCTGCAATGGAGAAAAAAACAACAGAAAGATATATTATCTAAATCAACTGTCTTCCAAAGTAGAAAAGTGAGAAATGCACAGAATCTGAACTATCAAAAGGCATAAAAATTATGTTGAAGAATATATTTGAACGGGGCTTGATAGTTAATATCAAGGCATTACAAGCGCAGCATACACTACTTCGTAAAAGGTGTGGTTGTGTTGCTGTGCACTGTCCAGTTAGAATGGAGACAACATTAGGAATACCAATGAGCTTTTACTAAATTGCAAGGCTTATTTCACAAGAACATAAAAATATAGTCTATATATGTGGAGAGTTACATCAAATCGTACCTGAAAATGCCATTGAGATCATCGACCATGTTTTCTGTATAGATATCTCTTCAATAGAAAAAACCCTGACATATTCCTCTTCTTCCATGTACATGGATATATCACGGACATTCATGTGTTGTCTCAAACATCAGCTCTCAACCTATAGTACCCAACCGATGTCACAACTTTTTTTTCTTTCAATATGCACATTAAAACTCAGCATAGCCAATGTTAAAGTAATAATCTGCTGCACACTTACTTCGGCTTTGCAGTACCCGTGGACCACCCAAGCCCTGGGAGGCTATGTCGGCATGACTGGTGCCTCTCTATGGCCAGGAGTCCTCGTTTCGCTGCATCAAAAGATATTGAAACATTCTATCAAATACCTTGCAGGCAGCAGTTATAGCATGGGGAAAACTGCACACAGTGTTAGAAATCGAATAGATCGTACCAAGGTGGAGAAGAATGGGACCATGGCATGTAGCAAGGTGGAGAAGAAGGGGACCATGGCATGAAGCAGCCCTGCCGTTCTGGCCGCGGCTGCCTGATTTAGTCAAGCAATCAAAGGAACACAAATTCAACAACGGAAATTGCACAAAAGGGGAAGAGAATGCATCATGCCATAGGATTGGACTGACCTTTATTTCGTCCTGCACTGGGTGCCATCATCCTCCTAATCCCGGGCGCTTGAGGCTCGATTTGGTTAGGGATGAGATCGATTTGGCGGCGAAGACTTTGATCTCGCCGTGAAGAAGCTCGATCTGGCCACCGAGGAAGGATGCCGAAGGGCGGAGGGAGGACGGCGAGAGGTGGGGGGCCGATTTTTCCCCTCCAGAGCCGAGGGGAGGAGGGAGGACGACGGTGAGAGGGGGGAGGGGCGGAGGACGACGACGAGAGGGAGAGGGGCGTGATTTTTTTTCCCGTGCACGATGGAGCGGATTCTGGAGCCTTCCGGCCAAGCAAGAGATGACACGTGGGCCTGGACAAAGTAATGAAGTTGCGGTAGAAATCTGGCCATAAAAATCAGATCGCACGGTGAATAAAATTTTTGCTACCGTGGCCACGCTGGATGCCTGCCGCACCCGCCTCCTCTCATAAGGAGTAATTAGCTGAGTGCGTGATAAGATACGATGCAGAGAGTAGCCTAATCACACTACACTCGGATAAACGTGCTTCACGTATAAGAAAAATGCCCTGCCGATGCTGACTGATACACTCCCGCACTGAGAAGCATTTGATCAGTGTCCCGAATAATTTGACTCGTGTAATCCTGTTCATGGATGCTTCTTCTACAATCAAAGCTAGTAACCACTATTTTCCACAAAGAAAGGAAAACCAAATTTCTCCATTCTCTGAGAGAGGCAGAACAGGTTGTGCACTGAAAATAATACTATATATGAAGTAATACTACATTAATTTGTAAGTGTTTAGATCCAACATAAACGGCATTGCTCACTTGGACTACTTGATTCCGTTTTTCATAAGGCACACTTGATCCTGGCAAAAACTGTAGTACTTGGTCAAATTCAAGAACAACTTTTTGGTTTTTGGTCTAGGACATGTTCGGTTGGAGCATATGTGCCACATCAATATTCGTATAATTTTTGCAATTTGGTCCTTTTTGCGTAAAAATTTTACATTTGGACCTCTAGGCGGAAAGAATACCAGAAATGGACCCCTAGCACGGCGCCAAAGGTCATGACGCTGTATATACACGGCACGGCGCCACAAGACATGGCGCCATGCTCTTATACAATGGCGGCATGGCGCCATGATTTTTAGCGTCATATAGGTTAACTAGACGATGGTGGAGCTGACGTGTCAAAGAACAACGCCAAAAAGTCATGACGTCGTATGTCAACAGCACTGCGCCATGACCTTTGGCGCCGTGCTGTTATACAACGGCGCCATGACCTTTGTCGCCGTGCTAGGGGTCCATTTCTAGGATTCTTTCCGCCAGGAGTTCAAATGTAAAATTCTTAAAAAAAGGGTCAAATTGCAAAAATTATACTCAATATTCAGGGATCCATTCCAAATTTGTACATACTCAAAAGAAACGTGAGCAAAATTTGGACACGCACATCCACCCAGTGTATGGGATCGCAAAGTTTGGCCACTAAAAGTAACCTGACTTGGGCCTTGCTTTCCCCAGCTTTTCTAAACACTTAGGGCGTCCATAGAGGCGCTGGCGACTTCGCCAACACCATGGAGGAGAGAGAAGATGTCGCACGGGTTATGAGCTGGCTGGACCTGCATTCTCTATCTGCCGGCCGCAAATCGATAGGCAATTTGTTCGACGCTACCAAGTTCTCTCTCTCTATTTTTCTTCCACGTCGGACATTAGCCGGCGACGTCACTGGGTCAAATAGATCCGTTGCGGACGCCCTTAAAAACATATTGGACCTTGATTCGTCTTTGTCGTAAACCAAACAACACACATTTTCGCCAGGAAATAATCTACCACTGCTAACATTACAAGCATACACGGCCGAATTTCTAGTTAACTACCTTAAGAAGACAATTCAGACACCCTTGCTCGTTGTACGACAAGAGTGCTGAGTAGGCCCGATGCATACTGACTTGGTTAAACTACATAGATTTGTCCCCTTGTTATGTGTTATGATAAAGAGGACAAGGGTGTGAGGTATAAAGATACAAATGGACATGTCATCGCTCAATAAGATGCAACGTTAGGTAGCAAAAATAATTATACTAGGATGGCAACGTGCAAAGATGGTGACTTGGTCCTTGTTAGAGGGGAAATTGGAGTTCATTTGTCCCTTTCTAGTAGAGAGTCACACTCCACTCAACATGTACAAGGACGGCGAATAAGATTGGGTCGATTTGTTCGGTGCATGAACGAAGACATCAAGAAATGTGGTACGGTCAGAAGTATTTAGAGTTGAAGGCTTTAAATTTATCTAAGCTACTATGCCTTTGGTCTTTGGTCGCAAAAGGTTGCTGTTTTGGAGAACGAATAAACTGACTTTAAAAGACTAAAACACAAGTTTCATTTTTTTTATGTTCTAGATGAACCATCCTTTTCTGAATTTTGTTTGGGTCCCAAATTGATAGGAACCACATTGACCGTCAACAATCTAGATTATTAATAAAAAATACCTGATTTTCACATGTCCCACTAATGACACACTCCATGGAGTAATAAGCATTTTAGTTGTGCTACGCTCACCTTCGCCGAAGCAACGCCCCCGATGCGACCTGCGTGACCGCAGAGAGAAATGTTCGGCGCCTCGACTCGTCAAACCCGTACGTCGTTATCTCACGCAGAGAAATCGGGTTTTGATCGTCCTAATTAATCGAGTGATGCTGACGCGCGCAGGGGAAAGCAACAAAGCAGGCTCGCCCATTCAAGTCACGCCGAACGCGCCGCGCCGGTGACTACCAGACGTACCACGCGCCGCGCAGAGTTAGCTCCGCGGACGTACACGTACGCCAAGGAAAGCGCCGACGGCGGAGCGGCTCCGGCCCGTGCGTGCGTGCGAGCACGACGTCGACGCCGCTCCGCACCGAACCGAAGCAGCAGAATCCGTCGTTATCCTCCCGTCAGGCGAAGGTTTGGGGACGAGCGCCAACCTAATCCCTCGCGAGACGGCCAGGAACCCACTGGATCAGCGCACCCGGCCGCGAACGGCGCGGAACGTGGCTCCCGCGCTCGTGCTACCGTGCTGGTACAGGGATTTCGTGAGGGTTTCACGTGGACGGCGGCACGGTTTCCACCAAGGATTACCGCACGACAAGGACAAGGACAAGTACCCCCGCGGCGCCGATGGCGACGGGCACCGGGGCGCGCGGCCGGTGGTGGACGGCGAGCCGACGGGGGAAAAAAAAAAATCTGCGTCCACACGAAAACAAAGGCGCGATCCGTTGGATTCACCCGGGCCCGGCGCCGGCCAAGGCAGGCCAGGAAAAATCAAGCGCGGCGCGCGTTAATCCTGGCCGGGGGGCGCACGCGGCGGGGCCGAGCTAGCGTGGGTGCCTCACGCGGCGCGCCTGGCTGCTGCTGGCCGGACACCCGCACATGCGCCGGTGGTGGCGACCGCGGCGGTGGCGCCCACCGGAGACCGGGCCCCGTCATCGGATCGGCACGCCGCTGGCTGGCTGCTGCTCGCTGTCATGACCCATGAGCGATCGCGCGGAATCAGCACGACAGGGAGAGCCATCGCCGGGGAATTCCGATTTTTCGTGGTGCCGTGAGCTTTCCGCCTCTCGTGCGTTCCTGGTCCAAACAACGAGGGTTTGTTTGTTCTACCTAGTTGGAACGGATCGAGTTTATTGGACGATAGTATTTGTAATGGTGTTCCTTATAACAAACTTAAGGTGGGATGAAGACTGTATACAGCTTTCAAGCATAATATGTGCCATGCGTAGCTAACAAAAACGTGTACGTACCGTGCCAGTGTTAAAGCAAGATGCAAGCTCTATACGTGCACTCTACCCATTTCACCGACCTAAGGTGAATGCCATGTGGGTGGTCACATCGTTTTTTTTTCCTTCGAAAATCACATCCTTGTCCTTGATCCTTGTTTCCATCTCCTTCATAGTGCTATGTGACTCAACCATCCACTGTATGAAAAAAAAAACTACTTTGGTTTGTCATAGGTTTATCTCTTAGTCTTTCAATAAGTCTATTGCCCAATATCTACTGGCATCATACTCAAGTGAATTTAAAAAAGTAAAAATTACTTATGTCGAGTGAATGTACAACTTTTTAAGTTTGATTTTCAAGCGGTTCGAAAAATTCCAAGTCCACAGTTGAATTGCTTTTGTTCCAAAATCTTGGCATTCGTGGAAATTCTAGAAAAATAGTGGAATACAATATTAAGTTACACCTACAATTGAATTTATATGCATTCTATTAGATCTACTTCGACAACAGATAACCATATCAGTCAATGACTAGAAGCTTATATAAGAACATGTTCGATCTCATGGGGCTTCATTTTAATCGCCAAAGATTGTTTTCAAACATTTCCATATTTTGTTCTCAATCATAAGAAATAATGAAAAAAATCATGAAATAAAAAAAGCAGCAAAGCATGGCGAGCTTGGCTCCAAAATGCTTTCTCCTTTTGCTCTTCTTTGGAACTCTGTCAAGTGTCAACTAACAGCCACACATACAGTGCGCTTCAAACTACGGTGACGAGGTAGAGGAAAACATAGTGAAATTTCGTGAGAAGTGAGAACCGGACATGGAAAACCCCCCAGCCAAATAAAGCCCTCCGCCATTTTACGTTTTCCCTATTGAATTTCCAACGGTTCGCCACAGCCACCAGCCAGCCTCCTAACCCCCTCACACCCTATGACACATGGGCCCGAAGCTCCATCTGGCCCCACCAGCCGGTCAAAGCTGTAGCCCGCAGCAGCGCACGCGGCCATTTCTCCAGCTGGCACCAACAGCCGACCGCACGTCCGTCCACCACTACCCCCGCCACCCCAGTTCCAGCACATCCCGCCGACACATGGGTCCATATCAAACTGACCCCACACTGCCAGTCAGCTGCGGAAAATATCGTCTCGAGCCCACACGAGTACTCGTAGCTTTACTCGCGCGATCCCTTTGGGCCGCATATAAAACGCTTCTTCCGCCTCGCCGGGCGGCCGCGCTGCTTCGCTGTCCTTCGGCAACGCCCTCACCACATCTGAATCTCACCCACCCACCCCCACCCCCGCGTCCTCCTCCCTCCGCATGGCGCCGGTGATGGGGCTTAAGCGGCCGGCGGCGGGTGCAGGGGCGGCTGTCGCGCAGACCGTGACGCTGCCGGCGCCGGCCGTTCGGGACGCGGTGCGCGCCGCCGTGCGGGATGCCGAGGCGACGGCGCAGGCCACCGCCCCGGCCGCCAGGGTCCCTGCGGCCACGGCGGTACCGGCGGAGATCGCGAGGGACGGGGTGCTGTGCCTCGAGGAGGTCGATGGGAGGCGGTGGAGCTACGTGGTCGACGCAGCCGGCGCCTCGGTCAAGGCCAAGGGGAGGGCCTCCGTCGGGGCCGCCTTCAAGGCCGTCCCGCTCCAGTCCCCGCTGCCGCCCGTAGAGGTGAGGCCGCCTTCTGCTACAACCTTGGATCGCGGGGGTTTGGGGCATTAGTGCCGATGGATTGGTCTTGGATTTGGCTCCTGTGCTGATTGCTGTGTCTCTGCGGGTGATGGTGACGAGGAGGGAGAAAGCTGTGGATGTTTCGGTATTTTGGTGGCGGCGTGCTGTTTTTAGGGGGTTAGGATCACTAGCTCGTGGTGGATTTGAGGATGCGCTAATTTACAGTTGGATTCGTTGGGATAGGGATGGGGTCATGAGGATGCGTGAAATCATGGTTTAAGAAGTGTTTGGCGCATGCTACTTGACTTGTGTCTGGTTGTTTAATTTGAGGCGAAATGTAGAATTCCCAATTTATTGTGGCAGATTGGATCTGTAATTATAGACTGTGGTGTTGAGTTTTTGGAAAAAGAATTTGGCTGTTTTGCTGTCTGCAACATAGCAATTTAGGCTTACTCTTTCAGTAGATTTGGTTTGGATTGAGTGGCTGGTTGGCTTTGAATTCGGTTTCCTTAGGTTGTTAATCATGCATGGGACAATATGATTTTCCCAGTGAAGTTTATTCCAGCTCAAGGCTATCTAATTTAGGGAGACGCTGGTGTCTCATTGAAACTAGTTGTTTGTTGGATGCTGCTTAGCCACACATTGTTTCTTCTGATTGTGATCTTTTGGCGCTAACTGCCTCCCTTTTTTTTTTGAAATATAGAAATATTGGAAACAAGGAACAACCACAGTTGAGAATGACGAATTGCAATATTGATTATATGTAATTTTGCTGCTGCAGGAAATAATGTCATTTATAAGGTCATATGTTGTGCCTGAAGGCTTTCCACACAGTGTCACTCCTTCATATGTCCCATACATGTCATGGAGAGCATTGAAGGTATATTTTCATTACACTATAACTCAACTTCCATGATCTACCTGATTTTGAACATGTTACGTATTCTACCTTTTCTCTTTTCAGCACTTCTTTGGTGGAGCAATGGGTGTGTTTACAACAAGAACCCTTCTAAACTCTGTTGGAGTCTCCCAAAGCAAGGCTGTACCTGGTGCTGTGGCAATCAACTGGATACTCAAGGCAAGTATTTTCCTGGAAAAAAACTTCAAAGATTTTTTTTTTCTGTTTATATTGTTTCTTTTTTGCAATATTTATCCGAATCATGTTGAATGGGAACAACTAAGCATGCTAGACGTGGCTAAGACAAAGAACTCACAGGTTATGGTTGGTTTAAGTCTTTTATCCATCCGATCATAGCTTCAATCATTTCTGATGCCCTTCTTACATACATGGGTTCATTGATTTATTTTTACTGCATTTATCCTGAACCTTTAATGACCAGCACTATTTTCTGATAGCGATATTGTTTTGCTACTACAGGATGGGGCTGGACGTGTTGGGAAGATGCTTTTTGCCCGCCAAGGGAAGAAATTTGACTATGACCTGAAGCAGGTGTGTGTTTAGAATCGATGTGTGCCCTTCTGCACTTCTAATTTTTCTTCCACGCGAATGACAAATTGAAATCAAAATGTACTACAGCTCCGCTTTTCTGGTGATCTCTTGATGGAGTTAGGAGCTGGGATAGAATTGGCTACTGCAGCTTTTCCACAACTTTTCCTACCAATGGCTTGCATAGCAAATGTTGTTAAGGTTTGTCCTAAATTGTCACAGCAAGTTCTTGCATTTTACTAGTAATTTCAATTTGCTTTTACCTGCAAAAGTAGCGATGAACAAATTCTTCTTATTTGACACATTTGCGCCATCCAGAATGTCGCTGCTGTCACTTCGACCTCCACTCGTACACCTATCTACAAGGCATATGCAAAAGGAGAAAATATTGGTGATGTCACTGCTAAAGGAGAAAGTGTTGGAAACATTGCTGATCTGGTAAGTGTTCAGTATTTTCAGTTATTTTTGTTTATAAGACATGCATCTTTCATCTGCTGTTGCCATTATGTTATTTTCATATCATCATATTATATTATGATTTCTCAACTGTTCAGTTTCTTTTTTATTCAATTCATAATGTTTCTTTTCTTTGCTGTTGTTTGTTTGTGAAGTTGGGAACTGGAATGAGCATTCTAATCTCTAAAAGCAATCCATCACTGGTGACTTCATTTGCCTTCCTGTCTTGCGGATATCTCCTCAGTTCATATCATGAGGTTTGCTTTAACTCCTTCAGATTTTTGTTTACCCCTAACCTTACCTCTAGTCTTGTGTCGCTCTTTGTTTTTTCTTATCCTTGTTTCTTTTGGGTTTCATCTCTAGCCTACCCCAACTTGCTTGGGACAAAAGGCTATGTTGTTGTTGTTGTTGTATTATCTTTCTTATAAACTACCAGGCAAACTAATGTCATTTTATTACCAGGTGCGATCTGTTGTATTGAATACTCTAAATAGGGCAAGGTTCACTGTGGCTGTGGATTCTTTCATCAAGACTGGTATGTCAGCATTATCTTTTGAATCTTCATAATCAGATTTCTACACAAGTTCTGCAAAAAGAAAGAAGTTAGTGTGTACTGCTGCATTGCACAGCCACCATAGAAATTATTATCTTAGGCGGGAAATTGTTTCAAAATACACCAGCTATATTTGTGAGAGGGAACTGAAATAATATTCATAAATATTCAGATGGACCGCCCGATATTCACATAATACTTGTGATTGAACTTTGCAATGTATAATTACAGTGGTTAAACTACCAGAACTTCTCTCTCTCTCTCTCTCTCTCTCTCTCTCTAATACAATTAAACACAGCTCTCTTGCGTTTTCAAAGGAAAAAAAGAGCTTGTTTATATACATTAAAGCTTGCAGTGTTTGGTTGCTAGTTGGCTTCGTACATGTCATCCAGTCTGATATTGGGTCTCCAATTTTACTGGTACAGGGTATGTACCCACATTGAAGGATGGAAACTCACAAGAGACAGTATTTAATCCACCTTGGCGACATGAGCCAGTTGCAATTGGTTTGTACTCTAACCATACATTTCTCACTGCAAGTTGAATGTGGAATCTTTGTTAATCAATTTAGTTTCCTTACAGGATCAAGATTTGGGGAGGCATTTCAGGAACCTGCTTCATTTGTTGCTATAAAGCCTTTGTTTGAGGTATCATCACATTTGCTCCATTTAATGTGTTGTCCTATGGAAAGTTGTCCAACATTTTCAATGGTTCGTTTTCTTTTAGTGTAATTAAAGATTAAAGATTGGTATGTAAAGTTGTCATGTGTCTTGATTGCAGGATGAGAGGTATATTGTTACATATAACCCAACAAAGGACAAGGTATATGCTTTGCTCAAGGACCAAGCAAAGCCAGATGACATCCTCAAAGCTGCTTTCCATGTGAGAATGAAATTCACTACTCCGTACTTTGGTAACATCACACTGGTTAAGGTTGTTTGCATTACTTATCCTCTTCAATTATGTTCTTATGTACAGGCACATGTGTTATTGCATTTTATCAATGCTTCACATGCTAACCTGAATGCAAGAAGGCGCATGAACTCCAATCGGTCATACCAACATAATCCAGTGAACATGGACTTCCTACCACACATTGAGGAGTCATGCAAGATTGTAATGTCATCTTATGGACTTTTCAAGAAGAAAGCAAGAGAGCAGGTAAATGCTACTGTTTATCTATAAAACTCTGCCTTGCACTCATGTTGAACTACTACATAAGTACAGCATGACAAGAACTGCATGATTGTAATTCTTATCTTATATAGCTAACAACCTTTTTTTTTTGCCCCACAGGGATGGATAATGTCAGAATCACTTCTTAACCCTGGACGAGCGCGATTGTGTGGAGTAGTACCACAATGATCGAAATCTTTTTCATTGATCGTGATGAAGAGGGCGTGTTTCTTTTTTCATACTTTGGAGTCCCGCCCTATGTGAGCCAGCGAACCTCTAACAAAATCAACAAACAGCAGTACATAAAATGCATCAAATCGTCACAAGCTTAAAAGGAAGACTACATGTACCTGGTCAGTCCTCTTGAACCCAAAACTCTGTAGAGTTTTCGTTAACATTCAGTCACAAATTTCCTTACCAGCTTGATCTCCATATGCAGGAGCATTTGATTACAGCAGTCACCATGATAACATGCTCTGGGTGGGGCGTGCTGACTCATGCTGGACCAGTGAAGGGGCTCAAAACTAACTGTGGAAGATCAACTAACAAACCTTTTTTTTTTTGTATATTCCTTCGGTATTGTATAATGGAGACGGCTATCCTTCCTAATTTGACCGGACTAGTGGTCATCTTCTTAGTTGTTTGACTGTTTGACAATACACTTTTCCCTTTAACTTTGCGATACCTTGGTTCTCTCCTCGTTTCCTTAACATGAGGGAATGTAAATGCCAGTTTTCTATAAAGAAGAGCGGTGTTTGATATCCCCATCGTGCATGTTCTAGTTGTTTATGGCACAGCTTCACTTTGGCAATGTGCAGTGAAGCTATGTGCTTTGTCGCTTTGAGCTGGTCCCTGTCTTCTTGTACCTGGTGACTGGTGTTACAACGTCTGTTCTTATTCCGCTGAAGATGTTGCGTATCTAAGCTCAATCTTTCACGATTGCCATGTTCCATGAATGATTAATCAAAGCCGCACACGTGCATATATGTAACGGTGATATATGTTGCATGGCCCGGAATGAAGCAGCCTCGGCCAGTCTCAATTGAAGTTTCATGAGTATTAATTTATATTCCACATCATCAAAATTGCACAGTTTTTTAAGACTAGGTAATCGTGTCCATGGAACTCCCACCGAAAATGGCCGAAGAAAGCATGGCAGCATCGCAACGAGGCAAGCGATGGAAAAAACCGGTCAGTTTTCAAGTCTCAGTTCAAGAACACGTCTATCACAGCCTCACCAGAGAATCTGGTATTACTACAACAACCGTTTGAACAGTAAACACAATTAAACCCGAGCAACATGAGCTGCTGGGGCAACCGAGTGAATTAACAGCGTCCATTCGAAATGAAAAGCAAGTCTACAAGCTAGACAGCTAGGCCATATTTGCAGACATTGACGATTCTGGCACTTGCTTCCCTCCCGGGTCTCACCAGAGCTTTGCTGCTAGGCTCTTGCCCTCTTGTTACTGCAATCTGGGCACTTGTAGTGCTTGATATGCTCGGCTCGAGCAGGTGTGATCTTGACACACTTCCCATGGTACCACCGTTCACAACTGTCACAGCAGATCCAGAACTCGTCCTTGCCGTCATTTGTTCCGCAGGATCCGCATAAGGTGTTATCACGTTCTTCCTCTTCTTCGTATTCTTCACCACTCTCATCATCATCATCCTTGGGGGGTGCCGCCACTTTTGGTGCCTTCGAATGAGACTCGGGTCTTGATGGCTGAAACAGAAAAAATCGTCAGCGATGCTAATACTGAACAGCAGCAGGATAAGTGTCTAAGCTTACCATTTTCGAAGTTGGTTTGTTGCTTTTGCTGGTACTATTGGGGCCCTTCTCCTTGGTTTGTTTCTTGGCAACCCCAGTCACTACTTCAAATATCGTCGGCAAATTATTTATCATGTTGAAGAGTCGCCTCCTGTTAGGAGAGAAACAAAAACACATGTTTTCAGGCATCCATAGCTGCAGAAACCCGTTTATTCAAACCGATAGTAATCTGAATGCTCCGAGCCAGTGGAACTAAGATAGCAGTATTGGAATCCATTACAATATTGTCTATTGTTTACTGAAGAGCCGTTCGCATGACCAAATCCCGCTAAGCCACCGGTAAGCAAAAACCTGACAGATTCCTTTTTCTATCAGTTGGGTGTGTTTACCAATGGTCCTTGCGTATTTTGATATTTTTCATATTTTTCACATTTATGTATTTTCCTAAAATCATATAATCACTAACACATAGTATTCCATTGGAGTAGTGCAAGAGGTAAATTCTGGTCAGATCTACCAATCCACCCAGTAGATGACAAGATATCTACATATGTTCAAGTGGTCAACTATTAGCTTCTCTCTCAAAACAGATTTATGGAAGTGGATCATATAACCAAAGGAAAGCGGTTCAAAAAAAGGATGGAGAACAATAGCGAGAAAATTATAAGTTTTTAAATCAAATAATAATACTTGGAGTTGGGCAGGGAAGTTCACAAATAGCAATAGTGAAATTGCATCACTGAACAATGTAACAAACCAAACAAAGAATAGTCCAATCATCTATTACATTTTATTCAGTCTCTTTTCTGAAAACATGTAAAGTTTAAGCCACTTTCAGTCGCTACTAGTTCTTCATCAAGATGTTGGCAAAATATGAAAATCTGTTCTGTTTAGTGCTTTCAATCCAAAGGAGGCTCATCAAAGATTCATCAAGCGATTTGATACATATTTTCATGTTAGCCAACTAGATATTGTTCAATTATAAAATCATCCGACAAAAGTTCACAACTAAATGAAGCTAACACCCCGTTAGGAAGTCAGCATTCGAGGCTGGAATCGGGCATTGGAATTAGCTTCCGCGAATGCCGTTGTTTGGATGTCCCACGAATTGGGCAGCGGAATTATAGTCGAATGCCTCGCGACATTAGCTTCACTTGCGTACCCCTTCGTCCAATTCAGAGGCGGCACCCTCCGAATCGCACAGCATTCATTTTCCCCCGAACTCCTCCGTCTCTCGTCCTTCACTCCTTCCTCCACCGGTGAGGCATGGCACCCCGTCCTTTTCCCACCAGTGAGCTGTGCCGCCCCCACCTCCTCCCTCCCGCCGGCGAGCTGCGGCCTCGCCCTCCATCCCGGGGCAGCCTCGACCGCCATCCCCGGCGGTGGCGGCGAGCTCCTTCCCCGTCGCCCCTCCAAGATCCGGCGAGACCCCAACATCTGGCAAGCTCCTTTACCGTCGCCCCTCCAAAATCCGGCGAGTCCCCCATCGATGACCTCCAAGGGCTCCCTTCAAGATGTGGCGTGTGGCTGGGCAGTGGGATGCGCGGCGGCGGCGGGCCCTCACGCAGCTGGGTGGACGAGTGGCGAGTGGCGGGTTCTCCCGCGCGGCTGTGCGAAGTCCACCGGCAGCGGCTACTCGCGCGCGCCTGAGCAAAGTCTGTCGGCTTGAGCCTTGGCCCTTCTCTTCTCCATGGCTGACGGCGGTTCATCTTTGCCTCTCCAATTTCAATTTCACGCTATTTACAGCCAAACACGATTTGGTATTCGCTTGTTCTTTGAATTCCAAGCAACAATTTCATATCCATCCAAACAACGGCTTTGGCATGTTATCCATTTCTAATGCTGGCCTGATTTGGTATTGAAACCAATTCAATACCAAGATCTCCAATATCTACATCCAAACAGAGCCTAAAGAATCAAGTTGTCCTTGAGTAAACCAAGAAGATGTATTCTGAAGTAAAGCTGCAACCAAGCAATAGACATTTTGTACATAAGTTGTGAATGCTGAGATGTCAAAAGGGAACAGTTTTCTTTGAACCAAGAGAGTCTTCCTTTTTTAACAAAGGGTGCTTGGGTCCAGTGGCATAGATTTAAATTTAAAAAATTCCACTACAAACAAAATTTCAATATGTTTAGGTCATCAGGGTGCCATGACTAGTGCAATTATGACTTATGCTATGAATCAAACCCAGAACTGAACCCTATATTTAGCTCCAACAGTGAAACTAAATTGTATGCTCTTTGTTTCCCCTAGAATGCCACAAAATCAGTAACTTGACTCTCTACGTGCCAGTTTAGTAGCAAATTTAGCAGTTTTCCAATGTGATGCAACACTGTCAGGGAAAAAAAATCAACTGTAACTTGTATATTGGTGAAGTATCAAAAAACACATGAAATTCTAGTCTTCCAAACTCCAACTTCCAAGCGTAGAATATTTGATTCATGCTACTAAACAATGACACCTCAATAGTTAATAATGGAAACAGAGAACTGCAGAGTATAAACTACAAACTACTACTTTCAGGGCAGCATGTAGCCCCTATAATCAATATGCACTCAATCCAGTAATTTACATGAAAGTACACATTTTTTTTTCATTAAAAAATGTTGGTAGTCGGCTTATCATCACACTTCTTCCTTGATATAACAATTTATTATCCCTTTTCAATATTAAAAAAATAACAGTCAAGGTGTGAACTGGATACTGTGTTGATCTCCAAAACTACAAGATACGGGAGGATATAATAAAGGCGTGTTTGTCTAGGCAGCAGTTGGCAAGTCAGGCTGTAGACCAGCGCTGGTTAGGTGGTATGGAATTGGAATCACCTAGTATTTAGGCAGGCTAGGTGGCTAGAAGGAACAAATAAAACTGGACTAAAAGGATATAATGAACTAAGAATAGATAAATAACAGAACACTGGCAATCAAATGTATTCCTGTGCTCTAAAAATGCACAACTGCACATGCAATGGAGAGACTACATGTTAGTGAATAAACTGTTACTGGTTCATTCATATGTTATTCAGGTCATGCTCTATCTGAAATCTATGGTATGCATCTAATATCCATTTTTTTTTCACATGCAGCACTGAACCCCCCAAGACTCTCAGGATTTCCTTTTCTTCTTTTTTTTTTCTTCACACGCAAGAGGGGTATAGTTAAGAGAGGCCATCCAAACAAAGAAATCACCCGACGTCCTCTTATGGTGCACCCTGGTTGGCACTCACCGCTATCTATCTTCTCACCACTGTGGCAGCCATTCGACCCTACTATTGCACCTTGTTCTCATGATTCCTCTTCCAAATTGGAAATGCTATTTCTTCCTTGTCGCTAGTGCCAGGGACCATAGATGTGCTCTCATGGCCGCCACCACCCTCCCCTTTATCCTCCACTCTCTGCTGGCTAGTCCATCTCCATGAGGCCTTCTCCCCAAATGTATCAACATGCTGACCACACATTTAACTAGCTCATAGTTTCAGGCATCTCCCTAGGCCTCCCCATACTGCACACCTCAGTTCTTGGGACCACTGGGATCCAGTGCTAATACTGCTGTTCGTCACCGTATCACAGGCTTCACAGCCAAGCTTCTTCCCAAACAATACCCAGTACACATATTAGTTTGCATTGTCCAAAATGTGCTAGCAAACAATATTCAGTTGATTTAATTGTAATTCTTGTTGCAATTTTTTTGGCGGCTAATCCAAACAGTGGAACTGCAGGCCAATTCAATTCTTTTTTTTTTCCAAAGAGGTCAATTTCAACTCGACTCTGATATTTGAATTGATGCACTAAACACACAAACATTAATTTTAAGAATCAAACCAATCCTTAACAAACGAGAAATCACAATGAAAATTTTCAAACAGGTGAGACCTGGGAGTCACAAGTTAGCAATGATGAATTTCATTTTGCAAGTTTTTCATATCTGTTGGTCAACAGTCAACACTAACAAACCTGGATGAAATTTGTGCAGATATAGCAAACATACGCCACAAAACCATAGATATACAAATTATGTTCGAAGTACAGTGCAATGTTCAAATGTCTGGATTCGTTACCTGGCCTCTTTGTCAAACCCAAACCGGGCTGCAAAATAGAATGCAACAGCTAGTAACCAGGAATCGCTGTGAACAGCAACTAGTGCCAACCAATCCTTCTCGTTCATGCCGTCCCTGGCAAAGTTTATTCCCAATGCTGGTTCAGGGATCTCCGGAGGAACTTCCTCCGCTGGCAAAGTTACTTCCCATGTTTCATTGGGGTAGCCATAGAGGCATAAGTTTTCCTTTTCTGTTCAAAAAGCTGAATTAGTAGTTACAGAAGACTCATGTATTGTATTACTTGGTAATTTACTCAGTAACTGTAATGAACAAACAAAAACTGCTAGGCTTGCAAGAAAAAAATTACATTGGCTGCACTGAAAGACAAGATAAATTAAGTTTTGCTGGCGTCACAGGCATACAGTATCTAATTCTGACCGCAGATTGCATTTATGGACTGGTAGAAACAGCTAAAAACCAAACAAAATGAAAACAGCGGCCACGGCTAGTTTGGAGACTTCAACACTAGAAACTGGAACTTTCCAAAAAATTCCTACATTTTCCAGTGAAGGCCACCACGAGTAAAAAGTTGAGCTAACCAGTGCATGAGAACCGCAAAGTCCTTGATAATTCAAGGATTCCATCCAACCTTACACCCAATCTACACTCACAATCGCTCACCACACTGGAACCCATAACGCCATTGACCGAAACCACAACGCGACGACCAGTATAGGACCCCCATTCCCGATCAGCGAATTCACCAAATTTAGCTTCAGAACACCAAGCACAGCAACCGAACGCCTGAACCCTAACACCCAGGAGACTGTCGGCGGCCCCAAACCCTACACCGGAGGAGATCGAGCAGACTCACCGGGGTCACAGAGCTGGTAGAACTTCTCCACATCTGCGCAAAACGCCCAACCAAGCAACGTGTCAGCACCAGTGAAGGCACCAAATAGGCAGGCGAAATCCGGACCAAAGGGAGCCAGCGGCGGGTAGCATACCGGTGGTGAGGGCCTTGATCATGCCCGCGCGGCGGCCGCGGAAGTCGCGGAAGACCTCCTCCGCTGTGCGGGCGGAGTAGTGCGCGCCGGCGCCGGGGTCCATTTAGGGTTCCGGCGAGGAGGCGGCGGCGGCGGAGACGAGGGGAGGAAGGGGGTGAAGGCGAGGTGGGAGGAGACAGGGTCGCAGAGCCGCAGGAGGGGGTGAGGTTTTATTTGGGAGAAAGTTGTGGGCATTTCTGGGAGATTTGAGCCCGTCGTTTTTTTTCCTTTAACCCAGAGACTGAGTTTTTCTTTTGTGAATTGTGAGTGAAGGATTGAGTTTTATTTTATTTTTTTGTATGTCATCTATCTTTTTCCAAGAAAGTTAACATCGTCACCATGTAGTCATGTACTTGCATTTGCCTCGTGTATTCCAAGGAAACCAATTTGCACTTTCTCTATTATTTATGTTGAGTTGAGCTTTTAGAGGTTTTACGCCCTGTCCGTTTTGTTAGGCTGTTCAATAATATCATGTGAGGAGAATAATCCGTTGGACTACAATGATAAACCAAACGAGCATGGCGAGGCTGGGCATGATTATTCAATAAGGACTAGTAAGTTCTTTACTTCTTTTATTTTATCATCATCAGGAGCTCTAGCCTTTCTTTCTTAAAGGTTTGTCCATCTAATTCGTTTCCACGCGGCCATTTTTGTTAATGGCTGTTCATTTTTTTAGGATTTCTATTGCATGTCTTTTTGGTTAAAAGTAAAGGAAATACATGTTCATTTTCTCTCCATTTTTTAAATAAGTAAAGGTAGCTAAAGAAGAAAAAAAGGCCTAGGTCTGAACTAGGAGCACTGGGAAAAAAATGGCAGCCGTCTATTTAGTGATGTTTCTTTAGCGATCTCGGGCTACATTGATTTTACTTTGTTTCTATATTTTATTTTAAGCCCCTTGATTATAGTTAAATTGTCCTAAGTTGGTAAATTTATAGAGAAGAGTATTAACAGTTGTAACACCGAATATATATACTATGAAATATATTCATATAACAAGTCAAATAATATTTATTTGATGTAATAAATATTGGTGCAATTTTATGTAAATTTAGTCAAATTATGATGTTTCAATTTACGGCAAAGCTAGAGTTTTTTTTTTCTTTTCGAATGGAGGGGGTATCATTTTCACAATTTAATGGAATATTGTACAGTTAATTAGTAAGAGAGCTTATGTCAATATTTACCTAAACGAAATGATGCAAGAATGTGAACATAACCATGCCAACTACATATAAAAACACAAATAAATGTGAGCATCATTTCTTTTTCCATGATTCTTAAAACTATGCATAACATGATGAAACGCAAAAGAGTAGCCTTTTATACCAGCATGACCGCCGAGGCACCGGTTCATTGCATTCGAAAACAATTGAAGTATTGAACAGTACATCACAATTAGTTCATGGCAAATCAAATAAACCCATAGAACAATAAGATGCATCAAGATATATATTTTTTTGAAACGAACCGGTAGGAGAGCTGCCAATTATATTAAAAAGAAGGAGTTTCCCAATGGGAAAAAAATGTACAAGTGTAGGCAAATAGAAAAAAAGAACCGTAATATGATTACAACACTAAAAACTTCCTTTGGTTCTAGAAATGAACTAGGCCCGGCTAATGAGGACGCCCAGGTGTTTTGGCCCCGCCATCTGCCAGTTGGTGAGCTCATCGCGTAGCTTGAAAAAAACTCCTCCGTTCGTTGTCTCGTTCCTGTCGAAGATTCTGGCATTGCGCTCCTTCCAGATTGTCCACGCCGCCAGCATAAGCAACGATCATAGGCTCCTCCGTGAGTTGAATGGTAATCTTGTCATCTTTGTCCACCATATATGTAAAAGAGTCTGATTGTTGCCATTCCCCTGGACGTAAAGCTGAGTTTGCTATCCAGTCTGAGATACTCGCCCCTATTTTCTTAGTGAAACGACATTCCACAAAAAGGTGCAGTGCAGTTTCTGGTGCTCGGCGACATAGCGGGCATGTGGTTTGGTTCGGCCATCCTCGTTCCTATAACCTGTCCGTCGTCCAGAGTCTGTTTTGGAGTGCTAGCCACGAGAAAAGCTTGCAGCTTGTGGGTGCCCACGCCCTCCAGATCACTGCATCGAATTTTGTTGAAGCTGAACCTATGAACTAAGCTTGATATGCTGATCTTGCCGAGTACATTCCATCCGCAGTGAGCTTCCATGATATTTCGTCTTGCGTGCCTGGCACTAGAGTGACGTTTTGTACTGCTCGTCAAAGTAGGATGAATTCTTCGAAGTGGTGTGCCGAGAAACTTTCATGATTGAGATTGAAATCCCTTATCCAGTTGTTGTTATTTAGAGCATCACAGAGCACTCTTTTTTTTTTCCTTTTTGAGATCGCAAAAGGCCTGGCGCCATGTCAACTGGCCTCTGTCATGTACCCAGCCACTGTACCAAAAGGATACCTTTGCTCCATCACCTATGTGAATGTTGGTTGCCGCTGCAAAAAGAAGTCTGTCTGTTTTGTTGCAGGGAATTTCTGAGCCTACCCATGGTTTTTCCTGCGCCTTCCATTCCTGCCATGGCCATCGTAGCCTGAGGCTCGTCGCAAAATTTTTCAGATTAAGTATCCCTAGTCCACCCAGCCGGGTTGGTTTTGCCGAGAGTGTCCAGTTAACTTTGCATTTCCCACCCCTCAGAGGCGCTGCTCCTGCCCAGAAAAAACGTCTCTGTTGGGCATCTATTTCCTCCAAAATTTCTTTCGGTGCATCCATGGTTGTGAGTAGATAAATGGTTTGAGATGTAAGCACCGATTTGGTCAGAGTCAGGCGTCCCGCTGGTGCAATGTTCCTTGCGTTCCATGCTGTTAGTTTGCCCACTGCCTTATCAATGATCGGTTGAAAATGAACTTGCTTCAGTCGTCCCGTGGTTAGCGGCAATCCTAGGTATTTGATCGGAAAGTGTGCTCGGATGGCTGGCAGCTCACTTAAGACGTGATCAAGATCGATACCGACACAGCGGACGGGGACAACACTTGATTTTCCAAAATTTGTAGTCAGTCCCGAAGCTTCCCCAAAGCGTCCTAACAAATCCGTTAGTGTCCTGATGTCTTCCTTGACCGGGTTAACAAAAATTGTCGTGTCATCTGCGTACATGGGAACTCTTATGTTTAGACTTCATCCTCTTAGTTTGCTGATTAGGCCTTGCTCCGTCGCTAATTGCAGCAGGTTGTGCAACGGCTCAGTGGCAATGACAAATAGGAGAGGGGATAGAGGGTATCCTTGCCGGAGGCCCCGACCGTGCTTGATCGGTTCATTTGGAATCCCATTGAGAAGCACTCTAGATGAGGAGGAGTAGAGCAGCGAAGCTATCCAGTCTCTCCATCTCTGCGAGAATCCGAGCCGTTGTAGTAGGATCAATAGATAATCCCACCGTATGGTGTCGAATGCTTTTGCGATTTCTAGCTTAAGCCCGTGTTTAGTTGATGAAAAGTTTTTGGCGAAAAGATTTCGGGTATTGATTTTACCAATTTAGAAGTAGTAAATGTGGACGAAAAAGGTGGAAAGTTATATAGATAGGTTGGAAATCTCGAGACGAATCTAACGATGGTAATTAGAGGGTAATTAATCCATAATTAGCGGATGATTACTGTAGCATTACTATTGCAAATCATGGATTAAGTAGGCTCATTAGATTCGTCTCGCGATTTACAGCCCATCCATATAACTTTTCACCTTTTTAATATTCTCCTTTGATGTGATGGGTGAAAAGATTTCGGACGGGAACTAAACAAGCGCTAAAGAACAGCGCAGGTATCTTGGCCCGATGGAAGCGCCTGGCCATGTTTAAAATTGTCATGGGCCCTGTTTAGATGTTTCGCGAATTTTTTTCCGAGTATGTTCCCTCACATGCATGGCATATTAAATGTAGTTGAAAAAAATAACCATATGAATGGAGTGTACTTCGCGAGACGAATCTAATGAGCCTAGTTAGGTCGTGATTAAACAATAAATTGCTACAGTAAACATGTGCTAATGACGGATTAATTAGACTCATTAGGTTCGTCTTGCGATGAACTGACATAATCTGTAATTAGTTTTGTAATTAGTTTATATTAAATACTTTAAATATGTACCCGACATACTGTAAATTTTTTTCGCGAAACATCTAAACGCGGCCATGGATACTCCTCTTCTCGATGAAGGTGCTCTGTGTTGGTGAGATTAGCTGCTTCATGTGTGGTGCCAATCGTATAGCAAGGGTCTTTGTGATGATTTTGATGAAAAAATGAATCAAACTATTGGCCTCAAGTCAGCGATCGTTTCAGCCCCTTCCTTTTTAGGCAGTAGAGCAACGTTCGCTGTATTGATTAGGGAGAGGCTCGTGGTGCGAAGATTATCAAGATAACAAAAACACTTAAATACGGAAAGACGATTTTTTTTGAAAAAACAGAAAGACGTTTTCAAAAATGCCCCAAGAAAGGTAGAAAAGGAGATGTGCCCTCGCGTGTTTGCGTGTGTTGGTGCGTTGCCGTCGTGCCAAGAAAGCAACCGTAAAAACGGAACACCCGCGACAGCCACTGAGCCGAGGAGGGGCGGATATGGCAGCACCTGCCGCCGCCCACCACCGCCTCTACTCCTCCTCCGCCGCGGCTCCAGGACCTAGCCGCCGCCTCGGCTTCTCCCCGCGGCCTTCTCCCCATGGACGTTTCAGCTACAGAGCAGCGGCCCGCGTCCTCACGCGCGCCTCGGGCGCCGACGCCGGCGGTGGCACCAGCACCAGCAGCGCGGCAGCCCCACCCGCCTCGGCGACGGCGCCGGCGTCGTTGTCCCTGGAGGAGCTGCGCCGGGGCTGCACCACCTGGACGTGGCGAGGGATGCGCGTGAACTACCTCGCCAGGGGGCAGGGCCCGCCTGTCTTGCTCGTCCACGGCTTCGGCGCCTCCGTTGCGCACTGGCGCAGGTGAGCGGGCTTGGCCGCCTTCGATCTTTCCATCTTTCCTGACGAAATCTTAGGCCATCGCGTGATCGGTTGCGCGCGCGCGCGATGTGTTCGACTGATGAACTAGCCGAACTAGTGCAGAGATCACTAATTTGTCAGCTCATCTGTAGGAACATTGGCGTGTTGTCTGAATCGTACACCGTCTACGCGATCGATTTGCTGGGGTTTGGCGCCTCCGACAAGCCTCCCGGGTTTTCTTACACGATGGAGACATGGGCTGAGGTGAGTATGCTTTGATTTCAGTCTGAAATATACATGAAACTCATTAACGTATTGTCTGATGTTCGAACTGTTCCCATATTCCCATGATATTTGCTTAAGAAATGTAACTTCAAAACAACTTCTTCGCATGTAAAGAAAACAATGGTGTATGTGCTGTGTCAAGCAGTTGATCCTGGACTTCTTGGAGGAGGTCGTGAAGAGGCCCACAGTCCTTGTCGGCAACTCTGTTGGAAGCCTTGCATGCGTCATTGCTGCATCAGGTTCCAATCCGTTAATGTCTTGTACATCATCTGTCTGCAAACTCAGTAATTATGATATCTATTAATTTGCTCTTGCTAATGATGAATAGAGTCCAAAAGAGATGCCGTTCGGGGGCTCGTACTGCTGAACTGCGCTGGTGGCATGAACAACAAGGCGATCGTCGATGACTGGAGGATCAAGCTGGCCCTACCTCTGCTCTGGCTGATTGACTTCCTGCTGAATCAACGGCCAATAGCATCAGCACTCTTTAACCGCGTGAAAAACAGGCATGCCGATCTGCATAATTCCCTCTGATCCGACCTCTTGGAAATTACGCTGTTCTGTGACAATCTGAACTGAACAGGGACAATCTGAAGGACATCTTGCTCTCTGTCTACGGTAACAAAGACGCCGTGGACGACGAATTAGTCGAGGTAAGCTACGTATGTTTGTGCAAGAATT
Organism: Urochloa ruziziensis; assembly: GCA_015476505.1. Classification (NCBI taxonomy): domain Eukaryota; kingdom Viridiplantae; phylum Streptophyta; class Magnoliopsida; order Poales; family Poaceae; genus Urochloa; species Urochloa ruziziensis. The sequence goes on from CM027121.1 coordinate 24,292,596, forward strand.
CATCAATTGGGATCACTGGATCAATGGGGAATACTGATAACTTGCTGCTCTGTCCATCCCCCATTGAAATTGGCTCACATGCCAGTTGCCAGTGATAAATAAATTGACCACACTGGACCATTGATTTCTGACGGATTATTTTTCTTTTCTGATGAAAGTATGTATACGCACACGCAGATCATAAGCGGGCCGGCCGACACGGAGGGCGCCCTGGACGCGTTCGTGTCGACGGTGACGGGGCCGCCGGGTCCGAGCCCGATCGCGCTGATGCCGCGTCTTGCCGACGTGCCCGTGCTGGTACTGTGGGGCGACCGGGACCCCTTCACCCCGATCGACGGGCCCGTGGGGAAGTTCTTCTCCAAGCTGCCGTCGGAGCTCCCCAACGTGACGCTCCACATGCTGGAGGGCGTCGGCCACTGCCCGCACGACGACCGCCCCGACCTCGTCCACGACAAGCTGCTCCCGTGGCTCCACGGCCTCCCGCCGCCCGCGGCCGGCGCTGCCGCGGTCTAGTCTGTCGCCGGTGGCCGGGGCGACGAACTGACGCTGGATGCAATGTTTGCATGCGAGCATTGGTGTTTCCCTGATGAAATTCTGTATTTTTGTTGGTGCTTTTTTTTTTTTGAAAAGTTTTGTTGGATCCGGGCCGGTGCTCCGTATTGTGCGAACGGCCCAACATGAGTTTAGGCGGCGGCGGCCGCTTGGGCTCTTTTTGCGCTTGTGCCACACGAACAAACTCGGTCCCACTTAACCGATCTTTTGGGCCCTCGTGGGTTCTCTTTGCTATGGGCCAGAAAGCTCGCTACGGGCCGATTTTACAGCCAAACCTATCTTCGAGAATGAAGGAAAAAAGCATGTGTTTCGGAAAACCAATTGATGTGGCGATATGCTCCACGATCCAGATTAGGTCAGACTCCTATGCCTAGAAAAAAATATCTGCGATCTAGAGAACGTTGACCACCACACAAATACACAATGTCACCAGCATTTCAAACTAGCGAAAAGTATACTCCCTTTTTTTCACTTTGAACAACAGCGAAACGTGTACTCCCTCCGTTTCAAAATAGATGTCATTCTCGCTTCCTGAGAAGTCAACATTTTCAAAATACCGGCAATTATATATTAAAATATATAAATATTTATGCTAAGTAATTAGTATCATTGGAAAGATCTTTAAGTATAGTTTTTTAACAAATTTATTTGGAGATGAAAATGTTGCACGTTTTTTCTACAAATCTAGTCAAAGTTGAAAAAGTTTGACCGACACGCATCCCATAACGTCATCTATTTTGGAACGGAGGGAGTACAGTGTACTCGGTTCAGCACCGTCCTCTAGAATCTGGACGCCTGCTTCCACCGCAGCTGATGGTGGAAAGTCCTTTCACAGCCAACGAGGCACGGTAGTCCACGCACGTCAGGCCCACAAGTCAGCTGTTGAGCTAGAAAAGTGTCCACCCCACACAGGTCAGCTAGAGTCTAAGGTCCACGCATATGCATGGATGTCAAACGGCGGAGACCACACCACAGACATCATAAGATTTGCAATCAGAGTGGACGATAGGTCGTCGGCCCCACGCACGCGCAGGTAGCGATGTGCCGATGCATCCATCGATCGGGCGCCGGGCCTGCAATAAGTTGGGGTGCCGCCGCCGGCGGTGGCGGCGGCGGGGAGAGCGGCCTCACCGCAGGTAATAACTGCCAGTTATGGGATCAGCACGGCCCACCGCCCGGCCGGTCGACCCGTCGCCGGTGATGCATGGAAACAGCTGGAAGACGGGGAGTAGTAACGCGAGTGGAGAGGCAGAGCTATTGGCTATTGCACATTTATGCACGCATCATGTATGCATGTACCAACCTCACCGATGGAATTCAATGCATCCTCGCCTGGAGTATCGTGGTGTGGTTTTGCTGCTGAAGGACTCCTACGACTACGAACATCTTGCATTGTTTTGACAAAATTATCCTCAAGCTAGTTGGTATTACTCTTCCCTTGTGCAAATGTATGGCATTTTAGACATGACATGCGTCTAATATACAATTTCAATAACTTGTTCCATATAATACCATGAGCATACATTTATACTTTTCTCCTGTTTTACATTTTACTAGCAGAAGGGCACGTGCCGCAGGCACGTGTTTTAAAAGAATTACTAATTTAGAGATGCAATTTATATGGTCTCTTTAGATTAATAGCAAAGAGGCACGTGCCGCAGGCACGTGATTTGAAAAATATAGCGTGAGAAAGATCTTGCTATTCTGCAACCATCGCCAATTGCACCAAAATCTAGTTGCTAGCTGTAGATTCAAAATGGATGCTTTCAAACAGTTATAATACCCAACGTATTTATTAGAAATGCATCTTCAGAAGCCACTGCAATCCCAAAAGGGGGCTTGGACCAGTTTGTGAAACATTAATCTTTTTATAATTTTTATGCTTTAGAGTAGCTTTGCTATCCTATAACTCTATCAAGGGAAGGACCTTGATAGAATTCTTATGCCCAGCTGCCCACAATACCAAAAAGAAGTCATCACCTGATGTGCTACTGGGGCAAATCTCAGCATAGTAATGGCAATCGTAAAATAAAAGCAGAAATGTGCACAAAAGTTCAGTCAAATAAACAGACTATTACAATCGTACAATCTTCAGCCAATGAGAGGAGGGACATTGTGCAACAAGGATAAGAAAATTTGCAATACTGTGAGGTAAATTAGTCCCAATGCCATACCTGTGCCCCATGGTCTCACTTCAAATTTAGCTAATTCAGCTTGCATATGTTCAATCTCTTGTGCCATAGAAATCATATTCTTCTCCATGAATGAATCATCTGGCATGCAATGATTTTTTTTTACAAACCAAAATAAAGCATAAATGCAGATGGAGTTGATTATTCTTTTGCATTGTACCAGATCATAACATAGCTCATAAATAGGTGTGATCCTTCCATTTAACCGAGGATCTGAAGCACATCCTTAACTAAAGTTGTATTATGATTGCTACTGCCATGCTGCTCCAACACACAAGCACGAGGTCTCGACGAGGTGCCTCCTGCCCAATAAAAGAGAATAAAGGAAAATGATGCACCTGAAAACCACCACAAAGAGTCCTCATCACATAACCTTCAAGAAATCCAAACATTATGCATAAGCATTGTATGGCGCAGATACGAATAAAATCAGCATGGTTGGAAGAAAAACTGTGTCAACAACGCATGTTCGTCAGCATGACTACAAAAGGAGATATATTAGCATGTTTATACCATACTCTGAAAGGTTATGCTCAGTTGATTTCTATTGAGAAGTATTCATAAATTATAATTGAGGCGTAGTACCTTCCCAGAGGCATCAATTGCGGCTGCTGAAAGCCTCATAAACAAGTTTGTTGACATATCTCTTGGTCTCTCATAGTGCTCTCCATCTCCTGACATTGTAACCCTGGTTTGAGATAATCACCAGTTCAACACTCCTATCCATATCCATTTCCTGTCCTAATCCAAACCGAATGCAGTCTGCTAAAGACAAAGAACGATTTCAGATTAATTCCTTCTCACAGCCACAGCAAAGAAAAAGGTCCCCACAGAATGATTGTGAAAGAAAGCTAGGGTGTTTACCTTGCCTCAGGGAGAAAGGAGCTGCCGTTGACCTGGCCTCTCACCATACGGCTGGATCTGCATGGATCAGCCATGGACAAAGGGGATCGCTGGTTTGTTGCCGCCACGGTCGAACAAAGAGAGGACCGCCGATCACGAGAGGAGTTCACCGACGCGATCACGAGAGGAGTTCTCCGGCAGCCCGCCGTCAGTCTGTACCACCGCACTGGACCGGCCACCGTATTCCTTGGTCACTTGGACGTGCACCCGAGCACGACGCGACGATCCTTGTCGACCATGCCGCGGAAAGGGGTAACCTGCAAACAAATCAAGACAACGAGCGGGAAGGTCAAGACCAATGCAGAACATCAAGACGCCACAATCTTTGCCATTCTTTCAATCATATAAACATAAAACAATCTCTGCCCTAATACTCAGCAGAGTCTGATCCGATCACGATGATCCAACTGGAAGGGACGAGGGCAGGGCCAGGAAGCGAAACAAACGATCAACTGGAAGGGACGATGGATCCCTGGAAGGGACGAGGGCAGGGCCAGGAAGCGAAACACACGATGATCAAAGTATCAAACTCACCAGGCACCATGGGCAGGAGTTTGGCGATGCGTAGGAGGCCGAGGACGATCACGAATGAGCAAAGAACGGCGGCCTGCCTAATCACGAATGAGGAAACCCGAGACAACAAAGAAGGAAAGGCCGACACCTTCCTAAGCACGGAACCTAAAACCCCGCTACGTCGTATGACGGAAGGGTGCAGCCATCAATGATTGGGGAGATTTCATCTACCGCGTGGGCAAAGAAAAGATGGAAAGCGTAACGAAGAAAAGCAGTCCGCGTGTGCGCGATGGGTGCAGGGGGCGGGTAGATTGGGCGGGGGTGAGTGAAATTTTTCGGTTTTCCTGAAATAATGCCGCCTAAACTATCCCTCATGCGTTGGATCAGCCACGGACGCCCACATGGCCTTCATTTGAATTGGTTGATGGCCAAACATTTTAGGTGGGTTTAGGTGGGTTCCTGACAAGTGGGGACGCTGTGAGGGGTACGGGAGGTTTTAGAAAAGCACTTTTTTACCAATTGTTTTGGATCCTTATAGTATAGATTATTGGAAGAAAAATAATTTAATGGTCAAAGTCTCGATTAGAGATCGTGCCAAGTCAAACCAGCCTTATATTTTGCAATGGGTAATTTGTAATCAAAGTTTTAATTAGTTCACTCATGGCAGCCTACAAAGTATAAACAATACCTAGCTTGTGGGACTACTTTAACACTCAAAATATGAAAATGCATGACAAAAAATTATTCCAAAAATATATATTAAAATGTTAATTTGTTTCAACAAAGATTTTGGTGCCAAATATCGCCCCACAAAAATGATTTTTTGTAAACTCAGTTTGTATAACACAAAATCATTAGAGGCTGAATTGACCTAGTTTAAACTGGGTGTGTGTGTGGGGTTGTTGGGGGGGGGGGGGGGGGGGGGAGATAGCTAACGAATGCTACATGGAGGAGAGAGAAGGCTGGAGAGAGAAGAAGCAAGTGTCTCGCTCGACGCCAGTAGGGAGTGGGCGTTTTGCACTGTATCTGACACAGCCACTCCGCGCTCTCCACATTTCCTCTGGCTTGCACAGAACATTAATTAGAGGATGTGCCCTGCCACTATGGCTTCCCCCGTGTGGATGACCTAGAGCCTTAGTCGCCGACGTGCGAGCGCAGCTATAAACCATGCTCTTAAAGATACTATCTATAACTTTTCCATCGCTTCATTAGATTTTACAACCTTTATCCGGTCCAAATACATGTGTAGAAGATGGAAGGACTCGTCACTTTTAAGGCCCTTCCCCCTCATTCACATTTGTCTATCGAGCTGCCCCACCAGAAGTTGAGATATAGGTTGTCATCTTCTTACAAATGTTGCTCGGCAGCTTGAAGCAACTCATTGGGCAGGTCAGGACTGCCGGTGCGTTTGCTTTAATCAACACTTCCCGGCCAGCACAACTCAAGAAGTTCTCACTCCGTCCACCCATAAATTTGGCTGATACCTTGTGCAAGAAACAACCATTGTATATTGCAATTTGTAAATCCTGATTTCTATTTGATTCCGTCTTTAATGAAATCGCGAAACGTTTCTTGGACCTCTTTGTATCGTGGCACACAATAAATTGCCATGGAAAAAAGGTACAATGTCTATATAGTATAGTACATAACTACATACTACGGTGAAGACACGCGCATTGCTTGTTGTTGATGCATCGCTCTTATCTTCTATAATTATATAGAAGCTCCCCACTAAACAATTCCCTCCCTTCTCAGCCTTCCACGTCATCATCCACCCCTACAACAAATTATCTCCCTTCTCAACCTTCCACATCATCAGACCGTTCGTTCAACTTTGATGCTTGGTATTCCTTCTTATCGCACTTTGTCTTGCTCATTAAATCATAATGGATGGCCCACAGGCAGCCCAATACTATATTTTTCCTTCCATTTAACGATCTAGCTACCAACCGGAATTCATTGAAAGCTCTTCTTAATAATCTGACTATCTGAGAACCCAATGACAGTGAATCATGGCTAGCATCCACGAGAAACAGCTGCATGCATGGAAAATTTGATTGAGGCAGAGGAAACGTTCCATCAGATATTCACCCATTTGGACGTTGTTTCATCTACCCGTTCAGTGCTCACATGACCTTATATATCTCCTACAACTTCCATCGTGCAGTCGCCTCTCCATCCTCCACCATGCCTCTCCCCTTCCATTCTGTGTGCTTTAATTTTGAGCCCAAAACAGATGATGTCTGGCAGTTGTGTTTGTTGGCAGACATGAGAATGAGATCAGATTTGTCCGACATGTGAGTCTTGCTTTATCCTCCGACACTAATCCCTCCCTCTCCACCTCCGGCCGCCCTCAACCTGGAGCACAACTGCAGGTCTGCTTTAATTTGGTTTGCAGTTTCTTAACCTTTTATATCTTTTCATCTTTGATCATGTGGCCGCAATAGATGATGCATATTTTAAAAAATACTCCAATTGGTACAACATTAATTCATAAGTAGCAGATTTGTGATCTAGGCGTCACCAACTAACAAATTATGACTACCAACAGTCTTTTTTTCTCTAGGTATTTGGGTTCTTTTAGTGTAACAGGGAGTTGATATTTATAGAGGCATGTTATCTAATCACTACTGACAAATGGTCACACAAACAGTATCTCTTCAAGTGAAACTTGCACCCTTTTCTTGGAAGGTACGTACTAGTACGTAGTACTTTCTTTGTTTCTAAAAATATAGCTGTGTCTTGCACGTATTCATGAATGAGGGTATGGATTTTATTCACTAATTTGTAGATACAACAAACTGCCACTTCTGATTATTATCAAAGGAAAAAAACAGTTGAATTGTATCATCTTTATTGAGCCAAGTTAAGTACAGTACATCGAAAGGTGATCTGCATATATACAAATGAAAAATATTTAAGAGAATTGAAACTCTGAATCCTACTTTATTAGTGTCACACCCTGAAATTCTCCAATTTCAGGATGTGAATTTAGAGAATAATTAAACAACGATTTTCTCTCAATTTTAAAATTTTCCCAACATTTATTTATTTTACAGAGAATTTAGCTAGAAAGAAAATTAATTGTGTGTGTTTCTAAATATAAATTAATTGCTCTCTGCGTGTTGCATTCATGCCGAGTTGCATCTTGGTGTTTCATGAGTGCTAAGGTTTCAAAAATGCGTTCCTTAAACGTTTAGGCGCTTCTGATAATTTTCTAGATTTTTCTGGAAATTATTCTCCTCTTCCTAGAGCAAAATCTATTTATTAGAAGGCTTTTAAATTCTTTTCAATGAGCTCTAAATATTTTATTTGGACTCCTCGTGCCCCAATCTATCTCTAGGATTTTTCCTGAAATTTTTGGAATTTTCTGTGTAATTTTCGTGCTTTAAAAAACATTATCCGAATATTTTCGGAATTGTTTTCACACTGGAAATCAATTACAGAAAAGAAAAAAGGGAAACCCTAACGGGCCGAGCCGTCCCGGCCCGACCCGTCAGGGCCCATCACGGCCCGCGCGCGGCCCGTAGCGCCGCCGCCGCAGCTGGCCTTGGCGTGCGCGCCAAGGCCTCGGCCTCTGCACCCCTATAAAAGGGTCGGCCACCTCGCCCGCGCCCGCCTGCTGCCCCCGCCGCTCCGTTCTCCCTCCACCGCGCCGTGCTGCCGCCAGCCGCACGCCGCCGCTTGTTTTGCGCCGCTCGATCTGCCACCCCTAATGCCGGTCGGACTGAGCCGACCCCGCCACGAGCTTCGCCGAGCCGGGCCGCATCTCCGCCGCCTCTCGCCGTCCCTTCTCCGCCACCGAAGCGCCGCCGAGGAGCTCCGCCGCCGTCTGACCCGAGCCGCCGCCGTCCTCCAAATTCTGGCCGCTTTCGTCAAACTCCGCCGTAGGGAAGTACACCTAGGTGATCCCCTCGACCTCCTCCGTTGATTCCCCACCGCGTCGGAGCCTCAGCGCCGCCGGAGCGCCGGCGAGCCGGGCGTCCAGCGCCTCCGGCCATGATATGCCAGAGGAGGAAGAAGGAGCCCGGTCGTTTTGCGGATTAGACCCTGAGAACTCATGTAATTTTTCCCAAGAAGTTTTGTGTCTTGGTAATCTTGCAAAAAACCCCCTAAATCTATTCAATCCTTTCAATTTAATACGACCCCTGACCTTTTGCAGATCTAACCCTGAAGTTTTGCATATTCTCGGCGACTATTCACTGAGTCTCGGAAATCTTCTCAGCTAGCCCCTGGAACCCACGGTTAATTATGTCAATGTCCGTGCAGCCTTGTTTTAGATATAACTTCCATGTTTTAAATCCGTTTTGACCCGTTCTTGTTTCGTTAGACTTGTAATCAGTTAAATTACGTGTTAGTGGCGTTTTTCATGATAGTTATGTTTTTATAAATTAATTTTAAATATTAATTTGATTAATTGCTTATAGACATGTTTTGCAATTAAAATCTATATAGCTTTTTACCACGTGTTTTTATAATAAAGTTTAATTTGATTAATGTTTATTTAATTGTCTTTTCTGAATAAAATTTAATTAGGCTATATCTCGGCTTTACAAAACTTAATATTAATTTGATTAATGCTTACTTTACATGCCTTTTCTAAATAAAATATGATTAGGCTTATAATTCGTTTTCTTAAATAAGGTTAATATGGTTAATATCTACATTAATGTGTTTCTAATGTAATTTGCTTAGTTGAACACGCAATATAAAGTTATACGCTTAGATCATCTCATATGCTTCTTTTCAAATTAAATTATTTAATTGGTATAATTTGTACATAAACCATTGCAAATAAAATATGGCTAGGTGTACTACGATCTTTTCAATTACAAATATAAATTGAGTTAATTCTAATATAAACATGTTTTGGTAATTAAAATAAATGAAGCACTTAGCTCTTGTTTTTTAATTAAATCTTCCGATAGTTTGTTTATAATCACAGTTCCGTTTTCAACGTTCTCTACGTCTTTGCGAGCCCATCATTTAGTACGCTCTTTAAAAGCTTTAATTTTGATTGGTGTATTGTTCTTAGTTATCTTTGTTTGCTTGCTCTAGAATGTTTGCTTTGCTTGGATGATTGATGCGAGTAGAAGGAACGTGGTTCGAGAGTTTGGAGAGCAAGATTTGAAGGATATTCTGAGCAACTATTCTCTGGAATTGAGGCAAGTGTGTCCTTGTGCTTTTGTCCCAATAACTTTATTAATCATTATTGCATTGCTCTGCATTAATATTGGTGGGTCCTATTAAGGTTTGCCTAGTCTTTCATGATTATTCCTTATCTGCCTGGGTTTATCTTTATGTTGGGTAGATATGCTAGTTGCTATACCTGGTTTTTGGGTGGTTTCTAATGAACAACAATGATAAACATGCTTTACTTTATGCTATACCTCTGGTTAAACAAGATCATATGACTTAATCGGAACATGGAGCGACCACCGGGGAAAACAGTACAACCATAAGACTAATGGGTTATGGTCTTGGCTGAATAATTAGGAACTCTAACTTGGGATAGCTTTACCTGATAAGGGCAATGGGGGACTGAGTCGCGGTCTAGCCCGGTCCTCTTGGAAAGTAGCCTTTGCTAAGGTACATGCCTATTAGGGAGGGTTAGGAGCGCCAGACACCGGAACCATGCGAGCTAAACCTTGTTGGAGAATCTTTGTAAAGGCCTCGTAGCGTCCCTATGCAGTCACACCTCAGAAGTGTAATGCGTGCCTAGCTAGCACAACGTGGTTGGGTTTAAAGTTCTATTGAACTTTTACGCGACTTATGGTGAAAGTGTACAACCTCTGCAGAGTGTTTAACTGATATATCAGCCGTGCTCACGGTCAAGTGCGGCCTGGACCCTCACATGATAATCAAACTTGAAGATGGACTTAAATCGTGGTTTTCGTTGTGCCATGTGCTTATGGCGCTCTGTTTTTATTTTTTAATGTGGGTTTTGGTATATACTTATATCTTAGTAAATATGTGCTAATAAAAGTTGACCAACTAAAATTGCTTATCGCTTTAAACCCTCAGCCTTTCCTTGATTCAGCCTTGCATTCATACTTTCCCCACACTTGCTGAGTACGACATGTGCTCACCCTTGCTATAAACAATGTTGCTCAGAAGAAGAAAACTGCTGTGGAGTTCACTGAAGACGTTGCTGAGTGCTAGGCGTACGCAACCCCCGGTCGTCTGCTTGTGGAGTTGGAGCCTCCGTTTCAGGATTAAGCTGTGTAATACTCTGATAGTTGTCTTTATTTATTGTTTTATTCGTGATACTGTCTCTATTATTCACTTTTTGTTTGCCGTATGTGTGAAACTTGATCCTGGCACACATACGGTGTGCACTCGGTTTTGTTTTTCAGAACCGGGTGTGACAATTAAAGGAAAATGTTATTTGTTTCTTAAGGTCTTATGATCCAATATGTACTTTTTCAAAAAAAAGATCCAATATAAATATTATACGGCTGTTTGTTGCAACCTTTTTTAGTTAAACCTGAGTCATCCATGTGTCATCACAAAGTTCTCTAAAATCCCGCAGCAACGCGCGGGGAAAATCACCTAGTTTTTATTTAACAATCTTATACAGAGATGGAATTGAATCTGGGATCAGAACAACGCGTAGGACCCGCACTTGCATATATACGCGCGTGCGCGCGCTGATCAATATAATCACGCGTCGGACCACGTGACCTGGGCCTGTCCATCATCCTGGTTAAGCCCCAGCGCGTCCCAGACCGCAGGCGACCCGTCGACGATGTTGTTCCGGCACGGAGGCTCGAAGTTGTGCTCGGCGTCGCACCCCGTCGTGGAGTCGCACTCGTCGACGACCATTGCGGTCGCCGACCTGCCAGTACTAGCCGCCGTGATCACGACGTTCTTCGTGCACCGGCTGCCGCCGCTGTACCAGCCGGTGGAGAGCGCGACCACCATCTGGTCGTCACCGTAGAACCGCCCCGTGCACGCGGCCGCGCCGCCGCCGTCGCCGCCTTCGGCGAAGCTGTTGAGCGTCAGCGTGGCCTGGGTGCTCCCCGTCACAGCCGGGGAGCAATCGTACGTGGTGTAGCTCTGCCCGTTCCGGCAGCACTCGGAGCCGTTCTCCGTGTTGCAGGTGCCGGATTGCCCCGGGATGGAGCCGCTGGGCTGGCACGTCTGGAGGAGGGAACGGAACGGGAAGGCTTGAGCCTGTTGGCCTGGTTCGTGTAGGATCACGAGAAGCAGAAGCGGGATCACATGGAGAACGCGGAAAGAACTAGCCATGTCTACTTACTTGAAAGCTATGGCGCTTCTTGGGCTGCTGGGAGAGGGAATGCTAGCTGATGGAACTGCTGATCTGATCACCCTGCAAGCAGTGCAGCCGTGGGGGTATCGACTTATATGTAGCCGCAAGACCATGACTAGGGAGCGTATGGAACAGGGCGGATTTGAGCTGCCCAGTTGACCAATGACCAGTGACCACACAACTCGATCAGAGATCAATAGCAGCCGCCTCCAATAATGCCCCGACGTGTGCGGTACACGCACACTGGTACAGCGTTTGATATTGAGTGCTCTTACCCGTTAGTCATCCGTGAAGTACTCAGAAACTTCCTAAATTTCAGCTGATTTCCGGCCGCGTTGAGTTCCATTTTGAAATTTTTTAATAAAATGAAAAAATATCATTTAGGGGTAATAAACGTACTATAAACTAATAATAAAACTAATTACAGATTTGGCTTGTCGATCGCGAGACGAATCCAATAAGGGTAATTAACCATATTTAGCGGTGGTTACTGCATCACTGTTGCAAATCATAGATTAAGTAGGCTCATTAAATTCGTCTCGCGAAATACACTCCAGCCATGTAATAGATTCTTTTTTTCCGTTCACATTTAGTAAAATTCTCTTTGATGTGATGGGTGAAATTTTGTTTGGAGTAACTAAACATGGCCTTGGATCGGATATTCTCCTAATCAAATTTCTTCCTCTCCACGACGACCCCGCCCCAATCTTCCATGACAACGCCCTTGGTTGACCGTTGACCCCCACTGGCTGCTCCTCCCTGCAGGCTGCAGTCCGACGACTTCTCCTCCCAATTACACGTTTCTTTCCTTGTCACTCATGTCGCCGCCTACACCACGCTCTTTGGACCGAAGAAGCTTGCCTCCGCCGCGCTGCCAGGGCCACGCCGACTCACCACCGTATGTACCGCCGAGTGCACAGCAGACCCACGGGCAAGGTCTGGACCCGCCCACGGGTTGTCGAGTTTGGACCCAAAATAAGGCCCGCTGGCAGAAGTGGCTACGGGCCGGCTGGCGAGTATCTTTTGAGCCCAAACTCTTTTTCCCTCGGTTTGGATTTTTGTATTGGCATACCAGTGTGACTGACTATCAAACAAGTGCAGCGTTGTGGGCAGGATTTCCTATCCATCTTCATGCTACACCACTCGTTTTAAAACATAAGATATTTTAGTTTTATCATAAGTCTAAGTCATTTTTCATTTTGATCAACTTTATAAAAAATATATTAAGATCTATAATAATATCAAATAAGTGCACTGTCAAAATATAATTTATAGTGGATTTTATTGAACTAATTTTATGGTATAGGTGTTTATGCTTTTTTCTATAAATTTGATGAAAACTAAAGAGTATGAATTAGAAAAAAATTGCAAAACTAAATTGTCTCGTGTCTCTAGAAATGGAGGGAATACTACATTTACAATATCCCTAGTGCGCTTTCAGATTGGTTGAAAATTAATGTTGTCTTTAGAATTTTTGCAAGAGTTATTTATCAAGTGTTTCTAATTAAGACAATTTCCAAGATTTATTTACCAAGTGGCCAATGATTTTCTATTTTTTTTTAAAAAAATGTTGGCTTGATATTCTTGGTTGCTAATTAAGTTGTTTTCCTCTCCAAGGTGGTCTAATACTATAGCCTATATAAATCTCTCGAAGACATTATAGATTTTTTTAAAAAATATTAATAACCTTAAACCATTTGAGAAAAATGTTGAATATGTTGTAGTGTTGCAGAAGGTGGGAGGCTTACACATCACATTTTTGGTGAGCAAACAATTGTGATTGAGCACACGGACGTGGATCGGAGATGGTCACATCACATTTAGGGCTTGTTGACACTTGGTGTCAACAGGGCTCATTCGTTTATAGAGGATCCGTTCCATCGGGATTGAGGCCTTATAGGCAAGGGATTTATGATAGGTACAACAAGGAACCGAGATTTATTCCGGATCGTGAACCAATTTGCTCACGATAGGTATAATAAGAGACTGGGAATCAATTCACTGGTCGAGATGTGTGGAACCAATCCGGGTCTTTTGTTGTACCTATCGTGAGCAAATTGGTTCACAACCCAGAATAAATCCCGGTCCTTGTTGTACCTATCATAAATTCTTTGCCTATAAGGCCTCAATCCGGGTGGAACGGATCCTCCCCTTTTAGGCGCAACTTGATCATGGTGACCACCACAATGACGGGCGGATCGGATGGGGACCGCGGTGGGACAGTCCACCCCCTAACTCAATTACCGACCTCATGGCGATTGGCTCAAGGCGTCCGATGCGCCGCCGCTCCGCTGACAAGTTTTGCTTTTCAAGGTTACCTACCTACTAAGCTACCACTAACAAGTTAATCATTGGACAGGTCATCATTAAACTTGGCAAATGCATGCCTGGCCTATGCGAGTTAACATCAAATCCAAAGTCTAGCTGCACTGCTGCGCTCACCATCTACGATTGATTGAGCCTTCCGGTTAGGCGGTTACCATGCATCGGCTGCCGTCACTTATCTTGAGATGACTCTCATGAGCTTGTCGCGACATAACCTGCAGGCGACACTTTCAAGCTCCATCATCGTTCTAAGCACATTAATTAGTTATATATATAAGCACGAGCACAGTTCATTATTGACCATAGCAAGTACACGGAACAAACCGTTTCATCGTCTCCTACATATCAATAGGAGTACTCCCGCTACACCGTGCCAGAAACCATATTTTTGGAAACACCTACCTGACACTTTTTTTCAAGAGCCGATCGAGCTTTGGCACCGGCCACGGGATGGCAGGATCAATGGAGACTGGTGTAACGGTCTTCCCAACGTTCATGGTCATGGTGGGGATGTTTGGGGTGACGGGCGCCGTGCTGGGGTTCGTAGCCGACGGCAAAAGTCTCACTGTAAGCACAACACTATTACACTAACCATGTCCATGTTCTTGTTACTTTTTACTCTCTCGCGGTGTCCCCCTGTCTAGTGCCCTCGCCGGATCTGTTACTACTACATTGTTCCCAGAGTACCACTTCTTTGCATGAATGGTATAATCTGCAAGATGTTGACGACGACTTGACGGATTGATTGGTGTTCTTGTTCTTGCAGTCGGATGAAATCCACGTGTCTGGCTCTGGCGACGAGTGCGTGTACCCGGCCAACCTCGCTCAAGCGTTTGGGGTATGCGGGATGCTCCTACTGATGGTGGCCCAGATCATCGCCTCGGCGGCCGGCGTCTGCTGCCGGCCAGGGGGCGGCGCTTCCAAGGCCACTAGGCGAGTAGCCGTGGGCGTCGTCCTCTTCATCCTCTCATGGTGAGTAGCCCGCATGCGCCGGCCAGCTTCGCCGTTCCCAATCCAAGTCCAAGTCCAAGCAATATACCTCCTGCTCAGACCGGTATATGGTGGCATATGTGTGTGCATGCAGGGTAATGACCGTGATCGCTGTGCGGTACTACTGCCGAGGCGTGGACTGGAACACGCCCGGGACGCGCCGCGCAGACTTGACCGCCGCCCGCGACGAGGAGTGCTTCTACCTCAAGGGCGGTGAATTCGTCAGGGCGGCCGTGCTGAGCATCGTGGCCACCCCCGTCGCGATCATGTCATGCTTCCTTCTGCGCGCGCCAGCTGCAACGCCTGAGCCGGTGGAAGGCGCCGCCGAGCCCAAGCCCGACAGCGCCTGAGCGGTGGCCGGCGGCTTCAGGGAACGGGCATGCGCACGGGTATGGCCAAGCTCACGCATAGATGACTGCTTGGATGTTAGGAGATGCTAGTACGCAAGGAGAGCGACTGCTTGGTTTGTTCGCATTATCGATTTCAATTGTTTAAGTAGCAATAAATATATTTTTCTCGCATAAATAAATAACTTAAATCTATTTGAACACAAGGATCAATTTTGAACAGCGTTCAATTTGGATATATATCACATTATTCATTTCAAAAAGATATAAGTCTCAGTTCTAATAAATTTGAACAATTGCTTGCACACTGAGTATAGATTAAAATTCTGATATTAAGCGAAGGAAAATATATACTAGAGTATTTGTATACACTTAAGGCATGTTAAATGTCATGGTTTTACGGTATTAATAAACTCCAAAACAGTGTTATCCTAAACGCTAAACGGTAAACAGTCGGCCACCCACCGTTTAACTCATTATACGGACTAAACGGCCAATTAAATGGATTAAACGGCCATTAAATGGGCTAAACGGATGATTAAACGGACACAGTTAGGCACTGTGTAGCGTTTAAATGGGTGTGTAAACGGGCTAAACGGCCGTTTAGGCGAATAGTGCTCCAAAATGAGCTCCCAACTAATCGAAGTTTGTAAAATCCAAAAGGACTATTTCTACTCCAATCAGGACATCTTTATTAGAGCATCTCAAACTAAACAAGACACATGTTTGTTTGGATGCTCTAGTTATAGAAAATATAATATCAAGAAACTGTCAAAGTGGTTCGGACGGAGGGGTTGTAAAGTTTTCGAAGGTGTCATCACTATTGTAAGGACCATTATTATCCTCATCGGTCCATACTGTAAGGATCTAGATGTTGCCTAGAGTGGGAGTGAATAGGCGAGATGACCAATTAAAAACTTCAAATCCAACTTCTCAACCGGCTGTCAGTCACAGGCGGGTTAAACCGGCCCTTAGGCAATGAGCTGTCCAAAGTGTTGCTCGTCCCCCTTTTGTTCTTCTAGCATCAGATGAATTTGAGGCACTACTTGTGCAGATGGATTCCAATAGGATTATCAAGTCCCTGCACACAATTAGAGTATACCCAAGTAGATCGAAGCGAAAGCAAATATAAAGCTAGAAAAGAACATGTGATGTAAAGTGAAGTGGAGACACAAGGATTTGTTTTCCAAAGTTCAGACCTGCTGCAAGCCCCAAGCTAGTTCAGCGGTTCCTAGTCTCCGTTTGAGGAACCCCGCAAGGTTGCCTCGCCAAGGTGTATACACGCCACACCTTAGCCCTTCACTAAGATGGTCATTTTCCACGAAGGAGGCAAGACCAGCCTATACAAACTTCAAGCCGCTCGCCACACAAATGGGAGCTCACCGGCGACGCCTAGAGGAGCCAAGCTCCAAGAGTAACAAAAGCACAAGTAACATTTGATGCTAACCACAAGTGCTCAAGCTATGGATTTGCTCTCTAGTGCTCTCAGAAGGTCTCTAAGCTCACAAAGCTCTCAAGCTCACACACGAATGTTTCTCTCAAACCCAACTCAAGGATTTCTACCAACTCAAGCAAACTCACAAAGAGTGGTTGGGAAGAGTTTCTCTGCTGTTAGAATGTGTCAAGGAGACTTAGAAATCACATAGAGAACCAGCAGCCCTCAAAGGAGAGGGCTAGGGGTATAAATACCCCACCCGACAAAAACTAGCCGTTAGGATTTTGCCATGGCCAGTTAAACCGCCACCTGAGACTGCTTAAACCGTCAGTTCAAATAAACTAGCCGTTGAAGCCTGTCAGAGGCAGTTAAACTGGCCCTGAGGGGCGGTTAAACCGCCCTAGGACAGTGAGCACCTACTTACTTACTTTTTAGTTGACTCTCAAGGCTATCGGTAAACTGTTGAGCACTATTATGGTCTTTAGTCATTCATTCAATGTGACATCCATCTTGATAGTACGACACACCTATACTCAAGAAAAAAATATAAAACCAAATTATTCACTTGAGTTTGTATGTCTTCAACTATCTCGCACATGATCAATTCTTCTTCTTGAGGACTGTCCACATTGTTCTTAGCTTGAGCAAATTAAAAACCATCTTGAGCTAGTGATTTGAACCTTAGTGTTAGAATGAAATCCACTTCTAGTTCAAGTCACCTTTCTTCAATAGAGATTGACGCTTGCTAATATGAAAACCACATGTGATCATGATCCGTCAAGTCGATCCGTAGAAAGTTTCGTCGCCCTAGCAAAGAATCCATGACTCAAGTCTCAACTTGATCACACAATGCTTAGTCCCTAGAAACACCATCCTGAAATCCAACCTTTCGTCCATGCTTCACACTTAGCTTAACATAAGCTAGTATCATTCATGAAAACCAATTCTTGATATGCAATCAATCCATGTTTAATTGTTTAAAAGTCATCATGTCTTGTATGCAAGCCATTTATCAATTATGGGCCAAGTAATAGTCCATATCAACATGCCTCTTTCACTATTCAATCCTAGCTTGCATCTTTCAACAATTTAATCCAATCATAGTCATGATGTTCCATATATATATGTTAACAAGTATTTGTTGAGTTAGAGATCAAGTCTCTTTCCTTATTTCAGATTCACTTGTTGTACATAAATTTTTATCGTTATGAGAACCATCATTCTTGCTTATGAGTCATACATCATGCATCCAACCAATGAATACACAAGCATCTTAAATATACAAATTAAATCCTGCTCATAAACTTTACAAAACACATTAGTCCTTTAATCATTTTGTCACTTAATTCACCAAAACCCACTTAAGGGACTAGATGCACTTTCAGTCTCCCCTTTTTGGTGATTGATGACAACCCGATTAAAACTTACAAAAAGAAATATCAATACTTTTAAATTCTCAGATTTAGAGTAAGCTCCCCCTTAATATGTGCAAGATAGAAAATTTTTATGAGCTTGGCCTCAAATGCCAATTATTGCACATGCTTCAAATAAATCATGGAGCTCCCCTAAATCTCAGAATCTGTGGGGTGCAACAGGTGTGTGATGCAAACAAGAACAAATACGCGATGCATATGACAAGTAGCACAAAAAGTAATGAAGAAGATGTTTGTGCTGTTGTCAGCTGCCAGGCGGTTTAAACCGCCCCAGAGGGCCGATTTAATCGCCCTAACTGGCAGCCACAAAAACTAAAATAACAAACATCATCCAAACATGCATCACACTAACACAATGTCACGATAACATAAATAAGTTCAACACACAGTACACACTACAAGTTCTCAATTCCACAAATAGATAAAGTTTGAATTTATTACAGATCCAAGTCTCATGACACACTGAGGCCGGTTTAACCGCCACTAGGGGCCGATTAAACCGCCCTACCCACACCAGCTAAGCTGAAACTGAGATGAAGCTTTAATCCTTGCTCTTCTCCCCCTTTGTCATCTATCAACAAGAAAGGCCTGAAAAAGAGCCTCTATAGCAGACCATCTCCATCACCACCCATGAAGGGTTCCACCCATAATCATGTCCTTCATTCATCCAATGCATAGGTGGGTTTAAATATAAGGAATTTGGCATGGTGATTTCAGAAAAGGATGCGGTTATACTATTAGAACTTGCGGACGTACCAGTGGGAGCGTTAGGGTTAAAAAGATTGGTCGAGATGCGATGTGCACATTCCTCACCTGCTGAGGATGTAGTGCCTGCTGCAGCTGAATATGAGGCACTAGGGTCAACAAGACCTAGGCCTGTCGATGAACCACCTAAAAAGCTGCCATAGCCAAGTCTTGATGCATACTCAGACTGAGGCATCAAGCCACTGGAAGTAGTCATGCCAGCAAAGGAAATACCAAAACCTCTGTAATCAGGACCATAGTGCTATGGTGGAACAAATGGAGAGGCTGCTGGTGTGGCTCTCGCTGCTGCTCCTCTAGCTGCTGCTGCTAAATGTGCCTATGCTGCTGCAACTTCCTCTATAGTAGGAGTGGCTTGGCTAGAAGAGGATCCACTTTCATCGGGATAGAATGTGCCATAGAAGTTTGTATTTTGAAACCCTTGAATCATGTCATTGACTGAAGGTATTTCAGGCGCTGGCATAGTGGGTGTGATAGGTGACCGAGGAGGTTGAAGATTTTGGACACTATGTAGCAACTTGATAGAATCCCTTGTCTTCTTTTCTTTTATTCTATTTTCCCTTTCAGCCGTCATAATGTTCCTCTGTTTCTGGCAAATCCCACCAAAAAGGTTGAACAATCTTCTAAAGGTGGAAGTACGCTTTCTGTGCCTAGAATGAGAGGGTCATGCCTGCCCAGACCCAGGACGGTTAAACTGGGGTGGTGACCCGGTTAAACCGCCCCCGGCCTGAGGGGCAACTTGTTCTCCAAACAGCTGCTCCTCCCCTTGAATCTCTGTCGCTGGCTCAGTCACAGTTGGTGATGGTCCTGGAGATCTATTGGGTGAGATCAATCTGACCCGAGAAGGTTTGTTTGGCCTAAGAGGCTCATGTTTCCAATCAACTTTAACTCGGCCAACATCCGTAGCACCTTTAATGAAATGCATGATATAAGGTGCATATCCATAGCTGCTAGATGGGTGCTCTGAGATGTGCTTGATTTCCTCCCAAATATAATCTGCAACATTGAAACGTTGGGCACCCGAACGCATATGCCACATCAAGTCCCTCATGTGGCGAGTAATATATGAGGTACTTTCACCACGAGGGGAAATGGTAACTTTGAACAATCTATTTAGCACTATGTAGTATGTGTAGAGTTCCCCAATATGCCCAAACTTTGAAGGGTCTGTCCCTGATGGATACATGAAGCCAAGGTCCTTGGCTTCCATATACTCCGGAGTGTGAATAATATGATGCATTGGATCATTCTCAACATCAAGATACCCACAAAAAATCATCAAATGTGACATAGAAATCACTGCCCTCGGTCCTCCAAAATATAGCTCTATCATCATCTTGATGACCAAAGTAGACCGTGGCATAGAATTGAGCAATGACCTCTCTATTCCAATTGCACATGAATCCCATCAAGGCCTTGATCCCTTGCATATCACATGCTTCTATGACTTGATTAAATACAACATGATTAGCTCTAGTCATATGCTCCCAATCAATCCACTTTGCATCCAATTTGACATTAGGCGTCCTATCTAAGATGGTATTATAGAAATCCTGTTGAAAGATGGTGTGGAATCTATAATCAGTGGTTGTGGTCCTGATTTCATCATATGGATTCTTCCTTCTGTTTTTCTTGGCTAAGTCTGCCATCCCAGTAGCACAATAATCAACTGCCCTCAATCTAGCTGGACAGATAGGGTGCCTAGTTCTCAACACAACACTCTCAGCTCTGGGGGCTCTCTATCTAGGCTATGAGCTCAAGTGGCTCCCACTGTGTGCCTCTGGGCTTGCTGCCCCATCATCACCGCCACCACCACCATCACCACCACTATCACTCTCCTTAGCTGCTGCCTTTCCATGAGGATCTTCTCTATAGTCCTCATCCTCCACACTATCATCACTGCCTGACCTACTCCCTTGCTTAGTCTCATCTTCCTCAACAATCTCATCAATCTCCTGCACAGCTGCCCTGTTGGGTTGTCTTGGCCTTAAAGTTCTACCCACTCCAGCACTGGAACTAGAACCGGCTTGAGTATTAAACTTGCTTTTCTTTCTCTGTTGTCCAGACATGCCGCCTCTGTCCCGAGTCACAAAAGATAGAGAACAACATGTATAAGGTCTCAGGAGCAGAAGTGATCGAAGGGAAGAATGAGAATGGTGAGTATTGAGCTTTTGGATCAGTTCTGTCAGGGGCGGTTAAACCGCATCTGGCAAAACTGAGCCAAAGACTTAAACATACCATTCTTAGACAAAGATATCTAGATGATCAAAGCGTGCGTGAGGAGATTGCTAGCAGTCACTGGATATAACTGAGAAAAACTGAACCATGACAAGTTTCAACCTATATTCCAATCTGAAGCAGGAGACATACACCATGTTTTAGATAAAGCAGATAAAACATGAGAACAATCCTAGGTGAAAGAGTCTTGATCATATTGCTAGATCACAATATTTGGGACTTGCCTGCCTGAGGTGGTTAAACTGCCCCTGGCAGTCAAACCCTAAATTTTTGAATCCGAGCAATGCGACCAAGGAAACTTGACAAGATTTCTAGGATGTGCTTCTATAGGCTATTTCAGGGTGATTGACCAAAGGAAACTCAAATCTATGGGCTCAAAAAGTACATCGATGAAGAACAAGCCTTGAGTACCTTTGGAGAGAGGAAACCGAAATTTAATCTTCAAAACAACTAGGGGCTCGGTTAAACTGACCAAGGACGGTGCAAATCTTCAAGGGGACCAAACTTTCCTTTGTGGAATCCTTAAATCACTATGGGAGGGAGAGAGCTCGAGAGAGGTAGTGTCTGGGAGGTAGGAGAAGGTGTCGGTGGTGAAAGAGGACGAAGGGGTAGGTTTGGATAAGATTTGGGACTGTATACTCACGGGATGGGTAAAAGAGTAACTTTCAGGTAGACCCTGTTAAACCGCCTAGAGGGGGCGGTTAAACTGCCAGACTTGTGAGAGATCAGAGAAAGATCTGAATTTGATAGATTCTGATCTCCAAACCTTTCGCACTTGATTGATATGCGATATTATTTTGATTAATCCAAGATGGGCATCATTTATCTCAGAAGAATGTGTTTTTCCAAACATTTCATATTTTTGTTGCTTCTTCTAACAAAAAGTGGATGGGTAGATATGGATCTTCATGGACTTGAGAAATTTCACTACTAGTGACTAGCCAACTATCAGACAATTTGAACAATGGTCACAGTAGATCAATTTTGGTGAAGGACCAAAAATCAAAATATTTTTCAAAAACACACTTCCTACCATGCTAGTAAATGATTTTCAAAAATCCTATCCTATGACACAACAAGTGTATGGCAGTCCTAGATAAGTACCATGTCGGCATGTTTAGTTCATATCTTGCTCAAGAATGTGCGTTTGACCAAGTCAACATTTTAGAAAGATATCAACTAAATATCCGAGAGGCAACCCAAGAGAGATTAAACTGGACTACACACACAAAGGCACACACTAGCATGTATAGATGTCCTAAATGATTCAAAAGTAAACATGAAACATGAATTCGTGGGAACATACTTTGGCCATTTAGGTTAATCCACTTGGTGCAATTTAATTTTAGCTCAAGGCTTGCTCTCAAGAGAAGTATTTTTCACTAGAATCAAATAAAGAGAGAAAGCATTAATTTACACAAGTATTAGTTTTACTTCGGTGACCTTTCTGTATGGAAGGCATGGTGATCGCCGAGAGCAAAACCTCATGATATAGACTAAAATTCTTTTCTCAATGCATATGTAGAAGTATTGTGGAGAAACCAATATGTATTCATAATCTCCAGATCTAGGGAATGGACCCATAAAGTCTATCCCCCATACGTCGAATATTTCCACTTGGAGATTGTTGGTGAGTGGCATAGCGTCCCTTGCATTGATATTTCCATGCTTCTGGCACCTTGCACATCTCCTGACAAACTCTCGTGCATCCTCATGCATGGTTGGCCAAAAGAAACCACTTTGCCACACCTTGGCATGTGTCCGAAAAGATCCATAATGACCTCCATATGGTGATGCATGGCACCATTCCAAAATCTTGTAAGCTTCGCAAGCCGGCACACATCGCCCGTAATTTATAGGAGATGAAGTCAGGATAGCTTATTGCGGACGCATTGACTAAGCTCTAGACTTTACTCTAGCAGCCTCACCAGCAGCACGTAACTATGTTTTCTTAGTGGAATGCTTGACACCATTACTCTAGAAGGTCCAACGATCGAGTGGTATTTTTTATTCTTTTTTCTCTCCTACTAGTAGTTTTTTTTCTATTTTATGATACTTTGAAAGAGGGGAAACTCCCGCGTGGTCCCCTTTTTTGGATTCTTTCTTGCTTTAGTTCTCGCCGGAAACGGCTCGGCGGCGCACGCTATGGAACACCCCACGGGTGGGGACGCACCTAGTGAAGCGGGCCCGTCTGGATCCGCTGCGCCCAACCCAGCGCGACTGTTGGCACTCCTTAGCGTCACGTTTTTAGCAACGCTCAAGAGCGTGAAGATATATGTCGTTGTATGCAAAATGAATTCTGCAAGCGCACAGAATATATCTCGTTGTAGCACTTCACCTCGGGAGTTATCCCAGGGTATCGTATTTATATTTCCGCAGGGAAGCAGATGGTTAAAGTGTATTGAAGAATGATATGATAAATCTTGCCAGAAATATCAAGCCAAAAACCCAAGGGTACAAACTCTAGGTTTGAGGGATAATGGTCAAATGAATGACCGGATAGAAGGTCTGAAAGACCAGCGACACACAGGAGCTCCTAATTCTATAGAAAAGGAAAGATGTTGGGAGAGACCGGACTTAGATACTTCCTAACTCAGAGCGAAAGACACTCTAGCCTTAGCCTAGACTCTAGCTTAGATACCGGGAACAGAGCTCGCTTCGACGGCTAGAACAGGAGAACCTCAGAACGGGGTGAGAGAGGGGGTTCTCCGGGCTCAGCACTACTGTTATGAATACACCCGAACGTGGTGGACTACGAAGGACGGACAGGGCTGTCACCACCTGCCGCCTACCACTGCAGTTCCGTGGGGTGCAACACACTTCCTAGTTAATCAACAAGCCAGACACCACGTCTGCACTCGAATGATTAAGATTTCTCTTGAGGCCTGTCAAGAGAAATCCCCGTCTTCCCTAAGGCGTCTTACGGCCCAGTCAAGGCGAGCAAACCCGCGAGATAAAACCCGGTAGAGCTAAAACTAAACCCTACACTAAAACTAAAGGGGGACAAAACTTAACTCTGAAAAGAGCTAAGAACTTTACTCTAAGAGAAGAGCAAGAGATAAATATGCAAGATAACTTAAGCTCTGAATAAGATAGTATTGTTTTGATAAACTCTTCAAAAGAAGAAAAGGATACAAGAGCTTTATCCAGAACTTCGAAGACTCGAAGATCCGAGCTAAGCTCGACTCGACTCTACTCCCAACTCTAATCCTAGTCTAAGAAATGGAAAAGATACAAGAGCTCCCTTCAAGTAAAGACTTGAGAAGTGTGGTGTGTGTCTTGGATGGAAGAGAAGGCAGCCTTTTATAGCCTCCCAAGGTCGGTAGCACCCGTAACCGTCACGCCACCGGCCTGCTTAACCTCTACGCGAAAGATGATCGCGTGAAGAGGCAGCAGCAGCCGGCCTGGATCGGCCTACACCTGGCGCCCCTGGCCACCGCCTTCGTCGTGGATGCTCCTGATTGCTTCCTAAGGTCGGTAACGGTTGCGTCTAGTTGAGGCTATCCAAGAATCCGAGGTAAGTGGGCCCTTCAATCCATGTGTTTCCCACTCTAAGCCTTTCGGGTCCTTGGATCAAACCGACGTTGATTGCACGGTGCTTGATCATCCTGGGTGTTTGCTTGAGCTCCTGGATCAGTGACGTGGCCAGACCTGGCCAGGGGAGGCCGGTCGGCCTAGGCTAGGCCGGCCGGCCTGGCTCTGTGCCAGGTTTGGCCCTTGTTTCACCTGTTTCATCCTGCAACCATAACTCATCCAAAACTTGTGGAATTTGTCAGTATAAACACTTTTATGCATGGAACATGGTATGATCATCCTCATTTCACCGAATTGTTGACGGTCAAAACTGGGTTGTAATGGCCGTCAACACGCCCCCAAGCTTAGACTCTTGCTCGTCCTCGAGCAAGGCTAAACTCTAGGTTCGGCGGGTCAGGAGTTGCTTCAATGTGTATACTCTCTAAGTACCTTGTACTTAAGCCAAAACTCAACAAATCATTTGAATAAGTTGGCATAAAAGAGAACTCATACCATGATTCAACGTGGGGCTGCACGGTTCACGTCTTGGGCTGTTGAGAGCCTGAACGGTCATTTTCAAAGTATTTCCTGCAACTTTTCAGGTTCCATCTCGGAGATATGAATTTTTTTCAAAAGATGGTTAAATCACTCCCCGATGGTACTCTCGAGTCACTCAAGGTGTTTAGCCCTCACTTTTGGTCAGTTGTGACCAACTTTCCCTACACTAAGGCTGAAGTGGAGTTATAGGTAGGGTAAGGGTGGCATACCTTGGTTACCTCTGTTGTCGAGTCGAAGAGTGGTTCGCGAGCGATGACACTCGTCAAATTCCGGTCTTTGGAATTCATGGGTTTTCAAGTGGAAAGGGTGAAGGTGTTTGTGCTCAAAGGGTCATTGAACTCCTTGCTCTCTTTCTCTCTTGATTTGAGATGCTTCTTTCTATTTTTTCTTTGGATGGAGCATTTGTCTCCATCTATTCTCTCTTTTTTTTCTAATGCATCTCTTTTTCTCCTTTGGTAACAGAGAGGGTATTCAACTTTGTATGGAGCAGATGATGACCTTTGGGATGAGCTTGATGGTTGTTGCGAGTGTATGTCAACGACGGTGGACATCAACCCCGGAGTGGGAGATTGATTAGTCGGACATTTGAGGCTATGTGATGGGAAAGACCGGTAAATGACAAGTGTCTTCTGCAAGCGGACTTCACCATTCGACAAGACTCAAAATAACTCAAGATAGCTTATGGTAGCTCGTAAGATATAAATGCTTTGGCTCTGGATAGGACATTTAAACCGTCGGGGAAGATTTACCATGTAACATTTTATAAAAACTTCCGAGAGGTTCCTTACTAAGCATACATTTATACTCCGAATTTAACCATATCTAAACTCACAACAACTTAGGCAATGAACTTATGCTCTCCTTAAAGTAAGAGATTAAGCATGAGGCACTTAAAGGGCATAAGGCTCCGTTTGGAAGTTGGTTTTGAGCTGGAGGAATTGAATTGGGTATGAATACCAAATCTGAAGTGGAAATGGAAATGGCCTGCAATTCCAATTCTGCTGTTTGGATGCATATGTAATTGGTAGCTAGAATCAAAGGTAGCAACCAATTCAATTCTTGTTTGGATGTACAACATGTTGAATTGTATACTTTGAGGAGTTGGAGTTTGAACAAGTTACCACGCTGTACATGTATGAAAATATAGTTTCCATGACTTTTACATATATAATGAAATGTTTTCAATAAAAATATTGCAAAATGATATTTAAATAGCTAGAATATTCTGAAAAATTCAAAAAATAGTATGAATATCATGAAAAATATATGAGAAAATGGTGACAACAATAACATAGCAGCAGCCATTAGATAGGCAATAACATGACAACATTACTTCGAGTTTGTCACAAGTACCAACAAAAGTTCTTTCTGTACGTAGGATAGCCCATTTTTTCTTTGCCAAACCAAAAGTTCTCTCTACAACATTTCTAGCACGAGAATGACGCAAGTTATATAACTCTTTGGAAGTTTTAGGCTGCTGTTGACTTGAAGCCCACTCTTTCAAGTGGTACCGAGTGGATCTGAATGGAGCTAGAAATCCAGGTCCATTGGTGTATCCAGCATCAACTAAATAATATTTTCCTATTGTCAAGCAATTGAGTTAGTTAAGAAACAAATAAAAGAAATAAAATGCCAAGACAAAGATTCCGTACCCTTAGGTACAACAAATCCATCTTGGCGACTCATTGCATCACGTAGAACTCTTGAGTCAGAGGCTGAACCCTCCCAGCCAGGTAACACATACAAGAATTTCATGTTCAATCAACCACACCTAGCATATTAGTGGTGATCTGTTGCTTTCTGTTCCTATACCTCCCTTGGTCAGCCAGAGGTACACACACATCAACATGACACCCATCTAGTGCTCCAAGTGCATTGCCAAACCACTTCCATTTATAATCATCAGGTGGTTGCGTAGAAGGATCAGGAAGCTTAATGAACTCCACACTTAGAGATAGAATGGCAGTCAACACATCAGAAAAGTGCCTACTGATAGTCTCTAAAGAACGCTTGTAAGTGCCACGAAGCATCCTTAATTTAATACCATGTCCAACCACTAGCAAGAACATAGCAACCTTTTCTTCCACACTAATATAGACGCTGTCACGCAGACCACACCTTTCCCGCAATATGGCGCACAAATCATGGAAGTTTCTTTTAGTCAAACGCAACTTATCATAGCATGTAACTTCAGACCCATCATACATCTCCTTGAGCAAATACTTCCTATTATTGTGTCGCTGCTCATCACTGCTAAAGCACCCTAAATTCCTTGGTGCTCGCTGCGAACTAAGATATGCATACCCAAGAACAACTGACTCAAAGTATAGTTTTGTCAACACAATCCTTCTCTTCTTTCTTCTTTTATTTTCTTCAGTTATATAAGAAACCAACTCGAGATCTGACATTTTATAGCTACAATGCACACACACCATTCATAAACATTATGGCATACAGCGAAGACACATCAATTAGACACCACATACCTTCAATCAGCCAGAGCAGCAACCCAGCGCTTGGTGAAGTAACCTGAAAAATACAAGCAGACTGTAGTTAGGGTTTCCATGTGTGCTGCAATTGAGTGTCACAGATGAGGAAAGGGTAATGGGGAAGCGCCACGGATCTTCAGGGATGAGGGACTAAGCAAACAACCAAGGGGGAGGAGATGGGAGGCGCTATGGATCTGTAGGGGCTGCACATACACGAACTCATCTAGGAAACATGTACAGGGAGTTGGGAGCGAGAGATTGCAGCAGGGAGAAGGGGAAAGGGCGGAGGCTTGCCGGAGATGCAAGAGCACGACGAAGAGAGCCGGAGGAAGGGAACCAGCGGCGGCGGCCTCTCGAGGTCACCGTTCCGCCTGTCCTACTCCCGTCGCTTGGACGCAGGCGTCTAATTTTTCGTGACTGAGGACGAAGCGGTACGCGGGGGGAGGGGCAGAATTAAGATTCCGAGCAATACAGGAGCGGGAACGCTCGGAATCGTGGGCGGGCTCGCGTAAAGGCCGCCAAAACCGTGCGGTATTCGCGTCTCATTTCCGTCCGTCAATACTGAGTACACCCAAACGGCTGAATTAGGCGCTAGTTAATTCCAATTCACGATTCCAGCCGTGAAAGCCAACTTCCAAACGGAGCCTAAACCATATTCCATACATAAGGAGCTTTTTATTCAACATGTTTTTTGCTTTTTTTATTCATAACTATTATGTCATCACGGCAAGGCAAGGCAAGTAAGACGCTTTCGAACATACCTGGGACTCCCCCAAGCTTTGTTGAAGCTCACTGGTAGTACTGATTGGGGTCGTAGTGCATGTAGTCGAAGAAGCCGTGCATGTTGGTCTAGAGGGATGTGGTCATCCCCCAGTTCTGCTGGGTGAGGTCAGTGTTGTGTGCGACTTCATCTCTGAGCTGCTGCTGCTGTAGAGTCACCGTCTCCAACCTGGTACTAAGATCAGCGATCCCCCGGGAGACCGGGTTTTCGTAGTCATACCTGGCGGAGGCAGATGGTCCGACCTGCGGGCCGTATCCTGCCGTCCCTTGATGGTAGTCGAACGCCTCCTCGGAACTCATATGGGCAGTGGGGTTCTCGGGCTGCTGCTGGTAGTCGTACTCGGTCTGCAGCTGGTAGTGGTACTCGGGCTGCTGCTGCTGGTGGTACTCGGGCTGAGGTGCGGTAGAAGTTCCGGCTTCACTGTCGTGCCTGGTTCGCCTACCACGTGTCATAGGGCCTGCAACACTGTGGCGAGCGGGCTCCTTCCTTCTGAGCTGCATGGTTAGACTTTTCGCTAATCTCAGCGACAAAGCCGGGCATGGAAGCTTGACTTCATCGATGAAACCAGGATAACACATAAAAAGAGTATGGTCAGGGCCCTCGCGCAACAAGTGACCCTGGATAAAATGGTCTACAGCAATGCAACTTTGATACTCTTGTGTAGCGGGAAAGAAAGTGACTTGAGCGCCCTGCAAAGCACCAACGTGGGTGACAATGCGGGTGACTAGCGAGGTTATGTCAATCGTGGCTCGGCCAGTGACTAACCTCTGCCAATCATCAAGCATGCTCATGACAGGCGAGAAATGAATTTTCTTGACCATGGCATAAAGGCACTCCAAATCAGGCAAAAGGCAAAGATGCAAATCAGCTCGTGGGTGATCCACCATAGCGATCCATTTTGCCACAAAGCGAAGAGTGGGCTTATGGATGGCTGTGATGCTGTTTTTCCCAGAGGACGGCTCACTTGTGATGCTATCCCACCATGTGGCACGGTTGTATTGGTGGTTAGTCACCAAAAGGTTAGCGTCAATGATGCATCTCTTGTTGAAACCAAGAGCCTCACTGAGCTGTTTCGGGGTCAAGGTAAAATCCTCGTTGAAAAACTGAAAGCAAATGTTCGTCTCGTTGGGAAGAACTTCAATTTTTAAGCTCATCAAAAACTCCATGGTAAGAAAGTGTGAACCTATTTCCGAGACGGGGTAGAAGTTTTGCCATCCAGCGTTGTTGAAAGCCGTTCCATGTCTCCTCCGAGACCGGTCCTGATCAGCAACATGGGGTCGAAGTACTTGGCATGCGTGTAGTCGCGGGTCTGGAGCTTGGCAAGCACCGTTCTCTCCTCTTTGGTCCTGGCAATGATGTGCTCAATCTGGGTCATGATCCGATGCGGAGCCTGTTCCGGGGCACTTCTTGCCTCTCCTCCTCCTGGAACTCTGTGTCTTGTTGAGCAGAGTCAACAGACATAGTGTCTCGGGAGGCAGACGATCCCTGAGAGCTGCGGGAGCTTGAGGAGCTGAGCTTTGTCACGACTCCACGTGCCGTCTGACGCGCCCTTGACCACATGATTCCTGCAAAAGGTTAGTCTCACAATACCCGAAGGAAATCAGAGGTTAGGCAGTCAGAAGTTAGGCGTTCTTGTGGGGTAAGAACCACCACAAATGTTCTCGTTCTACCGGCAGAGGCTTGTTCTCACAAGATTTCAGGGATGGATTTTAACAGAATTTTCTTGTGGTTAAAACTCTAACCTTGCTTAGAGATTTTTGAATTTCAGAACAAGAGAGAAGTGAAGCGATCAGGATGCTTTCATACCTGTGCTTGGGGCGATCTTCTCAAGAGCTGAGCACCGGCTTTTATAGAGGCGAGGCAGGGGGAGGCCGGCCGGCCTAGGGTAGGCCGGCCGGCCTACACATGGCACGGCTGGTGCCCATCCCTTGCGTCGGTGGTCTAAATCCTGTGCATCGTGCTTTGGTAGGTGAGGATGGGACTGGAGCGGTGGAGAGAGACCGGCTGGCCTACATGGGGCCGTTCGGCCTGGTGCTGGCTCCATTTTCCTCCATCCTTTTGTATCATGCCCATGCACGTTTGCTTCTTGTCCTCGTCGGTGATCTGGCCATAGTCATTGACAAGTGGGGCCGGTCGGCCTGGAATTTGGCCGAATTATATATATATATATATATATATATATATATATATATATATATATATATATATGCGCTAATAAAATATGAATGCAAGTTTCGAAAATTAATCATGCTGAGTTGAAAGAAAGATTTAGAAAAGGAAACCTATTCTATATGTAATGCATGGATACGTACCATATACCTTATGGCGAGGGCTCGAGTTTTACGTTCTGAGCGGAACTCTCAAATTCTTCGTTCGGGGCTGCTTTTGTAACACCCTCCAAATTAAATAAAATTAATATTAAGATTATTTAAATAAATACTAGACTCATTAGAGTAATTATAGTTTTAAAAAGAAATGAATATGGAAAATAAACTATGGCAAATAAAGGGATGTTCCACAACTTGAATGCTAAAACAAGTCTCTAAAACCCTAGAATAAACTAGTAAAGTTTTGATTCAAATTTGAATTTAAATTTCCTTTCAAAAACCTATTCAAATAAATGAAAAACTGTTTAAACGTTGACCTGGCCGGAACTAGGATTTCAGCCCAACCCCCGAAGTCTATTCCACCCCCCTCGAATTCCTCTTCACCGCCTTCCTTCCTTCCCCCAGGCCGGCCCATGGCCTGCGGCCCGCGCGCGCCCTCCCCTTCAGCCGCCAGCAGCGCGCGGCCTGCGGCCCAGCTCCCGCACGGCCTAGCGGCCCAGCCGCGCCCCTCCACCTCCCTCCGGCCCAGTCACCTCCCGCCGCCCTTCCCGGCCCGCGTGCCTCCCCTCCTCTCCTGGCCGGCCCACGGCCCATGCGCAGCCAGCCGGCCCGCCCCTCCTTCCCGCGCACAGCCCACCGCCGGCCTCAGCCCAGGCCGCCTAACGGCCCAGCCGCGCTCCTCCACCTTCCCCCCTGGCCCGTGTGGCCCCCGCGCGCTCCAGCCCAGGTGGCCGCGCAGTCCAGTAGGCCGTGGCCCGAGCTGAGCCGCCCACCCGGCCTGCCTCCTACCTCGCTACCCTAAGCGCCGCCGCCACCCCCAGCCAGCTCCGCCGCCGCCGCCGCTCCGGCGGCCAAGACCTCGCCGCTGCTCGTCGCTGGGAACCCCTTCCCCTCTCTCTACCCATTTTCCCCCTTCGCCTTGGCTCCCGCGCGCCCCTGCCCCAGCCGGCCGGCCACCATGGCCACTCGGCCGGCTGTGCCTCACGCCGACCACTGCCAACTGCGCCGCAAGCATCACGTACGTGCCGCTGCTCGCCAACGCGTGACCGGGTGCCACCTTCCCCCTTCCCTGCAAAGCCGAGCCGAGCCCTCCTCCTGTCCTTGCCGTCGGCGCACGCCTCTTCCCCTTCCCCTTCCTGCCACGGGTGCGAGGCTGGTGCAGGGTCTCACGTGGTCCTCTCCTGCCTGCCACCCAGCCCCGACGGCAGGCAACACCAGCACGAGGGGCACGGCCCCGCTTCCTCCCCTGCCCACTTCCTTAGCGCCCAAGGAGGCTGCTGCCGTGCTACCACGTCGCCCTGCTCGCTTCTCCCGCGCCACGTCGCCCTGCGTCGCTCGCACGCTAAGGCCAACACCGGCCGGCGGCCCTTCCCAGCTCTCCCTGCCCCAGCGCACCTATAAAAGGGGCAGCCCCCCCTCCGTTTCCTACTGCCCTCAAACAAGAGCTTCAGCTCTCTCTACACACGCACGTAGAGAGCAGCTCTCTGCTGGCACATGCAATAACACACGCACGAGAGCGCAGCTCTCTACACAATGCGGAAGCGCTGCCCACGTACACAATAGAAAGGTGCGCCAAGTGCTGCTCTGCTCCGTTCCCGGGTACGCTCGGAAACAGTCCAACCAGCGGCGTAGCTTTAGTCATACCACACTTTCCACGTACACATAGGAAAAGGTGCGCCACCTGCTGCTCTGCTCTGCTCTCGGGTACGCCCGGAACAGTCTAACCAGCGGCGTAGCTTTAGCCATTTCGCCCAGCATTGTGGACGATGCCAGTTCGGCTGGCCGCACAATGCCCGACCCCGCCGCTAAACCCCATCGCTGCTCGCCACTTCGCAACCCTAGCCGGGATGCCGCCCGATCCGAGTTTCCCGCTCAGTCCACCCTAGCCGTTGTAATGCCCGACCGAAACCCTGATCCTAGGCCACCTAGCAGTTATGCCGCCCAACCAAAAACCCTGGTTACTAAACCCTAGCCCGGCATAGCCGTTATGCCGCCCAACCAAAAAGCACCGGCTATTAAACCCTAGCCCCATATAGCCGTTGTGCCGCCCGAGTAAAACCCTAGGTAAAACCTAGCCCTTATGCTGCCCAACCCAAAATCCCAAGTATTAGCGAACCCTAGCCGTCATGCCGCCCATAATATTCTCGGAAAATTATATTAATAATTTTCCAGAATATTATTAGAAATTCAATCCAATATCCTTAATTATTTAGAAATCTATTTCTAAATAATTAATATAATTATTCAGGAATTACTTAGATATCCAGTAATTCTCAGAATAATTATCCCTAGCCCTTTCTCCCACACTTAGAAGCCACCCCACCGGCTAAACCCCTCCTAAGCCCCATCATCCTACCCATTAATTATTATTAAATAATTAATGGATAATCCATCAACAAATCCATCCAGATCCGTAGGTACGTCCCGAAATATCTATCTCCCATTTCTCTTTCTAATCTATAGGCATTGATTGATGTATTGATGTTATTTTATGTGTTTTATTGTTCGATAGCTTGACCGGGCCCGACGCGACGCCGGAGCTCCAGAAGGCCCGAAGCCCCGCCCGGTCGACATATGGTATACGCCCGCGTACGGAACGTATAAGGACCGACAATGAAGGCAAGTCTCACCAATAATATCACCCAATAACTAAAGTTTACCATTTCTGCAGCTTAAGCTATAAGGAGGCTTCACGTGGGTGGAAGCCTGGCTTCGCTATGTTGATGCTTTAAGATTGGGAGTGGAAGGATGGCCTCGCTAGGAGGATCCTAAGAGCCACTCTGATCTCAGCTAAGGACCGGTTCATGGGAGAGTCTTTCTAGTGCCTAGTACAACCCCGCATGCCAAAAAGGCACAGCCTACGGGAGTGCCTATTTATGTGAGGCCTTGATTCACACCCCACCAGCGGAACTTAGTAACCCAGCCCAAGGAGCCGTATGATTGGTGCAGAGTGCCGACCGGAGAACTGGGTAGCGCCTGGTGCCGAGTCGAGCACACACCAAGTCGGGAACGGGTATGCTGGAGACAGCCCCAGGCAGAGGACTGGGACTGGGCGGCACGGGTCGACTAGGATATAGGGTCGGAGACCCTGAGGGCCGAGGGCCCTAATTAATGCGCTCGCCGATCCGGGTCGACATCCGCGAGGCGGATGATTAGTGGCCCCTGCTTAGCCCCCAGTATTACCTGTGGCTGGACCTAGGGAATGCTGACCAGCGATGGTCACCGGTGGGTACGAGTCTCGTAGGGCAGTACCTGCCTTGACGAAGGTAGGGACTGACCGAATGCGGGGTAGATAAGTACGACCTCTGCAGAGTGTAAAACCTATCTTGATAGCCGTGACTCCGGAATAGTCCACTTAGTCAAAGCCCCCATTGATTAGATTTATTTTATTGCGAAGAGAACCCGGACGGCAGGAGTGCCGATGACTGGGTTCTGGGGTTAATGTCGGGACTGGCAGGGAGGAGATGCCCCTCCAGGCCCAACATTTACATTCATTTAATTTATAATTATATTATTGAATTTGTGAGATTTGCTGAGTATTCAACTCTGAATACTCACTCTTGCTTTCATTGTCATACAGGTTAGAACTCCAGGGCTGTGAGGTGCTACAGCTCATTCCAACTGAGGAATGAGTGCCCGCCCGCGCTCCGCTAGTTAAAACGGTATATAGTTATTTTAATTTATACGTCATTTACCGCTTCTGACACTAATCTGTGTCGAAATCCATATCAGCGTACTGATCCAGGGACTGATACGGGTGATCGAGGGACGTCCTGGCCAAGGGGTCCCCACAGCTTTCACCCGCCATTCCTTTTGGGTTGGACGGGGCTTGGTTTCAACTTCCTTGTCATGCTTCGCTTGCTCTTCCAGCGCTTTGGCTCTTGATATCCTTCGCCTCGCATGATAGCGGTCATGCCTTTTCTTTGTTTGGCGGCGAGGGCTTCCACCATCTTCATGAGTGTTTCTATAGTTGGCATCCTGGGATTTCTAGGTGTGATTTCTCTGACCATATTGACTTGTTCAGGGGTCTCCTTAGGACGGAAGGAGAAATTCTCGGTTTCTCCATTGATCCTGAGTTGAATAGTCCCTTTTCCCACATCGATGTTTGCATTCGCGGTACTCAAGAATGGTCTCCCAAGAATGAGAGATTCTTGGCTTCAGCTTCCATGTCAAGGACGATGAAATCCACAGGGACGAAGAAATCCCTGATCTTGACTGGGACATTTTCCGCGACTCCGTGTGGGTAGCGGACCGATTGATCCGCTAGCTGCAAACACATGGGCGTAGAGACAAGTGAAATATGCTTAAGGTGGTCAAAAACTACCTTTGGCAATACGCTGACGCTCGCTCCCAAGTCACATAGGGCATTGTCGAAATCATGGCCTCCAATTGAGCATGAGATTGTGGGGCAACCAGGATCTTTCTTCTTCTTGAGGCAGGGACCGAGTATGGCGGAGCTGCATTCCTCAGTTAGCTGTACCGTCTCCCTCCTAGGTAGAGTCCTCTTGTTGCTAAGTATGTCTTTGATATACTTGGCATACGTCGGGACCTGCAAAGCATCAAGAAGTGGCATATTGATGTATACCTTCTTGATTACCTCGACGAACTTGTCAAATTGTTCGTCGGCCGCTGGTCTTCTCCTCTGTTCGGGGAATGGGAAGAAAGTTGGATCACGGTTTTCGCTAGAGGCCTTCGGTGTCTCGTTCCCCTCCTTTGAGACAGGGATGGACTCCTCGTTGTCTTCCTCTTCGGCGGCTGGCTCGGTGTTGCTAGCTTCCTTTTATTGGGTACCTGCATCTTGGGGGTTGTGTGGATCCCGCGTGGACTTACCAGCCCGCGTGGTTACCGCACTAACATTTTCCTTAAAAGGGACCTCCGGGCAAGGTAACTTCCCCGCATTTGGGTTAGGACAAGATGCGGCCAGCTGAGCTACTTGAGTTTCAATCATCTTGTTGAAGCTCAGCTGGTTCTTAACAACAGAATTAAAAGCTTCGATCTGGGAGGCCATTGACTCCATTACTTTATCATTAGCAAGACATTTCTTGCTAATGCTATCGTTAATTTGTTTTTGACCATACCAGATATCTTTTAATGACGGTTGAAAACCGTTGTTAGAGTTATTGCCTTGCTGTAGGCCGAAGGGAAAGTTGGGCTTGGAATTCCAACCCTGTTGAGGACGGAAGCCTGAATTGTTGTTGTTTCCAATGAAGCAGGCTTCCTCTTGCGTCATCGGGCAGCTAGTACCCGATTGTCCTGTTTCTCCACATGTTTCAA
Source organism: Urochloa ruziziensis (assembly GCA_015476505.1). Taxonomy (NCBI): domain Eukaryota; kingdom Viridiplantae; phylum Streptophyta; class Magnoliopsida; order Poales; family Poaceae; genus Urochloa; species Urochloa ruziziensis. The sequence continues at coordinate 24,328,501 of CM027121.1, forward strand.
ATGTGATTCGGTCTTCCACAATCTGACTCATCTCCTTTCCAGGAGATTCAATCTTCTTCAAGAGAAGGTCCATCTTAGCGGCCAGCATGTCGACGGAGTCAATCTGGTGTACTCCCTTGGTGCGGGGACCTTGTCTCTCTCCCACCCAACTTTGGTGAGAGGATATTTTCTCAATTAGTGCCTTCGCAGCGTCTACATCTAGCGAGAGGAAAGCTCCTCCCGCAGCTGCATCCAAGTGCTCTTGCGATCGGCGGCTCAGGCTGTGGAAGAAGTTTTGGGTGATCAACCAATCTTCCACACCATGGTGGGGGCAGGCTGCAATGTACTCTTGCAGTCGCTCCCAAGCTTCTGGGACTGACTCTCCATCTAGCTGCTGAAAGCTAGTGATTTTTCCTCGGAGGGCGTTGGTCTTGCCCACCGAAAAATACTTGGTCAGAAATGCATCGGTGATGTCTGCCAGCGTCCTTCAAAGGATGCTTTGATGGCATAGAACCACTCCTTGGCTTTCCCAAGTAAAGAAAATGGGAAGAGCTGTAGGCGGATGTTGTTGATCGGTGTGCCCATAGGATCAATAATGCAACACACCTCCAGAAAATTCCGAAGGTGAGCATTGGCATCCTCAATTGCCTTTCCGCAGAAAGGACTGCCCTGGCCATGTTGCCTAGGCCAGACCTCAGCTCAAATCCTCCTTCCTGTGTGTTCGACAGTCCCGAAAAGTTGCTCCTTGATGGGGCTGAGAACTCACAGAGTGTCTTCTTCGGCTGAGCCATCTCTGGTGATTCTGGGGCCAAAGAATACGATGAACCTGTGTCTGGTTCGGACTCGAACTCGGATGACGACTCGAAAATGTTGCTTGAGCTGAGTGAAATCTGAGGAGGTACGACTCTTTTGCGCACTACTCTTCAATGCGTTCTGGATTCGGATCAAAGTTTGATGGTAGGTTGAAACCAATCATGCACTACCCTGAAAACATATCAAAAATAGACGAATGTTGCAGTGGTGAGGTCACTAAGGTTAGTGGTTTGGTAAATCTGTAAAGATTATCAAATAATTCAACAATAACTTTAGCCAATTCTTCCCCGGCAGCGGCGCCAGAAATGCTTGTTGGCACTCCTTAGCGTCACGTTTTTAGCAACGCTCAAGAGCGCGAAGATATATGTCGTTGTATGCAAAATGAATTCTGCAAGCGCACAGAATATATCTCGTTGTAGCACTTCACCTCGGGAGTTATCCCAGGGTATCGTATTTATATTTCCGCAGGGAAGCAGATGGTTAAAGTGTATTGAAGAATGATATGATAAATCTTGCCAGAAATATCAAGCCAAAAACCCAAGGGTACAAACTCTAGGTTTGAGGGATAATGGTCAAATGAATGACCGGATAGAAGGTCTGAAAGACCAGCGACACACAGGAGCTCCTAATTCTATAGAAAAGGAAAGATTTTGGGAGAGACCGGACTTAGATACTTCCTAACTCAGAGCGAAATACACTCTAGCCTTAGCCTAGACTCTAGCTTAGATACCGGGAACAGAGCTCGCTAAGATGGCTAGAACGGGAGAACCTCAGAACGGGGTGACAGAGGGGGTACTCCGGGCTCAGCACTACTGTTATGAATACACTCGAACGTGGTGGACTACGAAGGACGGACAGGGCTGTCATCACCTGCCACCTACCACTGGAGTTCCGTGGGGTGCAACACACTTCCTAGTTAATCAACAAGCCAAACACCACGTCTGCACTCGAAGATTAAGATTTCTCTTGAGGCCTGTCAAGAGAAATCCCCGTCTTCCCTAAGGCGTCTTACGGTCCGGTCAAGGCGAGCAAACCCGCGAGATAAAACCCGGTAGAGCTAAAACTAAACCCTACACTAAAACTAAAGGGGGGACACAACTTAACTCTGAAAAGAGCTAAGAACTTTACTCTAAGAGAAGAGCAAGAGATAAATATGCAAGATAACTTAAGCTCAGAATAAGATATTATTGTTTTGATAAACTCTTCAAAAGAAGAATTGGATACAAGAGCTTTATCAGAACTTTGAAGACTCCGAAGATCCGAGCTAAGCTCGACTCGACTCTACTCCCAACTCTAATCCTAATCTAAGAAATGGAAAAGATACGAGAGCTCCCTTCAAGTAAAGACTTGAGAAGTGTGGTGTGTGTCTTGGATGGACGAGAAGGCTGCCTTTTATAGCCTCCCAAGGTCAGTAGCACCCGTAACCGTCACGCCACCGGCCTGCTTAACCTCTACGCGAAAGATGGTCGCGTGAAGAGGCAGCAGCAGGCCGGCCGGCCTATTGTAGGCCGATCGGCCTACCCTGGCGTGCCTGGCCACCGCCTTCGTCGTGGATGCTCCTGATTGCTTCCTGAGGTCGGTAACGATTGCGTCGAGTTGAGGTTCCAAGAATCCGAGGTAAGTGGGCCCTTCAATCCATGTGTATCCCACTCTAAGCCTTTCGGGTCGTTGGATCAAACCGACGTTGATTGCACGGTGCTTGATCATCCTGGGTGTTTGCTTGAGCTCCTGGATCAGTGACGTGGCCAGACCTGACCAGGGGAGGAAGGTCGCCCTGGGCTAGGCCGGCCGGCCTGGCTCTGTGCCAGGTTTGGCCCTTGTATCACCTGTTTCATCCTACAACCATAACTCATCCAAAACTTGTGGAATTTGTCAGTATAAACACTTTTATGCATGGAACATGGTATGATCATCCTCATTTCACCGAATTGTTGACGGTCAAAACTGGGTTGTAATGGCCGTCAACAGCGACCCCGGCCTGCGGCAGCCGTGCCCGGCCGGTCCCCCGGGCCCCAGGCCACGGCACGGCCTGCAGCAGCGGCCGGAGAGGAACCGGCACGGGCCGTGTCGGCGGCCTGCAGCAGCGGCTGGTGAGGGGCCAGAGCAGGCAGCGGCGACGGCCTACTCGACTCCGGCCTGCAGCGGCAGGCAGCGCCCGGCCGGCGGGGCAGGCCCCAGGCCGCGGCACGGCCTGCAGCAGCGGTCGGGGAGGAACCTGTGGCGACCATCCTTTGGATGTCCTTTAATCACCTGTATCAGTCCCTGGATCAGTACGCTAATACAGGTTTTACACAGGATTAGTATTGGAAGCAATAAAAGCGCAGTAAATAAGGAATAACTACCTTCGCCTTAGCGGAGAGTGGCATTATGACCCACTCGAGGAGGGAATGGGCCGGGATGCCCTACATGTCCATGTACCTGTAATCATTTGAAAGCAAGGCTGAGTACGTCTATGATTGGTACTCAGCAAATCCTGTGTAAAATTATAATGTATGCAGGGGAGTGAGGTTAGCCTTTGGTGGAAATATAAGTACAAGGTAAAGTTATACATTTGTAAACAGGGGTGGGAAAGGAGAAGTATTATGTTGTTTGGTCTTGGAGGGGCATTCTCATCCTTGCCAGTCCCCATATTTTAGTTCTCTCTCCTAGAGACCGTCAGGGTCCTTCTGGGCAGGCCTATGCCTCACTCATCTGGGCCTCCGCCCGTCTCGTCATTTTGTACTTTATTTCTACAGGTGTATGCTAATCAAAGGGGGCTTTGACTAAATGGGCTCATAACCGAGAGCCACGGCTATCGACGGATTGGTTATTCTGCACAGGTTGTACCCTATGCCATACGGTCGGTCAGCCCATACACACCGGCTTACGGGGTGATGAAGTGGAAGTGTGGGTTTAAGGATAATGGCAATGGAGCAATGGATGTATACACGTAAAGGCTTCCAGATAGGGTTACATGGGAGAGCCTTTCTTAGAAAGGGTGTTGGCTAACCCGGGGTACTCGTGCGGTGATTCCGGGTTATGGACGAAGCTATTTTAATAGGAATGGGGTGTGGGATTCCGGGGATGACGACTTATGGAGTTTAGGGATGCGTGCTGCTGAGAGGAATTGATGAGGATATGGTGGTTCCCAAGGGTACCGATGGTGGGGATTAGTAAGGGATGACGTCGGTGGGGGAAAATCTTTTCAAGGAATTTATGCGGCATATCCTTTAAAGGATAGTACCGATGTGGAGTTGGTTATACAAGATCTGGGTTTAGGTGGGAATGGCGGAGAGTTTCTGGGAAGAGTGGATGAGGGATTTGACTTGATCGGGAGGGTTGGGGCGTTAGGAAGGCTGACTCCGTAAAGAAGCCAGTTGGAGGAATAGACTTGGGATGTGATTATTCGGAAAGATTGGACTTGACTTTGGTGCTCCTGGATTCGGAGTTTTCCTGACTCCGTAATCTTGCAGGATAGTACCTGTGGATGAAAGTTCTTGATATAATTCCTCATTGTATCTTTTTTATTTCCTTAGCTTCCACAGGTTTCCGCCGCATTTCCATTGATTTCTTCGGAATACTAATCTTTATCACATTGGATGTATAGGATTGTCCTATACTTTTCATGTGACTTTCTCCGTATTTTCCAGAATCTGTGGGTTATAGGCTCACTTCAACTGATTTCTGCAGCTTTCCAAATGTAATGTCCTGCTTGCTTCGGCATCTACCCCGCTTAAGGGGATTAAAGCTTGTATTCCTTGACGGTCCTTCGGCCTTACTTCTCAGAGATTTCCCTTATCTCTGAATCCTTGCTCAACCTGACATCATTTGGATAGGTATAGATTAGAGGAAATCCTTAAATTTTAAGAAACGAGGGAATCTAACCACACATTTCTACAATCAACTACCAATTAACCCTACAACTACTAGATAGGTGGGGGCTAATGACTGGGTTTAATCAAGCATTATTCAATCAAAAATACGTCACTACAAGGCTTTAGGCTTATACTTTGACTCAGTGCCTAATACTTCCGTGATTTCTTCTATTTACTCTGCCAGCTCTAGCTTTTCAGCTAGACTTTCTTTCACAATTTCTCCATGGTCCTGGATCATCAACCAATCTTCATTCATGTGATCCATACCTGTCAGAGTAATATTTGGAGTTAAGCATAAGGTAAGGGAAATTCGGGGGTGGAATGAGGATTTTTCGAGAAATCTCGAAGGATATGAGGAGAATAGAAGGTTTAGGGTTTCCTAGCGTGTATGGTCTATCTTATATGGTGCTAGGAATTTATTTATTGCTCTGATACCATCTCCTGTGGCGACCATCCTTTGGATGTCCTTTAATCACCTGTATCAGTCCCTAGATCAGTACGCTGATACAGGTTTTACACAGGATTAGTATTGGAAGCAATAAAAGCGCAGTAAATAAGGAATAACTACCTTCGCCTTAGCGAAGAGTGGCATTATGAACCACTCGAGGAGGGAATGGGCCGGGATGCCCTACATGTCCATGTACCTGTAATCATTTGAAAGCAAGGCTGAGTATGTCTATGATTGGTACTCAGCAAATCCTGTGTAAAATTATAATGTATGCAGGGGAGTGAGGTTATCCTTTGGTAGAAATATAAGTACAAGGTAAAGTTATACATTTGTAAACAGGGGTGGGAAAGGAGAAGTATTATGTTGTTTGGTCCTGGAGGGGCATTCTCATCCCTGCCAGTCCCCATATTTTAGTTCTCTCTCCCAGAGACCGTCAGGGTCCTTCTGGGCAGGCTTATGCCTCACTCATCTGGGCCTCCGCCCGTCTCGTCATTTCATACTTTATTTCTACAGGTGTATGCTAATCAACGGGGGCTTTGACTAAATGGGCTCATAACCGAGAGCCACGGCTATCGACAGATTGGTTACTCTGCAGAGGTTGTACCCTATGCCATACGGTCTGTCAGCCCATACCGTGTACTTAGGCGGTGCCGACCTACGAGACCCGTACCTGCCGGCGTCTGTCTCCAGACAGCCTTTCCTAGGTCCAGCCACAGATAGTACTGGGGGCTAAATAGGGGCTACTAATCATCATTCGCCTCGCGGATGCCGACCCGGGTCAATGAGCTCATATATTAGGGCCCTCGGCCCTCAGGGTCTCCCTACCCTATACTCTAGTCAACCCGTGCCGCCCAGTCCCAGCCCTCTGTCTGGGGATGTCTCCAGTACATCTGTATCCCGACTTGGTGCGTGCCCGACTCGGCACCGAGCGCTACTCAGTTCGCCGGTCGGCACTCTGCACCAATCATGCGGCTCCTTGGGATGGATTTACTAGGAGCTGCTAGCGGGGTGTGGGTCAAGGCCTCACATTACAGGTCATTCCTGAAGGCTATGTCCTTTTTGGCCCGTATGGCGGTACTGGCATTAGAAAGACTCTCCCGTGAACCGGTCCTTATGCGACCAGAGCAAGCCTTTGAGACAGGATCCTCTACTGAGGCTGCCTCCCTTACTCGCAAGTCCGTCCTTAGGGGTTCTATTCTTAGTTAGTTCATTTTATTTTAATCCAACATTCACTCTTATCTCCCGGAACCTCTTCCTCACAAGTCATAAAAGTGTAGAATTCCTAAGAAATCTACTTCTAAATAACGCTCGGTCAGCGACAGGTCCGCTAATGCGTACGTAAGCTTGACGTTGACCAGGCTTGGACTTCTGGGTCTTCGGGAGCTTCATCATCTTGATTGGGCCTGCTCGCGCCATCGACCTAACGATCAATAAAATATGGAAAAAATAACATTCAGTAAAACAGTACATCAAGTAATTCCTATAGAATAGAACTAAAGGATAAAAGAGATATTGAGAGATAATCCATTAATTACGGTAAGTAATTAATGGATTCAAAGGAATGGAATCCTCAGGAAATTAATAAGTAATTTCCTCAGAGATGATCGAACGGTTGGGGTCTTACCAAAATCCCGGGTTTTGAGCAGGCGGCGAAACGACACCCGTGGGGCTCAGACGGGGTTTTGGCGGGGTTTTTGGGATAGTGCGGTTGAGATTTGGGGTTAGGATATAAATCCTAGGGCATCAAGCATATGGAAATGCTTAGAATAATCCCTAATATTTATGGAAAAACTTGGGGATTTTATTGAGCTTTGAATTGGAAAAGGGGATTTTTGGGGTGCACTTAATGGGATTTCCTATTGGATGAGGGCTAATCTTTTGGGATTTGGGGTTAAGAAATATCCTAAAATGGTTTAGATGGCTCTAATAGGTTTAGAAATATTCCTAATATTTTTGGAGAAATTTGGGGAATTTTTGGAGTGGTGGAAAGGCTTGAAATGAGAATTGGGGTACAAGTTCGGGGTGTACCTAGCATTTTCCGAAGAGGCTGACGTCAGCAGAGGGGTCCACCAGGTCCGGCCGGTGCACTGTGCTGTGCACCGCGTCCGTGGGCGTTGTGGGCCGCGCGCTTTGCGGTCTGCGGCCCACTGGACCGCGTCCATGGACGTCCGAGGAGTGGACCACGGGACGGCGGGGAACGCCGTCGGCGCTTGGGCCCACCTGGCAGGGATGGCGTGAGGCTTCGGTGGACGGCGTCAGCGTGGGGACCACTTGGCAGCGGGCGTGGAATGGGGGATGGCGCCGGCGTGAGCTGACGGCGTCACGGCCGGTGTAGTGGGGCCCGCTTGGCAGTGGGCGGAAGCAGGGACGGTGGCTGGCGTCCGTCCCCTTCCTCTCTCCCCACTCCGTCCCTCTTCCACTGTTCTTCGCCGGCAGAGTAGGAGGGAAGAGAAGGGGGGCGGCCGGTGCGTCGCGGCAGGGCAGCGCCGGGGGGCGGCGCGACGACGCGGGTGTAACGCGGCGCGGCGCGATGCGGTGAGGGCGCGCGGCCGGGCGCCGTGGCGGGCGGCGCTGTGCTCACGCGCGGCGCGGCGGTGGCGGCAGAGCAGTGCTGGCCGTGGCCTCGGCGTGGTGGTGCGGCCGGGCACGGCGTCGCATGGTGCGGGCCGTGCAGCGGCGCGCTGGACGGCGCGGGGCGGTGTAGCGCAGTGAGGAGCGGCCGGCGGCGTACTGCAGGGTGGCAAAGTAGTGCCGGCAGCGGCCTCCGCAGCGGAGCTGGGCTGGCGCTCGCGCTGGCGAGCGTGGCGTCGGCCGCACGCAGCGAGGCTGCGCCGGTGTTGGCGTCCATAGCAGCGACGGCGTGGCCGTGGCGGTTGGGGAGAATGGGAAGGAAGAGCTCGAGCTCCGGGTGTTCATTCTACCAGGGCCGGGCCGCCTTTTATAGGCCGGGCGGACGTGCGGAGCTTCGCCACGTCGCGCAGCGGAGGGGAGGAAGCTCGAGCGGGGCTCGACGCGTGGCGCCGGCCGGAGGGGAAGGTGACGGCAGCGGCGGGCGCGATTCCGGCCGGGGGGATGGTCGGCGCCGCACTGCGAGTGCGGTGGCAGCTCACGGTGCTGCCACGCGTCGCTCACGTGCTCCGGGGGTGAATCCCGGCCGGTGGCCGGGAATTGAGCGGCGTTGGAGCGGCTGGGAGGAGGAGGCAGGAGGAAGGGGATCGGGTGACGTCAGCGCGACGTCACCCCGGCGGGGTGTGGGCCGTGCGGCCGCGCGTGTTGGTGGGCCGAGCGGGCGGCTGAGCTGGGCCGCTGCTGGCCGGTTAGAGAGGGCGCAACGCGGTGGGCCAGGCCACGGGGAGGGAAAGAGAGACGGGCCGCGGGCCGGTTGGAGGAAGGGAGGAGGCGGCCAAAGCCGAGAGTTGGAGGGGCGCCTGCAGACTTGGGTGATGGGCCACGAGGAGTAGCTGGGCTGGAAGCAAGGGGTTCGGCCCATCCATCTTTAAAAGACTTTTCTATTTATTTGAATGGAGATTTAAGTTCAAATTTGAAAGGGGATTTCAAATTTGAGTAGGATTTCGTTGTGGGGCTTGGAATGGATATTGCTTTGGGGAATTTTGGTGGGGTTTGAATTAGGACTTAATATTTAAATTAGGTTTAAATAGTAAATCCAAAAGATGGGAAAGGGAATTTGAAGGGACTTCTATGTGGAGAATTAAAGAGAATTTCTAAGCATCCAAATGCAACACACATGCTTAATTTAATGCATAGTTTATTTAAGAATTATATTTTGAGTATTATTGTTAGAGAAGTAATTATGTTTAATTTGAGAAAATTTTGATAATCCTATATTTTTAAATGCCTTAAAAGCAGGGCGTTACAGAACCGACGCGGGCCGCGACGGCGGCCTGCAGCAGCGGCCGGTGAGGGGCCGGCGCGGGCAGCGGCGACGGCCTACGCGACTCCAGCCTGCAGCGGCGGGCGGCGCCCGGCCGGCGAGGCGGGCGCCAGGCCGCCGACGTTTTTTCTATTTTTAAATTTATTTTTTCTTTTATTTTTATTTGTTAAATTTGATTATAATGGAGTAATTAATCACCTGCTAATCACATATCCAACCTTCAGCTAATCACATTTATTTTTATTTTTATTTTTAAAATTCATTTGCAGGGGCGGGTGATGCCATCACGCCCCTGCTAAAGGCTATTTAGCAGCCAAAAACAGAGGCGGATTTTCAAGCCGCCTCTACAAATGCTTGATAACCTGCCCCTAAAAAGTTTTTTTTAGTAGTGGAGGTGCGCGTGCATCGACCGAGCGCGTGGATGGAGCTCGCGCGGGGCGGGACGGCCACGGCGAACATGCAGGCATGCGGGTGGAGCTCTTTGGGCAGGACAGCGACGGCGGCCATGTGACGCGGGGCTCCTCGACGACGACGGCGGGGCGTTCCACGTTCATGCCGACGCTGGCACGACGATGGTCCCAGCGTGGGCGCCACAAATTTCGTGTGGAGAGAAACCATGCCCGTACAACGCTACTTTCGTCATGTCTTTCTTATAGATGGAGCCGAAACTTCGTGCATGCCACATTGCGACATCTTTTCTGGCCGTTTTCATCTAATCCCGCTGCCACATAAGACTTTTGCTTATGTGACACTAGCTAAGGTAAAGGGTTACACTGCTACAAAGCTTTGTAGGGCGAGTAAAAAAGTATTAGTAGGAGCAGCTTTAAATCCGTCCCTACTTTTGGCTGCTAAAAATGACCATTTGCCCGTCCCTGCAAATGATTTTCAGGGGCGGGCGATAGCATGGCCCGCTCCTGAAAATGTCACCATTTACAAGGACGGTTCATGGCATGACCCCATGAAAATGATTTCTAAGGGGCGGATCATGGTATGGGCCGCCCCTAAAACTGATTTCCAGGGGCGGGTCTTAACTATGTTGAGACGCGTTGCCTTTTAATCCGTCCTTGAAAAAATCTAGACTCTTACAAATGTTTTCTGTAGTAGTGTTGAGACTCACCTTATGGCATCTCCAACAATACTGACATGTAGTTAGCTGAGTTGGAAGTGAGAGAAAACACTTCATACTTTCTCTGCTAAGCATTTATTCATCCATTGTACTTTAGCACATATTCCTCTCTCACATGGGACCTCTTTTTTTCAATACACATGAAATAGCTATTTGCTCGTAGCTTGTGACGATCTATCTCATCACTTTTTCTCCTTCATGTCAATATCCGAGCCTAATCATCATTCAAATAGTTAGCTCAAATCTTTTTGTTGGAGACGCCCACTGTAGCTCGTCGTGTGTTGAGATCTCCATTTTGTCGATTTTCTAATCGTCCGTTGGCCGTAGGCGGCGATGAATGAACGAGGAAAATGTCCGGCAGCTGCCAGGTGGTACGGCCGATGCATTTCTATGTACCATGCCTGCCGTCACTTATATTGACAGATCACTCTCATGAGCTGGTCGGGACATAACCTGCAGGCGACACTTCCAACCTCCATCGTTCTAAGCACATTCGTCATATATAAGCACGAGCAAAATTCATTATTGATCACAGCCACTACGCAATAAACCGTGTTTCAACGTTTCCTATATATCGTAGTACTCCCACACTACACCGTGCCAGAAACCATTTGTGGAAACACCTGACACTTTTTACTCAAGAGCCGATCAAACTTTGGCACCGGCCACGGGATGGCAGGACCAATAATGGAGACTGGCGTGAGGGTCCTCCCAACGTTCACGGTCATGGTGGGACTGTTTGGGGTGGCGAGCGCCGTGCTGGGGATAATAGCCGAGAGCCAAAGTCTCGACGTACGTAAGCACAACCAACCAGCTTGTCTGTTTTCAGCCACAACTGGCTTATTTTATCTTCTTCTCTCTCACAGAATACTATTGAAACAGCTAAAGTAGTCATAACCAGCGAATTTATCCATAACACTAACCATGACCATTTTTCTTGTTACTTCTTTACTCTCTCACGGTGTCCCCCTGTCTAGTGCTCTTGCCGGATCTGTTACTCTATTACCAGAATCGTACCACTTCTTTGCATGAATGGTATAATCTATCTGCAAGATGTTGACGACTTGACGGATTGATTGGTGTTCTTGTTCTTACAGGGGAGCGACCACATCTACGCGTCTGGCAACGAGTGCGTGTACCCGGTCAACCTCGCTCACGCGTTTGGGGTATGCGCGATGCTCCTGCTGATGGTGGCCCAGATAATCGCCTCGGCGGTCGGCGTCTGCTGCCAGCCAGAGGGCGGCGCTTCGAAGGCCACTAGGCGGCGAGTCGTGGGCGTCGTCGTCTTCATCCTCTCATGGTGAGTGAGTAGCCCGCATGCACCAGCCAGAGGTCCGTCGTCGTTCCCAATCCAAGTCCAAGTAAAGTAATACGAAGTACCTCTTTCTCAAATCGATGGAACCGGTATGGTGGCATGTGTGTGCAGGGTAATGACCGTGATCGCTTTGAGGTACTACTGCCGAGGAGTGGACTGGAACACGCCCGGGACGCGCCGCGCAGACTTGGCCGCCGGCCGCGACAAGGAGTGCTTCCACCTCGAGGGCGGTGAATTCCTCAAGGCGGCCAGTGCTGAGCGTCGTGTCCACCCTCCTCGCGATCAACTCATGCTTCCTTCTGCGCGCGCCAGCTGCGACGCCTGAGGTAGTGAAGTCCGACAGCGCCCAGCATCCGGCGGCTCAGGGGAACGGGCATGCGCACGGGTATGGCCAACCGCAGGCATAGAGATGACCCGAGAAAACGTTAAAATTAAATACGACCTAGGTATGCATCGATTTCTTGATTTGGCCAATGTGTGTGTGAGTGCATCTTTGGATTTCTGTACCATGTAAGTACGCAAAGGGAGCGATATTGCGGCTTGGATGTTAGGAGATAGTAGTACGCAAGGAGAGTGACTGCTTGGTTTGTTCACATTATCGATTTCAATTGTGTAAGTAGCAATAAATCTGTTTTGCTCGCATAAAAAATAAAATAAATCTATTTGAACACAAGGATCAATTTTGTAAAGCATCATTCAATTTGGATATATATCACATTGTTCATTTCAAAAGATAAGACCTAGTTACAATAATTTCAACAATTGCTTGTAGACTGAGTATATATTAAAATTCTGATATTAGAAGGAAAATACTAAAGTATTTGTATACACTTGGGGCATGTTAAATGTCATGGTTTCACGGTTTTAATAAACTCCAAAATGAGCTCCCAAGTGGAGTTTGTAAAATCCAAAAAGACTATTTCTACTCCAATCAGGACATATTCTTTAGAGGATCTCAAGCTCCAAACAAGACTACAGGTTTGTTTGGATGCTCTAGTTATAGAAAATATGATGTCAAGAAGCTGTAGTTTCATAGACTGTGAAACTAAATGCATGCTAAACCATTGTTTAGCAAAAAAGAAGCCCGGAGTGGGGTCTTTAAAGGTTGAACTAGAAGGTCTGTCACATCTGAATGAACACCTATATTTTTTTCAAAACCAAAGTAGTTTGCAAAAGGGAGTGTGTTGGCGTTCGTTAACGACATCTTTTCAGTGCCATTTAAGTGGAGTTTTTAGACTAATTCATATACTAACCCGCCACTTGGCACGTGAAATAACCCCATTTGTGTGTGTGTTGTATTTTGGAGCATGTTGTGTTTTTGCAAGAAAATGACCTAATTTGGGACATTTATATTCAAGCCCAAAACCAACACCAAGCCCGACGGAATAAAGCCTAAGCGAGGAAGCCCAACCAGCATGTTCGGAGTGACTTTCATATACGATATATTACATATATGGACAATGATTTTGAGAGAATGCTACAAGCAAAATATGGAGCCGAGATGGGCTAAAAGGAGCTCGTGTTGACTGGCCTAGGGCCCATTGCGCTGGCCAACCAAACCTCTTTTCATGCCACCTCGACCTCCCGTTTACCTAGAGCTCACCCAATGCATAAATAGATCCTCAACTTGATGGGAGATGTGTCCACCATTCGCAGCCGCCACCACAAGATGAGGAATTGAGAATAGATGAGTTCACCACGACAATCAACTGCCAGTGGAGGGAAGGAAACTAGAGGAAAACTCCAAACCGTCGGCTTAGGGTGTTCTAGATATGTAGATATCCATTACATTGATCCAGACATGTATACTGCAAGTTCTGAAAGTAAGCAATTACTAATAAACATGACGTCAGGTTTCTAATGCCAAACATAGCATCTTCTGATTGCAACAAAAGACCCCAAACATCTTGAAAGACAAAAGCTGGTAGGCTCTGACCAAAAACCTGATGGGTAGAAGTCTTCAGCGGAGTTCAGATACATCTAAAAGCCCTCTAGTGCTGGTTGAAATCATCAGCGGAAGGAAGAACCTGAACACTCCTAATCTTCTCAAAGAACACCTTGTCTTTACCAACTTTGACATAGCGGCCACGTATAGCGTCAGCTGACTCGAGTCGTGCAAAGAATGAAACCAAAGTTTTGAGCGGGATCAACAGCAATACAAAACAATAGAGGAACATCTTCAAAATCCACAAGGTTGTTCAAAGCTTGAACAATGCGCATTAAAATGTTGGGATTTTTATTGGTAGTAAAGCATGCAATTACCAAACAATCTTGAGGACCTTTTCTTCCTTTCTCCTCTCTTTTCTTCTTACTCCTCTTTTTCATCTTCCTCCTCTTGATCAATGTCTGAAAATTGTTGAACTTTTTTGGTCCTACTAAGTTTAGGGATTCTATATATATATTCTTTCATAAGATTTTTTTCTTCCCCACCATCTAGTGCTTGACATTCATGTGTATATCACTGCCCGTTGAATTTTCTTTCTAAACTCTAGCACATCCGCGCGTAATGCCTCCTCCACTCCCCACCGCCGGCGGTCTCGAGTGCTGGGCCATAGCACCGTTGTGGGGCCAGTGCTTCCTCGTGCGTTGGACCACATGATCTAGGACTGTCCATCATCCTGGTTGAGCCCCAGCACCCTCCAAACTGTTGATGACCCATCGATGATGTTGTTCTGGCATGGTCGCTTGAAGTTATGCTCCTGGTCGCACCCCATCGTGGAGTCGCACTCGTCAACGACCGTAGCCGTCGCCAAATTGCTAGTATTGGCTGTCGTGATCACAATATTCTTCGTGCACAGTTGCTGCCACCGTACCTGCCGGTGGAGAACGCGACCACCATTTGGTCGTCGCCGTAGAATCGGCACGTGCACGCGGCCGTGCTACCGCCATTGCTACTCTCAGCAAAGCTATTGTGCGTGAGCATGGCCTGCGTGCTGCTCCTGTCATGGCTGGCAAGCAGTCATACATGGTGTAGCTCTGTCCGGTTCAGCAGCACTCAGAGCCGTTCTCTGTGTTGCAGGTGCCAGACTGGCCAGGGATGGAGCCGTTGGGCTGGCATGTTTGGAGAAGGGAGTGGTAGGGGAAGGCTTGAGCCTGGCCGGGTTCGTGGAGGATCACGAGAGCAAAAGGCCTTGTTCGGTTATGCTCGAGCCAATCGGGGTTGGTAATGATGGGTATAGTATGAAATTTATGATGGTTACAATGATAGACCTGAATTTATTCCGGGCCGGGAACCAATTTATATGTATATCGTTACAAGAAAAGATCGGGAATCAATCCACTAGTCGAGAGGTGGGGAACTAATTCGGGTCTTCTATTATGCCTATCATGAGCAAATTAGTTCTTGACTGGTCTCTTGTTGTAGTTATCATGAACTTGTTGCTATATCTATCAATCCTGGCCCGGATTGAATCCGGTGGAACCGAACGAGGCCGAACTGGGATCACATGGAGAACACAGACAACACTGATGGTAGCCATGATGTCAACTTGAGAGCAATGGCACTTGTTGGGCTGGAATAGAGTGAATGCTAGGTGCTAGCTGATCGAATGGGTGGTCTGATCCATTGTCACCGGGTTCGCCATATGGTGCCACATACCCTATACCGGAATGATGTCCCCGTACCGGCATCATGGTACAATTTCCGTCTCCACTTTGTTAAAATCTTTCCAAAACAACGTACCATGAGTGTACCCGTACCTCAACCCACGTTCCTCGATCCATTGATCCGGGACTTTTATAACACTGTTGATGACCCTGTAGCCGCAGGCGTCGCGATATATATAGCCGCAAGAAATGTCTAGAGAACGTATGGAACAAGGCGGATTTGAGTTGCCTAGTTGACCACACAATGTGATTCAATCAGAGACAATAGCAGCCATCTCCGATACTGCCCAAGCGTGCGAGACAAAATCAGGTTGGTTGGTTGGTTGTTACCACCTGTCTTGGTGGTTTAGTTTCCCTTCAGGGTTCTTCTTCGTCCGGCGGATTGGAGCTTTTGGTGGTTCTTGGGGCGTCAGGTTCCTCATGGCCCGACGATGTGATGGCCATCTGTCATCTTCTACTGTCGGATCGTTCAAAGACAATAAAGCATGTCGGTTGTGATGTGCTGCTCAAGACGACAACTACAAACTTTATTTCTTCTTCAGGGAGGAGGCCAGCCTCAGGTTGCGGATTCCGGTTGCAGGTGGCGAGGAACACCGGGAGATGGTTACAAGGGCTAGATTGTAATTCATGCTTCTTTCAAGGGTGCCTTTGTAATAATCACCAAGAATATAAATGAAATATCAACTTGGTTTCTCAAAAAAAAAGACACTAATCGACTATCAAATACGTGCAGCATTGTGGACTGGATTTGCAGTTTAAGTTATTTTTTATTTTTTGATCAAAGTTAAATAATATATTAAAATCTAGAATAAAAACTAAATAATTGCACTATTAATATATGATTGATGGTGGGTTTGATTATACTAATTTGAAGTTGTAGGTGTTTGTGCCTTTTTCATAAACTTGACCAAAACTAAAAGAGTTTGAAATAGGAAAAAACTAAGATGTCTTTGCATTTCCAAAAATGGAGGGAATACGTACTCTCTCCATATAAGAAACATAAGTCATTTTGGACAACGACACGGTCTTCGAAACGTAACTTTGACTTATTATTTTTACAACTAATTTATGTATACTTTTATAAAAAAATTCAAGACAAATCTATTCATATGGGTTTCACATTTCCAAACTCAACAACTTAAGTTATTCGTGATTTACAGTCCCAATGTTTGACTAAAATATTGTCCTAAACGACATCTAAATCATATATGAAGAGAGTATTGTGTTTCAATTAGGACAAACAAGCGCTTTATCAAATGGATGAAAATTAATGTGCTCATTAATTTTCAATCAACCAAGTGTTCTTAGTCTAATTAAGATAATTTCCAACAGTAATTTACTTAGTGGCCGATGACCCTTTTTTAGGAAAAGTGTTGGGTATTTGGCTCTAATTTGTTTTCCTCTCCAAGTTTGTCTACTTTAGACAGTGTATAGCTCCTGAACACATGAAACTTTTTAGAATAAATTAGTTTTATAACCTCTGGACCATTTGAGAGGAAAATGTTGAATATGTTCGATCTAGTGTTGCAGAAGATGGGAAGCTTACACATCACATTGGTCAGCAAACAGCTATGTCTAAAGCAGGGAGGTGAGAAGCTGGTCACATTCGACGATTGTGTGGCCATGTGCCGCTCTATATATGATTGACCCTGGTGGGTGGTGTAAATAGCTGTTACTAGGTGACACCTCGCGCATTGCTGCGAGAATTTCTTAAACAGAATTTTAAGTGAAATTTGAAAGTACAAATACTAAGATGATTGCATGGTAACATTGTTTTGCAATGACATTATATATGAAACCATATTCATTTTGTTGAGAAGGAACGAATCTTAAATGACTGATCTTCCGTGTATTTCTACTGTTGGAACTTTGTAGCGTACGTAGTACTCGCAAAGACTAATAAGTCATGCATGGATGCTATTAGTCACACACAAAAAATCGATGGAAGACATAAATAGATTGTCTTAGTGGATGGTGATGTGGCGTCTGATGTAGTAGGTCTTGATAGCTTGCATGTTGAGAGAAATAGTTAGTGAGGTGCATCTATGTAGGTTATATAGACAAGTTACACTTGAAATGTGTTTTTTTTTTCATCAAACTAACCCTCTTGTTTCTTAAAAAAATCGTTGTGTTGCTAAAATCAATCCAACATAATGATCCGATTTTTTGTTAGACAAATAATGGATCTGACATTGAATAGGCCTGCCTCTGCAATCTGGAAAAAAAATCCACACGGAAGATACAAAGAGGTCCTCCTGCGGGATTCTGCGAGCAATTTTTAAGGCAGCCTGCAGTACGTCGGCCGTGACTCGATCGCTTACTTCATGGGTTCATATGGCGATTAACTCAAGGTGTCCTATCCGCCGCCGCTGGCAAGTTTGGCTTTCATGGGTACCGCAACGAACCAAGTCTAGCTGGTACACCACCCGCTACCTATTCTTTTTTTTTTTCAGAAAAGGGAATGGTTTTTTTCTGGCTTGTGACGCGCCTGCCTATTGTCCATGCTGAACACAGGCAACAAACACTGAAACGTAGGCAACACGACGTAGGAGGAGAAATGTCCGGCAGCTGCCCGAAGGTACGACCGATGCACCAGGCTTTGACGTACATACGCCAGTTATCTTGATCGAGGTCGCTCTCATGAGTTTGTCGCGACATAACCTGCAGGCGGCACGTTCAAGTTTCATGTTTCAAGCACATTCTCTATATAAACACACGAGCGTAATTCAGTGTCGAAGAAGCCAGTACAGATCGAAGAAGCCATTTTTCAACGTCTCTCCTTTCGTATATCTCGTAGACTCTAGTACTCCACTACGACCAATCGAGACGATATAGAAGGGCGCGCACCACCACACGATGGCAAGATCAATGGATACTGGCATGATGGTCCTCCTAACCGTCATGGTGGGGCTGTTTGGGGTGACGAGCGCCCTGCTGGGGTTCATAGCCGAGGGCAAAAGGATCACCGTAAGCACAACACTAACCATGTCCATTTTCTTGCTCTTGCGGTGGCCCCTTGTTAATTTGCATGAATGGAATGATATGGTCTGCAAGACGTTTTGACGGATTGAGTATTGGAGCGTGTTTAGTTCCCTCACTCAAAATTTTTCACCCATCACATCAAACAGAATCTTACATGTATGAAGTACTAAATATGGACAAAAAAAACTCATTACATGGATGAAGTGTATTTCACGAGACGAATCTAACGAGCCTACTACCCTCATTAGATTCGTCTCGCGGTTTTTAGACGAGATCTATAATTAGTTTGTTATTAGACTACGTTTACTATCTCTAAATGGTATTTTTCTCTACTAAAAAAATTTGCATAATGCATCTAAACACAGCCTAGTGTTCTTGTTACGTTCTTGCAGCCGGGTGACATCCACGTGTCTGGCAACGACTGCGTGTACCTGGCCAGCCCCGCTCACGCGCTGGGGATATGGGCGATCCTCCTGGTGATCGTGGCCCAGATCATCGCCTCCGTGGCCGGCGGCTGCTGCGGCTGCTGCAGGCCAGGCGGCGGCGCTTCCAAGTCCACCAGGCGAGTCGTGGGCGTCGTCGTCACCATCCTCTCCTGGTGAGTAAATGTAATCCGTAACTCTCAAGTGCTTGGTGGTGTTCTCAAGTGCCTCTTATAGCTTCTCAAATCGATATGGAACGAACTGGTGGTGGTATATGCGTGCGCAGGGTAATGACCGGGATCGCTGTGTGGTACTACAAGCAAGGCGTGGAATGGAACACGGCCGGGACGCGCGGCGCAACCTTGGCCGGCGTCTACAAGGGGTGCTCCTACCTCAAGGGCGGTGTGTTCGTCAGGGCGGCCGTGCTGAGCCTTGTCACCACCTCGCTCGCGATCAAGTCCTGCTTCCTGCTCCGCGCGCCACCTGCTACGGCTGAACCGGTAGAAGGCGACGCCGAACCCAAGCCCAACGGCCAGTACGGACCATCGGTAGGGCTGCCTCAGTGGCAGGCGCAGGGGAACGGGCATGCGCCATAACCGCCGCACGTACAGATTGCACACGTACAGATGACCTGAGAAGACACCAGATCGACCACACTACTCGTGCTTATATATGTTCCTGCGGAGTTGTCTTCCATTTCTAGAGATTTGGCTAATGTGTGTGCTAGATCGTGGATCTCTGGATTTTCCATACCATGTTATTCGTATGCAAAGAGAGTGATTGATCGGACGTGAGGCAATATAGTATGGCAGGAGAGTGATTGCTTGCTTTGTTTTCACATCATCGATTTTTCATTGTATAAACATCTCCAAGAGCTCTTGTATTTTGTTTGTTAAATATGAGAATTGTACCTCTTTGTAAAAATAGAAATCTCCCCTAATTCAATGGCATAATCCAAGAAACATGCTAAAACATGGCCTCTATAGCAAACGGACAGCGTTGGGCAAAAATAACAAGCGAGGACGGTAGAATAGCAATCCTCGATTTATAGTATAGCAAAGCAAATAGAAGAGCTGTTGGATGGCGGTTTTTTTGAATCTTTTTCTTTTTTAGCCAAAGGAAGTCCATATACAAGAGCTCTTGGAGATGCTCAGGTTCAGTTGTGTAAATAAACATTTGGATTTATGTATCACATTGTTGGTTTCAAATAAATAAAGTCCTACTTACAGTATATTTATTAAACCATATGCTTGCAGATTGAATATAGTTTAAATTGATATATATTAGGAGCCGAAAAATACTAGTAGACCATTTGTATACACTTTACATATGGCCTATTTGAATGTCATGATTTTAGAAAAATATGGTATTTGGGCCTATCTATTAGAGCTCCATCTGATTCTGATTCTCTATGGAAGATGCGATTCTCTTGAGAAGTGATTTCATGGTTGAAAGTGATTCTATTTCATTCTCTATAATAGACTTTTAAAATCAGGATGAAAAATCACTTCATAGAATCCGGAGAAACTACCATTTTTAACTCTCAGTCTCTTAGTTCATTTCAGAGAATCACTTCACATAATCATTTTTCTGTGAAAAACTATTTGGCAGCGCTTTTGCTGGACCCAGCCAAGAATCAGCTCTGGAAGCTCTGGCAAACGTGGGCTAACAAACTCCAAATGAGCTCCTAGTGGAGCTTGCAAAACACCAAAGCAGAAATACTACTTTTTCTTAGTTTACAAACTCAAGTCAGGGCCTCTTTTTTTTTTAGTTTCCCAAACTCCGACAGGACCGTGTTCAGATATTTTAGTTTCTGAAGAACATATGGTCAAGAAACTGTAGTTTCATAGACTAAATGCATACAAAATCATTGTTTAGAAAGAAGAGGTCCTGGTTATTGGCGCGTTTGAAACTGCGATTCTCTAACAGTACCATGGTTCACTTTAAAAACTAGAAGATTTGACGCATCCAGACACCTACTCCCTCCGTCCCTTAAAGAGTGTCATTTTGGGTGTGTGTGCCACGAGTTCTATTCAATTTGTAGAAAATACGTACAACATTTGGATCTTTAAATAAATTTGTTAAAAAACTAGACTAAAAGATCTTTGCAGTGATACTAATTATGTACCGTAGATATTAATATTTTTTAATATAGAATTAATCAAAGTTATTTCTCAAGAAGTAAGAGAGACACTCTTTTAGGGACGGAGGGAGTAGTATCTTTTCAAAACTAAAGTAGTTTGCAAAACCATCCAATACTAAAAAGAATAGTTTGCGTCCAAAAAGGGCACGGTTATTTATAAAGATTTTTAAATACTCTAAAGTTACATTGTTTTCAAACCGGGTTTAGAATATTTAGCACTATCAGTCAGTTGACTATTGACTGAAGCAAGGCGTGGAATGGAACACGGCCGGGACGCGCCACGCATCCTTGGCCGGCTTCTACGATGAGTGCTCCTACCTCAAGGGCGGTGTGTTCGTCAGGGCGGCCGTGCTGAGCCTCGTCGCCACCTCGCTCTCGCGATCAAGTCCTGCTTCCTGCTCCGCGCGCCACCTGCTACTCCTGGGCCGGAAGATGGCGCCGAGGAGCCGAAGCCCGACGGCCAGTACGGGGCTGCCGTCGGGCTGCCACAGTGGCAGGCGCAGGGGAACGGTCGTGCGCCATAATCCGCACCCTGCCACAAGTACAGATGATCTGAGAAGGCACCAGACCACTACTCGTGCTTATATATATATGTTCCTGAGAAGTTGTCTTTCATTTCAAAATTTGGCTAATGTGTGTGATGGATCGTGGATCTCTGGATTTTCTATACCATGTTATTCGTATGCAAAGAGAGTGATTGATTGGACGTTAGGCAATATAGTATGGCAGGAGAGTGATTGTTCGGTTTGTTCACATCATCGATTTTTCATTGTGTAAGTAGCAAGCAATAAATCTACTAAGTAAGGTTCAGTTGTGTAAAACGTTTAGATTTATGTATCACATTGTTCATTTCAAATAGATTAAGTCCATCCTACTTACAGTATATCTAAACCATTGCTTGCAGGTTGAATATAGTTTAAAATTAAGATGTTAGGAGCCGAAAAATACTAGTAGACCATTTGTATACACTTTACATATGGCCTATTTGAATGTCATGGTTTTAGAAAAAAAATGGGTATTTAGAACTCCATCTGATTCTGATTATCTATGGAAGCTGCAATTCTTTTGAGAAGTGATTTCAATCGTTGAAAGTGGTTCTATTTGATTCTCTCTAGTATAGACTTTTAAAATCAGGATGAAGAATCACTTCATAGAATCAGGAGAAACTACCATTTTCAACTCTTAGCATCTTAGTTCTTATCAAATAATCACTTCACAGAATCAGCACAAAATAATTTCTGTGTGAAAAACTATTTGGCAGAGCTCCTGCTGGATCCAGCTAAGAATCAGCTCCGGAAGCTCTGGCAAACGTGGACTAACAAACTCCAAAATGAGCTCCTACTGGAGCTTGTAAAACACCAAAGCAAAAACACTTTTTTTAGTTTACAAACTCAACTCAGGGCCTCTTTTTTTTTTTAGTTTCCCAAACTCCGACAGGACTATGTATTTGTTCAGATATTGTAGTTTCAGAAGAACATAGTGCCAAGAAACTGTAGTTTCATAGACCAAATGCATACAAAATCATTTTAAACTAAAAACTGTAGTTTCAATGCGATTGGAAGATTTGATGCATCCAGACACCTAGTATCTTTAAAAACTAGAAGATTTGATGGTTCACTTTAAAAACTAAAAGATTTGATGCATCCAGACACCTAGTATCTTTTCAAAACTAAAGTAGTTTGCAAAACCATCCAATACTAAAAAGAATAGTTTGCGTCCAAAAAGGGCACGGTTATTTATAAAGTTTTTTTTAAATACTCCAAAGTTACATTGTTTTCAAACCGGGTTAATTTAGAATATTTAGCACTATCGGTCAGTTGAATAATATTGACCCATAAGTTTTGGTGCATGCGGCAGACCAACTCACATTAAAGAGGCTGCTTACATAATAAAATTTGCATCTATATATTTATCTTTGTACATTACTTTGTTCTTTTTTTTAAGGGTTATTTGGATTCATGCCATTACAATTTTCAAAGTTTGGAGATATGCCATTACAATTTACCTATTCGGAGATATGCCATTACAATTCCTTCTTTGCTTGAAACGTGCCATTCTCTACGTATTTGATGCTTGTAGATCCGTTTTTGATTCCCCTGGACCCATCCGGATGCTTCTGTATTTTCGTATGGTCTAAAATACCCTTGGTACCTCTCTTCTCTCCACTCACTGACGTGTGGACCCACCATCATCTTCTTCTTCCTCCCTTTCTTCACCAACTGGCCACTCCATCTGCCGCCGGCCGCTGGCGCTCCACCCCATCCCCGCCGCCCGTCAGACCTCCATCCCTGCTCGGCGGCGGCGCTCTTTGCCCAGCTCGGTGGCGAGCAAGCGGCCACGGGATCCGCGGCTCGTCCTCATCCGCCTCTTGCTCCTCCACACCCGCCGGCGGTGAAGACGAGGTTGTCGCGCACCGCTGCTCCGTTCGCCCCGCGCCCCTCGATCTGGCTCCAATCGAGCGGTGGAGGAGCCGAGGCGCCGGGCGACGGTGCTCCAGGTCGACGCGGACGAGCTCCACCGAGCTGCGAGATCGACGCCGCTTCTCGCGACGGAGGGTCCTCCCGCCGCCGCCATGTCGTTCGCGCAGGGGGAGCTTGTGCCCTCACGATGGGGCGAGTTTCACCCCACCGCCGCCGAGTTCGCCGGCCCAATCGTCCTACCTCCTCAAGGTCAAGCCCGCAGCGGCCCCTTGGACATCTGCAAGGTCGTCCCGTCGCTCCCTCCGCCGCCCAAACGGACCACGCTCGGCAACCTCTCCCGCTCCTTCGCCGCGCTCCACCTAGGGGAACCCTCGCCGACGTTCTCCAGCCGCCACCAGGACATTTGTGCCGGCTCCCCCACCAGCAAGCTCGAAGCTTCCAGCGGAGGGCAGAAGCGGCGGCGGCGACGGAGTCGAGGGAGAGGGTGGTGCGGGGGAGGCGAGCTGCTTGAGGGGGCCGTGTGCGGGCATTCACGCATCGCATGCCTCGCCGGCGAGCTGCTGGCCGGAGCCAAGCGCCGGCGACCGAGGGACGGCATAGAAAAGAGGAGGATTGGGGAAGAACGAAGCCGGTGACATGTGGGGCCCTCGAGTCAGTGAGTGTAGGGTGGAGGTGGAGAAGGGCATTTTTGTCCATACGAAAGCAACAAAGCCTCCACGTGGGTCCACAGGCATCAAATACGTAGAGAATGGCACATCTCAAGCAAAGAAGGAATTGTAATGGCATATCTCCGAATAGGTGAATTGTAATGGCATATCTCCAAACTTTGAAAATTGTAATGGCATGGATCCAAATAACCCTTTTTTTAATGGTCTCCCCCCTCCCTCCCCGGTCACCGGGGGGAGAGAATCCCCACCTGAATTGTATTCAAAAGTGTGGCAGACCACAGATCAACGGCCTCGTTTTTTAAGGAAACGAGGCAAAAACTCCGCACGGTTAATATGGAAAACCGGGCTAAAACCATAGCACTACCTAAAGTAGGTCTAAGCCCTAGCACAAGGGCTAAATTGTGACATAACCATGAATAATAAAAAAACACTACCCAGCACAGGGGTAAAACGTGGCATAACCACAGATAACAACGCCACACCCGCAAGGGTAAAAATGCGGCATGACCACAGATCACAAGACAGCGAGAGTTCTTCACAACGATGCCCTATCAAGTACACGACACCACTGGCGCCACCATCATCGGCCCAAGAGCTGAGCTGGATTTTCACCCGCAGAACATATGGCGAAAAAGCGGGAAGGCACATCAACGACGCTTCCAAGGAAGAAATGACACCCACAGGCGCCATCGTCAAGGCTTTCACCATCGTCCTCCGCTGAACCAATGCTTTCACTGCATAGAATTAGTATCCACAGGCCATGGCATAATACCTTTCAAGGTATGGTAGTTCCTCGGGTAGGCTGTGGAGGTTGCACGAGCACTCCACTGAACCCACAACTCGCGGGCACTTGCCCCCGGCCGAGCTCCGGAAGCAGCCCGGTAGCAGCGTTGACGGCCACCAAGACCGAGACCCACCGGTTGCAGTAGCCCCTTCTCCGTCGACGGCCAGATCTGGTCATAAAGACGGCGCTGAAGAGGGAGACTGGAGGTGCCGCTGCCACCTTTGGGGGCAAAAGCCATAGCCATCGGACCCACATGTGCCCACGGCATGGTGCCCCGGGATGTGCCGGCCGCCAACACCGACCGAGATCTAGTAGACTCACAGGGGCTTGGGGTGGACGAGCTGCTACCGGTTGGCCAGATCCCGCCGGCTTCGCGGCAGATCCGGGTGCTGAGCCCATCATGTAGTCAAATCTTGCTAGCCCCAGCCGGCCTCGCCGGAGCTCCGACCACCGGCTTGGTCATGACGACGAGCGAGCAGGCGGAAGGCCCCAAGCCATGGGAGGCAGGGAGAGGGGAGGGGACGCTAGATCCGGTGATTTAGTGGGTGGATCTAGCCCCTAGCGTCCTGCCCAGGCAGCTGCAGCTCACCTGTGCTTGCCTGGCCACCATGGCTTCCGGCGTGGGAGAAGGCTCCGTGGAGAAGGAAATCCGTTAGGGGAAGCCCCGCCGTCGCCTTCCTCACGCCCGCACGGGCTTCTGGCGCGGCGTTCTGGCGGCAGCGAGGTTTGGGAGCGGTGGGGGAGGGGACTGGTGGGGAGGCGGCGGTGGTCCGTCCGGTCGCCCGCGGAGCTACATTACTTTGTTCTTGTAACCAGCTGATGGTGCCGTATATCTATCATGAGTAAACGTTGGGTGGTTGCATCCATTTGCAAACGAAATTATCTTTCTAAAGCCTAATCAGTATATTCTTCTCGGTTTATTATTATACAAACAGAAGCAGTCAACAAGTATTCAATATGAGGCACTCGGGTGGATAATTTAACATCGCGAAGCAACAAGATGTCGAGGATTTCACAATACAGAACGAACTCACATGTTTATGTGGGGAAGTAAGGCATAGCTTTTATAACCTTGTAGGTTGTTTTATCAAATTAAACACTTGCTTGATCAAGACACTGCACATGACGGTGATAACAATCCAAATTGTAGTTTATGCATCATTTACAATGAAATAGCAAACACCCTCCTATTCTAGGAGTGTATTTTGCACCGAGGTTGCAAGGCATATACAAGAAAAATAAGGACGGGTAAAGCGCGATCGGTTGCACTATCGGAGAGCGTGTGACCCTGTCCTCTCTTGCCATGTTTTCCTTGGACGGTAATATTTAACGTGTGCGGACGTAGAGGACGAAGATATCGCTTTCGAATGACTGATGCAAGCGAGAAAAATGGTTACATTTCCTTAGAGTGATAATTACCCTCTCATCAAATATCCATTTTCAAATCCATTTGCATCATTGTATTATTTACAATGGGATCTGTCAAAGAAGATCCATCCTGGATATATTTTGAAACCATTTATTGCAAGTTCCAAGTTATGTATTGCAATAGTAGTAACTTAAGTGCGTAGCAAATTATGTTATATTTTTTAGAAGTACCGACTTCTCTTACATCTCTAGTACATACTTGTGGGTGGATATTTAGCAACTTATGTTGAACAATGTAATAATGTATGTGTTTAGTAGAACATTATTATCCATACACATCACATGTGTAGTAACAATAAAACTAGTGTGTGATAATATTATCAACTTGTGCAGACACTACTAGAAAAACGACATTTGGTCCCTGGTATGTTAGTCCCGGTTGTGCTATAACCGGTACTAAAGGACAAATTTAGTACCAGTTTGTAAATACAGTGCCCTGAGGAGCACTTTAGTACCGGCTGGAGATACCAGCCGGTACTAAAATGCACCATGAGAGCCGAAAAGCAGCTGCCCGACGGCCTTTTAGTACCGGCTAGAGATGTTGACCGGTACTAAATTGGCCCGCGCCAATTTAGTACTAGCCAATACCTCCGGCCGGTACTAATTGACCAACCAAAAAATCTGCCTCTCTCTCCCCTGCAGGCGCACACTTCTCTCCTTCTTTCTTTGCTCTTCTTCTTTCTTCCCTCCTTACCTTATCCCTTTGACTTTATCTCTTCTCTCTCCCTTGCAGGCTTGAGGACGGCGGCGTGCAGCGGCCGAGCGTGCACACGGTCGGGCGCGGTCGGGCGCGACCTCGCGACGGCGGGGCGCGCGGTCCGGCGCGGGAGTGCGCGCACATGGCCACGCGGCAGCGGGGCGCACGGCCCGGCGCGGCCACACGGGTGGCCGGCGCGGGCAGGGGCGCGCGACCGGGCGCAGGCGGTGCGGGGCCCATGGCCACGGCGCGGAGGCCGGCGGCGGTGGAGATCCTGGCGGCCGGTGGTGAAGGGTGTTGATTCTTTCTCTTTGAATCTACGCTGTAACTTGTACTTGTAGATTAAATCTTTTTTCTCTGAATCTATGCTGTATAACTGTTGTTGTGATTTTGGTTTCTTGTAAATCTGAGCCTGAATGTTTGTAAATAATTTGAGCGAAATTTTTTCTCTTCTCATCCCTTCTTATTTTCTCTCAGTTTTTCTTCTCACCATCATTCTCATCTTTTTCTCTATTCTTGAACTTGAAGAACACAAGAACAGAGAAGAATGATGTAGCACGGTGGTGAAAAGAAAATTTAGAGGAGAGAGAAAGGGTTTAGAAGCTACTACTTTTTTTTGGGCCCGAAATTCTTTAGTACCGGTTCGGGTCTCAATCCGGTACTAAATTGACACGTTTAGTACCGGTACTAAACGACATGTCATTTAGTCTCGCAAGTTTAGTACCGGTTGTACAACCGGTACTAAACGTGCCTTACAAACCGGGATTGATGCCCTTTTTCTTGTAGTGAGAATAGTTCTATCAATTTATGTGCCTTGGTCTATAATCCTTTGTAGAGACTATGTTTCAACTTGTGTATCAAATTTATGTAGATTGTGTGTGATAACTTTCTATCAACTTATATATGACAATATAGCATCTTAGACGTAGTACAATCAAGTTATGTACAATATTATGGGGTCGTTGCCGCCCACCGCCCCCCACGCTCGGCCTCTGTTCCACCATGCCCAGCCGCCACCATGAGGACCTGCACCGCAAGGCCCCACGCCGCCGCCGCCGCCGCATGTAACATCTCATGTTTTAGATCATTTAAAAATATGAATTTTAAAAAAAAAACTCTTTAAATTGAACATGCTTTTCTTTTCCCAAATATTCAAAATCCTTTCTACAAATAAATCCTGCATAAAACATCAACATGTGTGTTGCATTTGATTGATCTAGAAATATCTCTCCAATAAAACTCTTCTTAAAATAATATTTGAGCTGTTCAAATATTAAACACACCCAAACCCTATCCTAATTCCCTTCTAAATAATGCCCAAATCTTTTCAATCTATTCCCATACACTTGCATTATCAACTCCTTCAAATTTCTAGAACACCAAAGATACACTTCTCTTCCTAAAAACATTAGGAATTAATATTCAAAATTAATTTAAATATGAATATAAGTATCCACTAAATTATCATACTAAGAATACCCAAACATAATCGAAACCCCAAATCTCCCTAATTCCCTTTGAATCTAAAGCGAGCCCACGCCTCAGACTCTGCACAAGTTTGAAATCGAGTTTAAATTCAAAATCTCATTTTAAATATGAATACAAGGCCTATTTAAAAAAAAACCTCTAAACAAATCGCCAAACCCTTCAATTCACTTAACGGACCACAACCTCACTTTCGGCCTGCGTCCGCTTTTGGTCTGGCTCACTCCCAAACCCTTCAATTAACTACAAGTCAGCATACAAACAGTAAGTAGGAGTATGTTAATATAGCTTATCGTGTGTTGGAATTTCCATTTTGGCGATATACTCATCGTCTCTTGGCCGTAGGCAACGACGTAGGAGGAAAATGTCCGGCAGCTACGCCAGATGGTACGACCGATGCACTTCTATGTACCAAGCCCGCCGTCACTTATATATCCTGAGGTCATCACTCTCATGAGTTTGTCGCGACATAACCTGCAGACGGCACTTCCAAGCTTCATTGTTCTATAAGCACATTCGTTATATAAGAACAAGAGCACAATTCATTATTGATCACAGCCCAGTTGGGAACAAACCGTTTCATCATCTCCTATATTGTCCAGAAACTATTTGCGGGAACACCCGACATTTTTTTACAAGAGCCAATCAAACTTGGCACGGGCCACAGGATGGCAGGATCAATGGAGACTGGCGTGACGGTCCTCCTAGCACTCATGGTGGGGATGTTTGGGGTGACGAGCGCCGTGCTGGGGTTCATAGCCGAGGGCAAAAGGCTCACCGTAAGAGCACAACACTAATGATGTCCATGTTCTTACTTCTTTAATTTGCATGAATGGTATGATCGGCAAGAAGTTGAGACGGATTATTGCATCGATTGGTGTTCTTGTTCTTGCAGCCGGGTGGCATCCACGTGTCTGGCAACGAGTGCGTGTACCCGGCCAGCCCCGCTCACACGCTGGGAGTATGCGCGATGCTCCTGCTGATGGTGGCCCAGATCATCGCCTCGGTGGCCGGCGGCTGCTGCGGCTGCTGTAGGCCAGGCGGCGGCGCTTCCAAGTCCAAAAGGCGAGTCGTGGGCGTCGTCGCCTCTGTCCTATCCTGGTGAGTAATTCCGTATGCACCGGCCAGAGCTTCGTGGTGTTCTCAAGTCCCTCTTATTAGCTTCTCAGAATCGATGGAACCGGTGGTGGTGGTGGTACATGTGTGTGTGCAGGATAATGACCGTGATCGCTGGGTGGTACTATGGGCAAGGCGTGTACTGGAACACGGCCGGGACGCGCCGCGCATCCTTATCCGGCGTCTACGAGGAGTGCCCCTACCTCAAGGGCGGTGTGTTCGTCAGGGCGGCCGTGCTGAGCATTGTCGCCACCTCGCTCGCCATCATCTCCTGCTTCCTGCTCCGCGCGCCAGCTGCTACTCCAGAGCCTGTAGAAGGCGACGCCGAACCCAAGCCCAACGGGATTGCGGTCGGGCTGCCACAGTGGCCGGCGCAGGGGAACGAGCATGCGCCATATCAGCACCCTGCGCAGGGGTGATGATCACGCCATATTATGTATGCCAGGAGAGTGATTGCTTTTGGTTTATTCACATCATCGATTTTTCAATGTGCAAAACATTTGGATGTATGTATCACAGTATTGTTCATTTCAATCAAATAGATAATGAGTCCTACTTACAGTAAATTTAAACCATTGCTTGGCAGATTGAATATAGTTTAAAATTCAGATAATAGGAGCCGAAAAATACTAGACCAATTTGTATACGCTTAGATATGGCCTACTTGAGTGTCATGGGTTTTAAAAAAAAAACTATGGTATTTAATAAACTCTAAATGAGCTCTTACTGGAGCTTGTAAAACACCAATGCAAAGATACTACTTTTTTTTAGTTTCACAAACTCAACTCAGGGCCTCTTTTCTGGAGGTTCCCAAACTCCAACAGGACTATGGGTTTGCTCAGATATTGTAGTTTCAGAAAAACATAGTATCAAGAATCTGAAGTTTCATAGACTAAATGCATGCAAAATCATTGTTTAGAAAGAAAAGGTCCTGATTGGGGCGTTTGAAACTGCAATTCTAACAATACCATGGCTCACTTTAAAAACTAGAAGATTTGATGCATCCAAACACTTAATATCTTTTCAAAACCAAAGTAGTTTGCAAAATCATTCAGTACTAAAAAAATAGTTTGCATCCAAACACTTAATATCTTTTAAAAAATAGTTTGCTTCCACTCCAATTCCTCTTAATAAGATTGTCTTTCGTAAGAATAACTCCCCTTTTGAAAAACCACATAAAAATCTTAATCTTCAGTGGTAATTTAGTACGCCAAATTTCTTGCTGTGACTCTAACTCCACTATTGACGAGATGCTTATACATTGAGTGAACCGTGAAGGAACCATTTTTATGCAAAGACCAGATAAATATATCTTTACCCTCCTGTATATTAATTTTTGTTATTCTTGCCACTAGGCTGTGCCATTCTAGTAATTTATTACCCACTAAGGATCTCCTAAAGGAAATATTCAGTGGTACTGTACTAAAAACCTCAGCCACGGTGGCATGTTTTTTCTGAACAATTGTATAGGTTAGGGTAGTGGAATTTCAACGCTTGGTTACCCAACCATATGTCTTTCCAAAACCTGATCTGTGTACCCTCATTCAGCCTAAAGCGGCCTAATCTGAAAAAATGATCCTTCACACCCATTAAACCTGTCCAAAATTGTGAATCTTCAGCTTTCTTTGTAACCTGGCCTAGAGATTTATGCTTGAGATATTTATTACGAAGTAGATCTTGCCAGATCCCATCCTCGTTGCACAATTTGAAAAGCCACTTACTCAATAAACACTTATTTTGAATAAGTAAGTTTTGAATCCCTAAACCGCCTTGGTCTTTCAGTTGACATAACATATCCCATTTGACCAATCTATATTTCTTCTTATGTTGATCATTTTGCCATAAAAATCTAGATCTAAAATAATCCATTTTCTTGAGGACACCCTTCGGCACCTCAAAAAATGAGAGCATGAACATCGGTAAACTAGATAGCACCAAATTTATCAGTACTAAACGCCCTCCAATTGAAAGTAACTTACCCTTCCATCCACTTAACATTTTCTCAAACTTGTCTTCTATCATTTTCCAATCTTTATTATACAGTTTTCTGAAGTGCATCGGGATGCCTAGATAGTGAAAGGGGTATGATCCCAGCTTACAACCGAATAGTTGTGAGTATGTGGACTCATACTCCTTTGCTTGTCCAAAGAAAAATATTTCACTTTTGTGGAAGTTTATTTTGAGACCAGATAATTGCTCAAATGCACAAAGTAACAACTTCATGTTTTTCGCTTGATCAATATCATGATCTAAAAAATTATTGTGTCATCCGCATATTGTAGATAGACAAACCATCTTCTACTAAATGTGGGACCACCCCATTTACTTGACCGTCTTCCTTGGCCCTAGCAATGATGATAGCCAACATGTCTACAACGATGTTGAAGAGAATTGGAGACAATGGATCACCCTGCCTAAGCCCTTTTCTAGTTTGAAAATATGATCCCATTTGGTCATTGACCTTAATTCCAACATTTCCCCCTTTAGTAAAAGTGTCAATCCACTTACACCAAATAGGTGAAAAACCTTTCATTCTTAATGTCTGTCGTAGAAAGCTCCATTTAACTTTATCGTATGCCTTTTCAAAATCAATCTTAAAAATGATCTCATTTTGCTTTTTTGTATGTAGCTCATGTAAGGTTTTGTGTAAAATAATTGCTCCCTCCATTATATTCCTACCAGGTAGAAAAGCTGTTTGTGAGGGTCTAATAATTTTCTGAAAAAACATTCGTGATTCTATTGGTGTCCACTTTTGTAAAAATCTTGAAGCTAACATTCAATAGACAAATAGGTCTATACTGTTGAATTTGTTTTGCCTCACTACTCTTTGGTAGTAAAATTATTGTCCCAAAGTTCAGGCTATGTAAAGGAAGCGTGCCTCTATAAAACTCCTCAAATAGAGCCATTAAAGTCCTCTTTGATAACATTCTAGAAGACTTGATAAAACTCTGGTGGAAATCCATCACGCCCTGGGGCTTTATTATGATCCATTTGGAATATTGTCTGCCTTACTTCTGCCTTAGTGAACTTTTCAACTAGCATCGCATTCTCCAACACCGAGACCTGAGGAATGTCATCACAACGGGACTCATCCATGGACACATGATTATTATCAGGAGGTCCAAAAAGATTCTTATAATATTTGGTTATGTATTTTTTTAAGTTCCACATCACCGCAAATGACACCCTCCTCTTGTTCTAGTTGAAAAATACGCATTTTTCTATGTTTTCCACTGGCCACCAGCTGGAAGTACTTTGTATTTGCATCCCCTTGTAAAAGATTCTTAACCTTTGCACATTGGTACCATTTTAACTCTTCTTCTCTTAACAACTTCGTGAGTCTCTCATTTAGTACATGTTTTAAATTCACTTCATGAGAGTCTAGGGGAGACACTTCTGCTTTCTTGTCTAATTCATCTAACTTGTTTAACAATTGCTTTTTTTCTTTCTTATACGTGCCACTAACATTTTTAGCCCACCCCCTTAAGTATTGTCGCAACCATCTAATCTTTGCTTGCCACTTTTCTAAGAGCAACTCCAAGAGACTCTCTAAATCCTTCTTCATTATTAATTTTAGAGATTTTGATTAAAAAGTTACCTTCCAACAGCCTCTCTATTTGGTTATTCAAACAGGTCACTCTCTATTCCGGATTTCTCGCTAGCAAAATATAGAAAAGAGAATAGCTCTCTAGAGTGCATGCAAGATATAGAGAAGCTGTTGGAAAACATGAAGATATAGAAAACGATTTTTATGCAAATAACTTTTTAAATAATGATTTAGAGAGTGATTTTTAGAGACTCTTGGAGATGCTCTAAGGGTGTATGACCTTCCTGTACACTTTGCCAAACATCACGAACCATATCTATGAACCCATCACGCGTAGTAACCACTGAACACTTTGCCAAACATCACGGACCATATCTATGAACCCATCACGCGTAGTAACCAACCGAGTTCAAATTTGAACATAGGCGAGTTACTCAACGTAGATGTATCACCCGAATTTAAAAAATGGGGTGTATGGATCAGACCTGCTGTATATAGAAGTTTGTTATTCTGAAAGTTGTTGTGACCTCTAGCTAACTGATCTCGTGCTTGCTTGTCATCTGGTGACTCGCTGACCCCTAAAGCTACCAAGAAATTGCATGTCACTACTCACTATACCAGATACCACAATGCCATGTGAAACCGATCGGGCTACCAGTCTCTGTCAGGTCGTTTTGGAGAAGAACAAGAGAGTATTCAGTAGTACCTTGCAAGGATTTATCCGTGCTGCCGTGCCGAATGGACTATAGGAAAACAATTGTGTACTCAGTGATAACGCGGTTGTCTTTCCTATCAACGTCCTTATGGTTTGTCGTGACTCATGCTTGTGCTCACCCACATACACCAGCATTTGACTGGTGCGCGTACGAGTTGAGCTATCTGACTACTAGTGACTGCTAGTGCGCTGCGTGCACCGTCTATATACGCACGCATCCACATTGATCTGGAGACAGAAGAGCCACGGCTCTGAAACGTCTCTTTTCCCCTGCGGCAAGCACACAGAGAGGAAGATAATAGGTCCACAGAGAGAATGGATAAGACGACGATCACCGTGTGCGCAGCAGTCGGGTCTCTAGGACTGTTGAGTGCCATCTTTGGGTTCTCGGCTGAGGGGACAAAGCTCACTGTAAGCACTACCGGTCTTCCTATGTATCCAGCTTTGTTTACACAAATGATGAAATGATCCTGTTGAGCTGTGCTTAAATGAACTCGGATCTTAATTTGCATGCAGCCATATACCATACTGGTGTACGGAGACGACTGCATCTACCCGCAGAACCCGGCGCTCGGGCTGGGCATCTGCGCCGTCATCTTCCTCCTGGTGGCGCAGGTCACCATCTCGGCCGTTGGCGGCTGCTGCGGCTGCTGCAGGTCCCGCTCCGTACCTTCTGAGACCAAGCGGATCGTCGGCATCGTCTGCGCAGTCTTCTCATGGTGAGTAGTAGTGACCGCCGGTGATCTCACTACTACGCTCTTCTGCATACGAAGTATGCTAAATATGTTCGGCGTCATGAACATATGAGAAAATTGAAAAGAACGATCGCCGACAGTGTCTGCAAGCAGGATAGCGGCGGTGATCGCGTGGGCGCTGCTAATAGAAGGGGCGGCGTGGAACGCCAACGTGGTGCGGGAGGAGGAGGCGCCGTTCTGCCCCTACCTCAAGGACGGCATCTTCGCCGGCGCCGGCATTCTCGCTCTCGCCGCCACAGCGCTCGGCCTCGCCTCCTACGTCATGATGCGGACTCCGCCGCCAGAAACGGCGGCGGTACTGCCAGTCCCTGCCAAGGGGGAACCGCAGTTCACTGCTCCTACTGCTGCTGCTGATCAGAGCAATAACGGATCCCATGCACCGGACCAGCAGGATTCCTCTCCTCAGGCGCCGCCATCAAACGCGGCACCACCGCCGGAAGCAGTGGCATCAGCTCCACCGTTCCCTCAGGTAGGCCTGGACGTTCCGGTCCCTCTCCCTCCCCCTACTACTCCTTCGGCTGCGAACGGAGGACAACCGGGGCTATCAACAGTTGTTCGCGACGAAGTAACTAGGCAAGGAATTAGACTGGCTGTGAAGGTGGTATGGCGTTCCCTCTTTTGTGCCAATTGATATCGGGTATCCTCTGTTTTCATGATGACTCATTCTACTTGAGATGATCTTCAAGCGACGGTGTACAAATTAAGTCTTGGTTGTATTTGCTGAGTAGTAATTTAGTTCTAGTTTGCTGGTCTGGTGGTTTAGTTTCAGTTTGCTATTTGCTCTTGCTAGACTTTGTACATCTCCAATAACATATGTGCACAAAGCACGCTGAAATGATTGTAACCCATGCACCGAACCAGGATTCACCTCCTCAGAGTCAGGCGCCCCCATCAAACGCGGGACTGCAGGTGGCAGTGGCATCAGTGACCCACGAGGAACCAAGCGAGCTGCCGGGGCCACTGCAGGTCTCCCAGCCCCAGCCTCCTCAACCATACGTGCCGAATCTGTATGACATGCCAGTACAGTTCCCTCAGGTAGGCCTGGACGTTCCGGCCCCTCTCCCTCCCCTTACTGCTACTACTTCGGCAGGGAGCGGACAACACGGACTATCAACAGTTGTTCGCAACGAAGTAGCTAAGCAAGGAATCAGATTGGCTGCCAAGGTGGTGGAGCATTCCCTCTTCTCTGACGACAATTGATATCCATCTGTCCAACGACTACGCTGCCAGGGGATTGGGATATCCTCTGTTTTCTATGGTATCACTGTCCTGGCCTGATGCCTTCTTGGTTGTGGTGTGCCGGCCGTCAACGGATTGGTCGTCCAGAAATTCTATTTCCTGAGTCGAGTAATTTAGTTCTAGTTTTCTGGTCTGGTGGTTTGGTTTCATATTGCTGTTTGTTCTTGCTAGACTTACATCTCCAATGTATATGCACAAAGGACGCTGAAATGATTGTGTACCGTACGTGCTTCCCCACAATCTGAATGTTCTACACGATGGAAAGCACGGTGACAGATGTATTGACTCCATGAACTGACTCAACCATAGAGTTGAGTATACATTCTTCAATAGCTAATTCGTGGAGTCAAGGCATCTGTCATCAGTAATTAATCAGGTTCTGATTCAGGGAATTATGCCCAATCAATCAAAACTGACCGGTCGACAGGTCATCCTTAAATCTGACAGACTAAAGGCATGTGTCCTGGCAGCCTTGCCTTCCGAGTTGACTTAGGACCCATGATCATCTACTTCTTCCATTAAATTGCTCGGATAAAATCCCCTTTGATTCCCCTTCATCAAGCAAAGCCGCACGTCGTGTGTGCCTCCTCTGGCCGGACTTTGCATATAAATCACACCAGGGAGGCCGAACTTTCATCTCTTTTTTTGCGAGGAAAGAAACTTTTGCTGGTACGCATGTAACCAATATTCAAACATTGCCTATTGATCTCTCTTCAAATGTATTGGACATGTGCATTGACTAATGTGTTTAAATTTTGTCTGGAAATGTACTCTCAGAACATTAAACTTTAATTTGTTTTATAGATAAGTATGAGAACAAATATTATCAGAAAATTGTGTTCTACAGACGCTATCAAATTCCAAACCATTTTTTTCTTCCCAAGCGATCCTATAAAAACAGGGTTTTTTTCCCCACCTGATTCTTGTTATTTCAGTCACCATCCATCTGTTGGTTTAATTATTTACCAATGTCACCCATGTAATCACATCATAATTAAAATATCGTCAATGTCAACTTAAGTTGGTATAGTTAACCACCATGCTGGCTAAAGTACATTATCATCTGGCATTGTTGGTTGGCATTAGTAAGAGTAGTGTACACCATTTGTGTGTGTTCCCTAGCAGCTGCCTCCTGAATCTCTTTGCCACACAAATCAATCATTAAATTTGAAGAATTACAACAACAAGTCCTGATTAGTGTTACCCTGTCGTGACATATATGACCTGGCATTCTCAACGTTCTCTATATAAACACGGGCATAGTTGATCGCAACATGTACATCAGCCAGAGGCAGAACGAGACACTCGAAGGAATTTGAAAGATCATCAGCAAGTCGGGTTCATGGACGCTAGCGTGGCCGTCTTGTCCGTCGTGGTGCTGCTGTTCGCGGTGGCGAGCGCCGTCCTGGGGTTCATGGCGGAGTCCAAAACGCTCACTGTAAGCAAAGCTATAGCTACGAAATCCTTTCATTTCCGTTCTAGTAGTACTCTACAAGACTACGTAGACAGAGAACCTGTAGGCTGTAGCTAACGAGGTGATGGATCGACAAATGTCGTTGTTGCAGCCAGATGAAATCGAGTACTCTGGCGGCGTGTGCGTCTACCCGGCCAAGCCAGCGTACACGCTGGGGATATGCGCCGCCGCCCTGCTGGTGGCGGCCCAGATCATCGTGTCGGTGGCCGGCGTCTGCTGCGGCTGCTTCAAGCCGCGGGGCGGCGGCGCTCCCGGTCCCAAGAGGAAGAAGGCCGCCAGCTCCATTGTCCTCTCATGGTGAACACTACTCTTACCGCCAGTCGTCGAGGCCATGTCATATCGCACCCCGCTTCGGAGTCTGTCGCTGACAATGGCATCCCTACGTGTACTGTGCTGTGCAGGGTAGCGGCGGCGGCGGCGGCGGCGTCCTACGCGCAAGGCGTGTCGTGGAACGCGGCCACGACGCGCGGCGCCGTCGTGGACGGGTTGCTCATCAAGTGCGAGTACCTCAGGGGCGCCGTCTTCAGGAGGGCGGCTCTGCTGGGCCTCGCCGCCGCCGTGCTCGGGATCTGCGCGTACGCCATCCTCCGCGAGCGGCCTGCTGGGGACGAACCCAAGCCAGACGACGGCCAGCAGCCGGCGGTTGGCCATGCGCAGAACGCACAGCAGCAGCAGGTCGCTCCTATTACTCCTCCTCAGGTCGCAAGTATAGTGTAGGCGCGATCTTGATGGCGAGACACGGCCAAGGGATCGATCTGCCCGTGCTGATCAGCGAGTCCGATTACGAGCATTGTTATTTGCCTCTCTGTGTGTACTGTATGTGAAACTATTGTACGTGCAATGTGTGTGTGCTCGCGCGCGCGAGACGGTCAGTCTCTCAAGAACGATTTGTGGCGTGGTTTTGTTAATAGGTGATTTCTCACGCGTTGCTGCAGGATTTTAAAAAGTTTTTCGATAAACTATTATTAATCATTATGGTTGTTTAGTTGCTCGTAAAAATAGTGCAATTGTAAAGATTGCTCCGAGAGTTAGGCCAGTCTCAATGGGAGTTTCATGGAGAGCATGACATTAATTCCTATGACACATCACCAAAAATGCTGACTTGGCAGGGTCATTTATGAGGGGAGTTTCATGGGATGTGAGGGGAGTTTCGTCCCCATGAAACTCCACTGGCACAGTTATCTAGTTTTCAGTCTAGGTAACTGTGTTGTTTGACACGAAATAAATAAAAACGTTGCGGGGCGTGCCAGTGTACTAAGTACACAAATAAATAAAAGACAAAGATAGGGAAACAAGTATTTTATTAATTCCTTGATCAACAAAATTACAAGTTCCCTTTATATATATTGCGCGCCATAGCCTCATGTGAGGGCCATCCGACTCAAGCGATGTGGTCTTCTGGTTCCCGGGGTTTTAGAAAGCTCCCGGTTAATTACTCCCGCGAATTAACTTCATGGGACACCTCCGATTAAGCTGCGCGTGGTCGTCGTCTTCGTCTTCGCTTTACTTCTCCCATGCATAGTGCGTAGATGGATGATGGAGTTGATGTAAGTGTCGGCGTTGGCGTGATCCATGGCCTCGTCGGTCCGTGGTGCCGTGATAGCGTAGCCATCGCTTAGGCTACGCCCGCTGTTGGAGGTACGACCATGGGCCCACAAGGACACATGGATTATCTCCAGAAGGAGTCGTATCAGGCGTGAAGACTACGAGTAGAGTACTGCAAGGACTCTTCTCGTTATGGAAACTAGTCGTATGACTTGTAAACTACTCGGATTGGCTTGTAAAGCACTCTACGAGTTGTAATAGGTTAGGATTCTACTCGAAACCGACCTTGTAACCCTGCCCGCCGTGTATATAAGGCTGGGCAGGGACCCCCTCCAAAGAGACGATTTCATCAATACAAACCACCATACAGGATGTAGGGTATTACGCCATCTAAGCAGCCCGAACCTGTCTAAAATCCTGAGTCTCTTAGCCTTTGCGTTCCTGATCTCGGCGAAACCCACCTGAAACTCTACTACCTCGGGATACCCCTCGGTAGGATCGACGGTAGAACACCGACATCTGGCGCGCCAGGTAGGGGTTTTCCTCGAAGATCCCGTGGAGAACGCAATGGTGACCTACGTTCAAGCTGAAGCGCCTCAGGAGGGCACAACGTTCCACTTTGGCTCGTGGGTCTACGTCGCCGACGGCTCGGGTGGCTTCTACAGCTACATCGAGACACCTGCGGAGCTGAAGCAGGAGCAAGCGCCCATCGTGGAAGATTTGGCCGAACAACTCGGCGAGATCACGCTCGCGGACCTGATCCGCGGGCAAGAGTCCGAGTCAATCACGACTTCGGAGAAGCAAACAACCCTCCCACCCCAATTCCCGTTTGGACTCCGCAATTCGACCCACGCATATTGTGAGGCGATACGGAGCCAGACCGAGTCCGTCATGGACTCGACGCGGGACGTCTCAGTCCGAGTCTTAGCAGGACACGCCAACTCTTTGAGCCAAGCGGTCCCCGAATGCCACTCGGACTCGGACGAGGAGACACTACAAGACGATGGCGAACATGACCTCGTGATCTACGCCACGCCTGAAGGAAGATCTGTATACCCAAGAGACAGGATCCCACGGGACGTCTACGAGTCCCGCCAGATCTTTGTACTCTTTGGGTCTGAAGTCACTGACGACCTGCCGTTCCAGTATGGCACACCGCTGCTGCCAGAAGAGGAAAGCTCTACGGAGCTCGTCACCCCAAGCTCCAGCGACTCTGTCGAACCCAACCAACAAGTCTTCATGGCTGGCGCAGCAGCAGCTGGCGACGTCGACAACGACCCGCGCTACGCTTTCGAGCTAGAAGGAGATATCTCCGCGAACGAAGACGCACCCGCTGGCGAATCCGCCCAAGCGGCCATGGACAGAGAAATCCGGAACAACAGGAGGGCTCAGCGCCGCCTAAACGCTCGCAATCGCGTCATGGCTGGGCGCAACCTCGCTCAAGAGTTCGCGCGGGTGGCACGCTACGACTCTCCTATGGCTAACGCCATGGAGATTGCCTATCACGTCCGCAGCCTGCCAAGAACCCCAGAGACGGCAGCTGCACTCGAACGGATCAACGACATGGTCTGCACTCTCGACAAGGCCATCGCCGCCGCACCATCGCGCAGCGGCCGAGCAGCTCCAAGCGAAGAAGTCGAAAGCAGCGGGCGTCAACCTCCCCGCGACAGGCATCGTCCACCAAATCCAAGCCGACTGGGAGAAGCCAACCGCGCAGAAGGCGCACCCCCACACCGACCAGAGGATGATCGTCAACGAGGCGGACGTACTCATCGCAACGACGCTGCCACGTCATCCCACAGGCCGGCACACAGTGTCGACCTCCGGCAAACCATCAACGCCAACCGCGACGCGCGCTCCATCCTTGAATCCAAGAGGCGTGATGAAGCCCGGGGGTACAGGGAAGAAGATGATGAGTACCCAATGTTCTCCAGGGACATCCGGATGGCGGTTTACCCGCAACCTTTCAAATCAGTCGGCTTCGAGAAGTACGACGGCAAGACCTCCCCGGATTCGTGGCTGCGCATATACTCTACGGCTATCGAGTGCGCGGGTGGCAACAACGCCATCAAGTGCAGATACTTCCCAATGGCACTCGAGCCCGCTCCACTCACATGGTTCGAAAACCTGCCCCGACGCTCCATCGAGTCCTGGGAACGCCTGAAGAAGATCTTCGTGTCAAACTTCCAAGGCACATACAGTCGCCCCAAGACTCGACATGACCTCGCCGTGTGCAAACAGCACAAAGGAGAAAGTGCTCGCGATTACATGCGTCGCTTCATGGAAATCAAGACTCTGGTGGTGGACGTTTCTGACCGCGACTGCATCGACTTGTTCCAGAACGGCATCACCAACAGGTTCTTTGACAGGCAATTTGGCCTGCATCGTCCAAGGACTCTGGATGCCCTGCGTGACCAAGTTGAGGCGTGGTCTGAGCAAGAAGACCGCGACCTCGAGAAATATGGCCCTCCCCAGGGTAGGGAGAGGCAAAACAACAAAGGCCAGCAGGGCTCCCAGCACAACAAGCGCAAGCCAGACGACACAGTTGCGACTCTGGATACTGGCATGCGAAGCCAAAAGAAGAACTACCACGGCAAGAGCGACGTCGAGAAGATCATGGACAGGCCGTGCCCAATGCACCCGAAGCATAAGCACACTATGGGCCAATGTTATGATCTCCAACGCGTGTACGCCGAGAAGGATCGAGAGAACAAAGCCAAGAAGAAGCCGGCAAGGGAACCACTCGATCCTGAAGCCAAAAACAAGGAAAGGGCCGACGACGAAGATGAAGAAGACGACGAGGACCAGACGAACAAATTCCAGAAGCCCAAGATCGTACTCATGGTCATCATGGGCGGCGACTATGGCTTTCCCACTCGGAGGAAGCACAAGCTCGCTATGCGGCACATAATGGCAATTGAGCCAGCCGTCCCAAGATACCTAAAGTACTCGGAGGTTCCAATCACCTTCTCCAGGGCAGATCAGTGGAACAGCTACGATGAACCAGGGCAATTACCACTCGTCCTGGACCCCACGGTGGCAGGATCACAACTCACCAAGGTGCTCATCGACGGTGGGACGGGGCTGAACGTGCTATTCTCTGGCACCCTGAAGAGGATGGGACTCGACATTGAAAAAATGTTGACTCCCACCGAATCCCCGTTCTACGGCATTGTCCCTGGGAATGGCAGTCTCCCTCTCGGCCAAGTCACATTACCAGTCACATTCGGCACGCAGGAGAACTACAGGACGGAGTACATCAAGTTCGAGGTGGCGGACTTCGAGACCTCCTATCAAGCGATCCTTGGACGTCCTGCTTTGGCCAAGTTCATGGCCATCCCGCACTATGTCTACCTCGTCCTCAAGATGCCAGGACCCAGAGGCGTCATCTCTATCCGCGGCGACTTGCGACGATCATACAACTGCGACAGAGAGGCTGTGGAGTTCGCGGCTACCACTCAGGTACCCAACGCCATGGCCCAGATCTTCGCAGCGGCTCAGAAGCTGAAGCAGTCAGAGTACGAGGTCCCCAGCAAGGAGCCCGCACCGCACAAGGCGGCCATCCCTGAAGATGTGGCGACCAAGGACGCACCACTACTGGAAGGAGACCAGTCGAAGACCACCAAGATCGGGGGATGCTGGGGCCGGCGATGGGCCCGTGGTGGATGAAGAGGAAGGTTAGGGATGACAGGTGGGCCCCGCAGTGTAGAAGGGCAAAACAGTCTATTCCCACCTCCGTTAGACTCTGTTACTCCTCCATCCGTCCAAAGTGGCACACGGGTAAACCAAAGTTGAGCTCATGGCATACGAGTATCTCCAAACTTTTTTGTGGCACACAGGTAAGCGACAACTTTCTTAATGGCATAGGGGTAAAAGACTCTCTTCTTCTCATCTGGGGCACGGGCAGGCGCAGGAGCCGTTTCCGGAGGTTCCTCGGCACCCTGTTGGAGGATACGGTCGGACGCCGTACCGGCAGGTCGCTACTCCCCCTCGGCGTCAAGCGCAACCAGCAGTAGAAGTGATGATGGCTTGAAAGAGATACTGCATCCCTACTCGTGCTGAAGGCTTGAAGCGGGTGTGAGTGCAAGGTGCAACTGGGTATATGATAGGACTATTTGGTCATTGTCTCGGGTATGATGCACAACAATGTTTGGTCTTACTCTCAATTACTCCACCACTTTCACGCACGGAAAAACAAGAATGGAGAGAGGAAATGAGATTGGTTGAAACGATTTTTAATTTGGGTCATGGTGTTAATATCGTTGGCACCGAGGAGTTTTCATTAAAATTTGTGGTGACATGTTTAAATGAGGGATAAGTAGTCTTTCCCTTACTATCTGAGCCAAGATCAAATAAGCCTGTCATAAACGAACGGAGGGAGTATGTTCCAACACCTCTCTATTATGTGCCGGTAAGTGTGTGGTGAATCTTTGGATGTCCTTCTACCGTGCTGATCAGGTCTGCTTTCAAACATACAAATTTCAAGGGGGAAAAAGGCCCAACCATGACTTAAATTTGACGTGTTGATTCATCTACCTCCGGTTCATTACATTTGACGTTACGGACAGGAATTTCGACCTGCAGCCAAAGTACATTGTAATTTGGACGGAGAATGCACGGATGAATGGATTCAATGACACAAACAAAAGTTGCAGCTTGAGGTATTCTGAACTACACGATGCGAAAGCACCAAGCCGCTAATCACTACTTCGTGCTTACGATAAATTTCTTTTACTGCATACTGTCATTGCAATTTCCTGGCTTCGTCAGATTTTCATCATTTGTATCACAGGCATATACTTAAGGTACATTTTATTTTTTGCAAATGGCAAATAAAGGATTATTCAATCCATATGAATATGATGTACTCGTACTTCCTCCGTTTCAAATTATAAGTCGTTTTGGCTTTTCTAAGTTCATAGATTTTGCTATGAATCTAGACATAGCATTTATCTATATGCATAACAAAAATGATGGACCTAAAAAAACTCAAAACGAGACCTATAATGATGAACCCAAAAAAATTCAAAACGACCTATAATTTGAAACGGAGTTAGTACTAAACTACAAACATGCTAGGATATTTTCATTTATTTCGTTTGCAAACTTGTAATTTACATGCATACTTGCCACACAACAAAACAAAAAAAAAAAGCTCAGTACAAACATATGGCTAGTGGCAAGCGTCAGTCACCTTCACTTCACCTCTTCTCTCCAGGCGCAGCGGGCGTTCCGTTCAGAGCGCGGAGCCGCAGAAGGGGCAGAACCGGAACTGCGGGTCGACGGCGCGGCTGCACGCGCCGCACCTGGCCTCCCGGGGCA
Organism: Urochloa ruziziensis; assembly: GCA_015476505.1. Lineage (NCBI taxonomy): Eukaryota > Viridiplantae > Streptophyta > Magnoliopsida > Poales > Poaceae > Urochloa > Urochloa ruziziensis. Next base: position 24,372,276 of record CM027121.1, read on the forward strand.
GCAGCGACGGGCCCGGCTCGGCGCCGAGGGAGCCCGGCGCGAGGAGGCCGCACTCGCGGCAGAGGTAGGCGGGGTCCTTCCCGGGCCACCGCCAGACGGGGACGAAGAAGAGCTTGAGCACCTTCTCCGTCTCCACCAGGTCCGCCGTGCTGCCGCATCGCAGGCACCGCCCCGCCGCCTCCTTAAGCACCCGCCCGGCGCCCTGCTCCACGCCGCCCACGAAGAAGAAGAACATCCTGCCGGATCCTGCTGCTTCCTGTCGCCACTCCCGATCGATGTCAAGTTCGATTAGCTTCGGTTCGAGGTGATATAGGGGGGTTTTGTAAGGCCTTGATCTGGGTTTGGGGCTCAGGGAGATTGGCTCCCGAGACTAGAGGAAGAAAGGGGGGGAATTTTCTCGAGAGCTCGGATTCGGGATCACGAATTCACAAGATAAAGAGTTCGAGTCTTCGAGATGCTACGCAAGGTTAACTTTACCGGTAAGTGAAAAAAACCGGTGGTGGCCGATAAACGTGTTTATCGGATTTATCGGATTTACCGTTTTTCTTTTGGACAAAATTTAAAGAAGAAATTGTAGATTTAACGATCTAAATTACCTCCAAACAATCTAACATGAACAATAACACATCACGAATGCATAGGAATGAGAAAATGTATGGACTAGGAGGAAGGGGTGGACACGTATTCAAAATTATCGAAAATTTTTATCAAACCGGTCATCACCGAGAAACACGATTATCGGGTTTCTCGTTTTTTTCTCGCCGAGAAAAATTTCCCTGATGCTACGCTTGTCTTTGAGACAAGATAGTGTGCTGGGCTTGAGACAAGATAGTGTGCTGGGCTTTGAGTTGGGCTAGCCGTGGGCCGTGAGATGACAACTTTGCTTGCAACACAGGCCATTAAAAGGGAGCTTCTTTCCTAAAAAAACAAATAAATAAAAAATAAAAGGGAGCTTCTCTGATGTGGCCGGCTTCTCTGATGCGTACCGCCGCGTTTAGATTCCACGAAAACGTCTCCTTTTCGTGAAAAGTTATTTACCAAGAGAACTGTGTCAGTTCATTTCTATCTTTATATACGTTGTCATAGAAACAGTATTTTTTCGTACTTTCTATCACTTTTCCTTCATCTAAACACACTCCTGATAAACTAACCATTCAGCGCAAACCAATCTAAAAAATTAGTCAGCGCAAAGAAACAAACCAATCTAAAAAAACAGTCAGCGCAAACAAGGAGACGAGAACACTATGCACTGAGAACAAAAGTTAGAGAGTAGCCAAATCAACAGCGTTAATCCCTTATTAAACCTTGGACATTAAGAAACGAACTCGACATAACCGTGCATAGTTACGAATTTAGCCAAAACAAAGTAGAACAAAGTAATCTAGTAGCCTGATCTCCGGCTCCTCGAAAGGCCACAGGCCCACAGCAACCAGCGGAGGACGTTTACTCGAAGGCCCATGGATTCTCCTTAGGTGCCGTTTGGATGTCTGCATTGGAACGCGGAATCGGAATTGGAACTGCCCAATACCAATGCCGGGTGTTTGGACATCCTCCGAATTGGATGTCGGCATTGGGACCGAATACTGAGCGGCATTGCTTCAGTTGTGCGCGCTACCTTCCCAATACGGAGCCCTCCCCCTCCGTATTGGATGGAATTGGCCCTCCCCTCTCTCGCATATGTGTCTCTCTGTCTCGCACAGTCGCACCCCCAGCCTTCCTCCGACGGCAGGCCGGCAGCCGCGCCCCCATCCCGTTCCTCCTCCGCCGGCAGCTGTGCCCCCATCCCCTTCCTCCGACAGCAGCCGCACCCCCATCCCGTTCCTCCTCCGCCGGCAGCCGTGCCCCATCCCCTTCCTCCTCCGCCGGCAGCCGTGCCATGACGGGTGGAGGAAGACAACGAGGCGAGGGCGACGCAGATAAGGACGGCGAGCACCGCCATGGCTAGGCTCGAGCTCCACCGTGGTTGGAGTAGAGGAGAACGCCAAGGGAAGGGTGGCGCAGATGAGGACGACGAGCACCGCCATGGTCGGGCTCGAGCTCCGTCGACCGCCGTGGTTTGGAGTATGGCGAGTCGAGGGCGTCCTCTTCTTCCTCGCGGCCGGCGGCCCCCCTGTCCGCCACCGCTCCCTCACCCCACGCCGCCCTCCACAGCCGGCGAGCCTGGCCTTGCTGCGCCTTCTCTTCCCCATCTCCGGCAAACCTAGCCGCGCCGCCCCTCCTCTTCCCCATCTCCGGTGAACCAGGCCACGCCGCCCCTCTGCTTCCCCGTCTCCGGCAGACCTGGCCACGCCGCCCCGCCCCGCTCCTCTCTTCTTGCCCGCTGCCGGCGATAGGGGCACTCCGGCCGGCCTGCAGCGCATCCCTGCGTCCGCGTGTGGCTGGGCGAAGCAGCGGCCGATGGTGCCGAGGCCTGCCCTTCCCACCCTGCTACGGCCTTCCTCAGGTTAGATATGCAGTGAGATGTGAGATGCAACGAATTCCAAATTGAACATCATATCCATCCATCCAAACATGATTTGGCATTTTTGTTTGAGTTGATTTCCATCTCACAATTCCATCTACATCCAAACAATCGTACTGGTATTCAACTCAATTCAATATCTTAGCCGATTTGGCATTGAACTCAATTCAATGCCAAGGCCTCCAATATCTACATCCAAACGGACCCTTAGCGAATCTCCTCCTCCTCCGGCGTGAAGTCGTTCTGGATGCTGAACGCCCGCCTGATTTCCTCACCGACTTGCCCTTGGCGACCTTCTTGCAGACGACGTCCAGCAGCCCCTTCACGTCGAGGTAGTTGGCGGCAAGGATGAGGTCGTACAGCGTGGCCTGGTCGACGTCGACGAACGCCTTGTCGAAGCTTTCCAGAGCCTCCTTAGGCCTCGTTCGGTTTCTCCGGAATGGACCGTTCCGGGTCTAATTCCACGTGGATTGGAGTGGCCTGTTTCTAAACCTGGGCTGAACTAAAATCGCCGTTCGGTTTGATTTGGCCCGGAATGTAAACAGGCATGGAACGTCCATTCCGGCCCAATAACCAGCCGGATAACATCCCCACCTACAGACCTCCGGATCGATTCCGAAGTCGTCGCGAGCGAGGAGGCGAGGCGGGGCGGCGCGCGAGAGGCGGAGCTGGCGGCGCGCGAGGCGAGGACGCGGCGGCGCGAGGTTGCTGCGTGGCGGCGCGAGGTGACGGCTTGGCGGCGCGACACATCTCTCCCGGCGCCTACCTCCACGACGTCGACGGTCTGCCCTCCGACGACGACGCTCCGCACCCCTTCTCGCCGGTAGGCCTTGCCTTCTCCTCGTCCTTCCCCTCTCCCCTCATCGATTCTTGGTTGCCCGAGGTAGTTGAGGTCCATGGCGCGTATGTATTGAATCATGATTCGGTTTTTAGGGAAACCCTAGGTCGATCTGTTCTTAGTTCGTGAGTCTATGGTCGATCTGTTTTTGGTTCGTGAGTCTATGGTTGATCTGTTCTTGGTTCGTGAGTCTCAACCAAGTTCCATGGCGTGAGTCATGTACATGCATAGTTCATACTGGTAGTTGCCATAGGAAGATGCAGGTTTAAGCAATTCTTTGTGAGATTAGTGTTGTACAGGCTTTGCAAACTGAAAATGCTGATAGGAAGCAGTAATTACTTATTACTAGAGTCATTTTTAACATCCGGCAAGCCTCAAATATTACTGTGTGTTCACTGGCTCTGTTCTTGCCTGTTCTGTTCATGGGCACTCACTAATTAAAGGTGCAGATTGACGATGGAGAGGCATAAAATGAAGTGCTCATTAGCTTCATATATGGCCTCCTCGAAGAGAAGGTGAAGTTTCTACTGAAGACATTGTTTATTCAAGTTTTGTGATGCTGCTTGTTTATTATGTTCGTACTGAATTATGTGTGCATGGTGCATGGGCAAGTGACAAATCTTATTTGAATTTGGCTCATTAAAAAGCAGTCTTCTATTTGGTACCTTGTATGCCATGCTTGGATAGGGTTGTTTTCTAGTCCAATCAGCTTGCTTAGAAACTACTTGACAGTTATTTTGTTATTTAGCTCAGGAATCAAAACTGAAATACTGCTTGGTATTGCAGTGAAGTTAAAGAGTCGAAACAAACCTGAGAGCATTGCAGTGATGGAGAGATACATTGAAATGAGACAGAAACAATCAGAAGATGAAACTGCACTTTGGGCGAGAGAAATGGAGGCAAGGGAAAGGGAGGCAAGGGAAAGGGAGGAAAGGGAGGCAAGGGAAAGGGAGAATGCTCAAGTGTCTGATTTCTCGATCAGAAGGTGCTTCTCAGTTTTGAACACAATGGAAATGACGAAAGAAGAAAAGGCAAAAGCATACTCATTCTTCACCAAGAACAAAGATAATAGAGAAGCCTTCATCTGTGGCTGTGAATTTGATGAAGCAGCAGCCTTGATTTGGCTCAGAAGTGAGATGGCTTAGAAGGTATGTATGATACTACAACCTTCATATCTATACTGCTTGTCATATCTATACTGCTTGTTCAAAAAAAATGTAGCATTCTGCCTTGTTCCACTGCAAAATTTCTCTGTTCATCTTCAGGTTCAGTTGGGTAACTGTACAGCAGCTTATGTTTCAGTTTTCACAGGTTCAGTTGGGTAACTCCTAGTCAGTTGGGTAACTGTACAACATCTTCTGTTTCAGAAAAAAACCCCTTGAAATAAGGTTAATAATGAACATTGAAGAAGTAAACTGTAGAAACATTTAGCTATATTGCTCATGAAAAATGTGTAGAATTTAGTGATCACACAGTTCTATTTTGGAGATATATTGCTCTTGTAGTCAATTGATTCTCATATTTAGGAAGTTGCAGGGTGTAAATTGCTCAAATTCAGCCCTTCTAATTGATTCTAGTTGTTTAGCCTTTTTTTTCCTTAACGAATACCTTTTATCAGTTAACTTGATGTTCCTTTATCCTGCCTGCCTGTACTTTTAGCTATAGGCCTGTTCTATATGGTTGCTGACATTGGTGCTTCTACATCAACATGATTTAACTACATAAGTTAGCTGCCATTTTGATTGCCATTTCTTGTTTGTAGAAACTGACATTTTTTTCTCTCTACAATTTCAGGTCTGGACATGTGCGATGCCGGCCGGGCTCTGTTGTGTCATGTGATCTGTTGAGTACTCTAGTGTTTATTCCTTGTATCTGCAGCATCACTGTTTGTGCAGTTTGGATTAACAAATTGGTCATGCTTTGGGTCCATGGGGAGGTTGTATTTTCCTCATGAATATTCATGGAGTTTTAATATTGAATCTTTGTATATTGTCAGGTGAATCTGTGATTAGTTTGAATATTGAATCTTTGGTATTCCTGACTCCTGAGGTTGGACATGTGCGATGCCGGCCGGGCTTGCATGCCCGTGTTTTATTCTGAAGCATCAGTAATCAATATATGTCCTGTATGTGGGATTAGTAAAATTTGATTATTACAAATCCTGTTGAAGCCTTGTTTTCATTCCTTGTGCTGCCGAATACATATTTTGGGAACTGTTGACTTCGATCCTGGCCAGGAATATCTGCTCACCAGGAATTAGTGACACAGGTGGTTTCACTTGATCCTGGCCAGGGAAAAAAACAGGCCTGACATCAATCCTGTGCTGCCGAACGAGCCCTTAGTCCTTACTCGACACGGCGCCGGCGGACGAGGCCGAGGAGGAGCTCTCGGCGGCGGCGGCGGCCGGGGACGACGAGGAGGAGGCCTCGCCATCGGCGGTCGCGGGGGCGTGCTTGTTGCAGTACTCGAGGACCTTGGCGAGGATCTTGCCGGTGACGTTGGGGAGCGGGATGCCGCCGTCGGTGCAGCCGTCCTCGATCATGTGGCGGATGGTCTGGGACAGGGTCGCCGCCGCCTCCGGCACCTCGAAGCGCTCGCTGTCCGAGCTGATGAGCGTGATCATGGCCGCAGCCGCCGTGGCCTTCTCGTCGCCCGACCCCGCCGATGCCATCGCGCTAGCTATAGCTGCGTGCTACGGGTTCGAGACCACGCCGAGTTGCTCTCTCGATCGCAAGATTGATTTGGAGAACGGAATCTTTCACTTTTTATGCAATGAGTGATTCTATCATTGTAATTTTTTTTTAAAACCGATGTAAGTAGAGGGGAACTCAAAGTTTTTTTTTTGCATAATTTTTGTTTCAAACCCGTTCAATTCACTCTCACGGGAAGTTGAACCTAGACCTGCTGGATTGTACTCAGGTGCTTTAACCATTAGGCTAGACCATTTTGCTATTATTGCATTTGGTTGGAGGGATGAAATGATTTTTTTTTTGGTCTCGTGAAAGGGAGGAAGATGGTTGGATTCGAAGTTCAATTAACACTATGAACCGTCTGTTAGTCAAACATACTGGTTAATCTCTTCCCATATGCTAAATCAAGCCACCACGACCCGCCCTCGAATCAAAGCTCCTTCATATGGCAAATCGAAGCACATTAGCCACCGATGTAGCTTGCCATCAGCCTTCACCCTATCTCGCGAGCTTTGGGTGCCGCCTCCTCGAGTCAAAGCGTAGAATGCACAAGAGAAGCATTTGGTGTGGAAAAGGTGCTAACATTTGTCGAAGTGGATGAGCTCATTCGACTCTTCTTTTGTGATAAGTTCATCCCAAAGAAATATTTTCATTTAAAAGTCGCTTGAACTGCCTTGAACCAAACACTATGCAAAATTGAACCGCTCCATTCTATTCCTTCACAACCCACCAACCAATAACGCAATTCTATAGAACCAAATTTCCTTACATTACAAACATTAGAGATGGTCTTCCTTCTTGGTCGAAAGGATTGTGATTTCATTCTTTCATACTCTTTTACTCTTAAAATATAATGTGCGGCCACTTGGTAAGACTTTGAACATCGTATTTTTATCAACTAATTTTCATATATTATGATATGAAATTATGAATGCGTTTAATACAAATTACTAGGCAACATATCCTATGAGAACTCAATTCCTATGAATCTTACTAATGTATAAATTTTGTTAGTATAGTGTAATAGATTTTAAAAAATAAAGTATTTGAATCTTTGATTGCGTATGCTCTTAAATTTTGAGGAGGAGGTACTGTATAGTTTATAATCTATATGAAAAAAGTATCGATAAACATAAATGGCCGGCAAAATCCAAACCGGAGAGGTTTCCAAAGCTCGGCTGGAAACCCTGTTCGGCTCTTCCCACATTGCCCCCTCGTACGCATCGCGCCGCTCCCCTGCTCCGCTTCAAAACTGTACACGCTTCCGCCCTTCCTGCACTCCCCCCACCCCTCCCCCTCCTCGCAGATGGAACCCACAGCCATGGCAAGATCCCCGTGCTCCGCCGTCTCCCAGGCCTCCCTCCCGTCCGCTCGGCTCGTCCCCGGCCGCCTCGCCATCCGACCCCGCGCCGGACTTGCCCTGTCGAACCACGCCGCCGCCAGGCGGCTAGTTGCTAGGTGCGCCGCCGGAGACAAGGCCGAGGCGGAGACGCCTATCGAGAAAAGTCAACGCCTCTACTTCCGCCATTCCTTGTCATTTTAACTTGTATTTGTGGGGCTTGCGGTTGCTGATTGGGATTTGTTTGGATCATAATACTGAATTTACTGATGTGTGTGCTATCGTTGTGGTGATTTGTCCCGTTCCAGGCTTTCGTCCCTTCCCTAGTGTCATGGACATCAACCAGATCCGCGATATCCTGCCACATAGGTGAGCTATAGATACTGCGAGTCCAATTGTTTATAGAATTTTTAAACGGATATTGAAACTGTGCCCAGTGTGGTTGCATCCGTACCTGTTAAAATTCCAGCGTTAACTAACTGACGATACATTAACCTGAAAAAGGTATCTCATAATGGGGGGATTTCAGGATATTATCAGTGGCAGTGCATGGCTTTTACAAACTCAATGTGCTATTAAACTTGTTGGTGTTGGCCTAGGACTGGGTGATTTTGTTTGCTGGTATATCGATTTGATTTCAATTTCCATCAATTTTTTACAAGTATGAAGCCAACAAGTTCTCTTTTTTATTAGGCCCTTGTGTTATACTGGGGTTTCTTCATATTCCAATTCGAGTTGCTGAGTATCTAAAAGAAAAGTAGATGGGAGAAAAAAAATAAATATAAAATATTCACTACGGTCATAGAAAAGACTTGATCTTTGCCATTGTATGATTTATAGTTATATAGTTGGTTGACAAGTGGCATGCTTTCTGGCTTGGCCTCATGGGCAAGTGAGCTGTTGACCAATGTTCTAACGAAAACCCTCCAGAGCAGCGCAGCACGGTGTAGTGTTCAAGCTAGCATATCAGCTGTGCATATTAAGGTATCTTTAGTTTCTTAACACCGAACAATGTTAAATGCATAGTGAGCACGAAAAGATACCGTAGCTTGCTAGTAAATGCTATCTAGTGCACTGTGATTGACTATGTCAGTAAGGTGAATGGAAAAAAAAAAAACTACTTCATTTGTAAATTTCCTATCCATGGTGAAGATGTTTGATAGGTGATATGCAACTTCCATGTAAGTTTCTTGTGTTAAATGCTTTGTTTCTTTGATGTGCATGCTAGGTTCCCATTCCTTCTGGTTGACAGAGTGATTGATTACAAACCAGGAGAATATGCTGTCGCAATAAAGAATGTGACAATAAATGATAACTTCTTCCCAGGACATTTTCCGGAACGACCCATAATGCCTGGTGTTCTTATGGTTGAGGTATATAATGTTCTCTTTATTATGATGTCCGCATTTTTTTGCTTCATGAGATGCAAGTACTTCATCATTCTTGACATATAAATTAATTTCTTGTTGTATCATAATACTTTTTTCCTCGAACTATACCTGTTGGATTCTTGTGCCACTCTTTATGTTTTAGTTCAGGATGATCTACTTCAGTCACTGCGTCTAGTTGCATGGCAAATTGATTAATACTAGATAATTGGCGCTGGATGTTGCCACACTGCGTGACTATCTTCAAGCATTTTTCATGCCTCTGTAAAATCGAAATTTCTGTACACTGAAACACTTTCTGTTTGCTTTACAGTCCTACAGATTTCTGAAAAATGCTAAGTTTCAGATTGTTGGAACTGAACTAGTTATATGGGATTGCTTTACTATAAACTGTTTTTCCTTTTGACTTATCTGAATCCTTAAACTAACCAACTGAGGAAAAGATCAATTGAGAACTACTCTCAAGCCTTTAAGGATTGGTAGGAGCTCATATCTTATGTTTTAACATATGGTGACTGTGGTGATTCTCCTGCTTGATGCATTTTGGAATTACACTGGCATAAAATGTACAATATCTGATTTGCAGTTTTCTATAATGCTGTTTCGCCCATTCCGCTTTGCAGCTTTGCTCAAGATGTTACTTCAGCTACTTATTATCTCTCACTGACATCAAGCAAGCAGTTTTCTAATTTGATTGAATGATAAACAAGTTTTAACCTTGAATCGCAGGCAATGGCCCAGGTTGGAGGTATAGTTATGTTGCAGCCTGAAGTAGGCGGATCTCGAGAGAACTTCTTTTTCGCGGGGATTGATAAAGTGAGGTTCCGGAAGCCTGTAATTGCTGGAGACACCTTGATCATGCGAATGACTCTGATAAAGCTGCAGAAGAGATTTGGAATAGCAAAGATGGAAGGGAAAGCTTATGTTGGGGACGACCTAGTATGTGAAGGGGAGTTCTTGATGGCTACTGGATCAGAGTAAAGGCAAGAGACACATTAATACATAGTGCATCAGCTGGTGTGAAATCAACTTTGGAGCCTATGTTTTGAACTGTGTTTGTTATAGCATTTGATGTCTTGTCTTTCCACTAATCTTGAATGAGTGACTAGTGTTGGACTGTTGGGCTAGGTGTAACAGGTCTGTAGGTTTACTAGTACTGTTGATGGAAGAAAAGCCTGCCCGTTGGTATGAGACTATGAGGTACCAAACTCTTGCTAGTTGCTAGTTGGTTTCATGGCAAGCCATTTTTAGAGGACTAAATTGAATCAGAACATACTTGCATTATTGTCTGTCATTTAGCTGAGCTTGAGCTACAAGGTCATCTGTGACGTTACATTTTCGTCAACTTCTCTGTCAAACTTCCGATACTGGAAATCATTTTGTATGCTCAGATGCTGACTATCTATAATTGCCTGATTTGCTTGCTTTGTCTTCAACAAATATATGATATATATGCACATGCACGGACCCTAAAGCTGCTGTGAGCTGACGGTGGTTGCAACGATCGGACTTCTCACTGTGTACTTGCCGGCGTCGTCCACCCACGTCAACGATCCGTGTAGCACATCGCCGGTGTTGTTATTCATCTGCCCCCGGATCACAAGGGTGTACTTCTGCTTGTCGTTCTTCCCGGGGAAGACCAGCCTGGCCGGAGTCACGGTGACCTGTCAATCCCTTCAGGCCAACAACTTTGGCGCTGTAGCTCGCCGGCGCGCCGCCCACGTTGGTCACGGTCCTAGTGAACGTCCTCTCGCCAGCGCCGCCTCCGTTGGGGTCGAAGAACGCTATGAAGGACGGATAGTTGAGGTCGAGGGACGCGCCGGCGCAGTCGACGGGGTAGGACGACGGCTGCGCGACGACTGTCCTGATCTGCGCCGCGGTGAAGTTCATGGCGCACATGAGCCTGACGTAGTCCTCCGGCGCGGCGTCATAGACCAGGCCCGGGTCCGCGGCGCGGGCGGGGTCGATGTGGCCGGCGCCCATGGCCAGCGGCGACGCCGGGTGGTTGCGGGTGCCCATGTCCTTGATGGGCGCCCCGGTGTTGTCCAGCGCGCTGGCCGTCGTCATCATCGCCGACCGGACCATGGCCGGGGTCCACTCCGGGTGCACCGCCCTGAGCAGCGCGGCGACCCCCGACGCGTGCGGGCACGCCATGGACGTGCCGGAGATGATGTTGAACCGGCTGTACAGCTGCCGGGACCCGACGGTGGCGACGCTGATGTTCTCCGCCCAGGAGGCAAATATTAACGAACCCGGCGCCATCACGTCCGGCTTGAGCACCGTCGGGCAGCTCCCCGACGGGCCCCGCGACGTGTACGTGGCCACCATCGGCGCCGGCTTGGTGCCGAGGATGGTCACCTCGAACTTGATCGCGGCGCGGGGCGCGCGGCTGCTCCGTATGTACTGGAGCAGCAGGGGCCCGTCCTGTGGGCTCAGGATGACGCCCGGGAACGAGAAGCTCTCGTAGAGCTCGCTGAACGAGTCGTTGGACAGGAACAGGCCCGCGCGCACCTTGGCTAGCTGCAATTCCGAAACGGCGTCGTCCAGGGAGTCGGGGGCGCAGAGGACGACCTTGTCGCGGTTCATGGCGAGCGCGGTGGAGTTGTCGCACGCGCCGAGGAAGACGAGACCGGCGGCCGCGAGCGAGGTCGGGCCGCCGGGGTACAGAGTTCCGCCGATGACGGTCGTGCCGTCGCCGAGCGTCACGACGCCGGAGAACTCCCTGTCCACGGTGCCCGCCGCGACGGTGAGCACCCAGGGCGTGCCGTTGTGGAGGAACCCGAGGTCGGGGCCCTCGTTGCCCGCCGAGGTCGACACGAACACGCCCCGCTGCATCGCGGCGAACGCGCCGATGGCGATGGGGTCCTGGTACAGGGGGAGGCCGTCCAGGCCGAGGGAGAGGGAGATGACGTCGACGCCGTCGGCGATGGCCTGGTCAATGGCGGCGAGGATGTCGGACGGGTACACTCCCTCGTCCCACAGGGCCTTGTACATGGCCACCCTGGCCCGAGGCGCCATGCCCCGCGCGGTGCCCGGCGCGTACCCGAAGAAGGACGCGCCGGGCACCGGCGAGCCGGCGGCCGTGGACGATGTGTGCGTCCCGTGTCCCTCCGTGTCCCGCGGGGAGTTGACGGCGATGGTCACGTTCTCGTTGGCGATGAGACCCTTGTTGAACTTTCGCGCGCCGATTAGCTTGCGGTTGCACGCCGTCGAGCCGTCGAACGCCGTGCCGGACTCGCACGCGCCCTTCCACCGCGCCGGCACGGGCGGGAGGCCATCGTCGCGGAAGCTGGCGCTCTCGGGCCACACGCCGGTGTCCACCACGCCGACGATGACGTCGCCGCCGTATCCCGCGGCGTCCCACAGCCCTCCAGGCGCGCTGACGCCGAGGAACTCGGGCGTGTGCGTCGTGTCGCGGCGCACCGCGCGGGGGTCGTCGCGGTAGCACGACACGAACCCGCGCGAGCGACGGAGGGAGTCGAGCTCCTCGTCGCGGAGCCGCGCGGCGAACCCGTGCGCCGCGTGGTCGTAGACGTAGTACATGTAGGCGCCCGGGGCGGCCGCGGAGAGCGTGGACTCGTACCACCGCTGGTGGCTCGCGAACGCGCTGGGCATCGCCGACTTGTCCATGTGCACAATGTACGACGACGCCGTCTCGGCCGACGCGGCCGGCACGCACAGCATTGCAAGGCACAGCAGCGCCATGCAACGAAGCGTTACTACGATGCTGGCAGCCATTTCCGGCGCGTCTGTCTGTGTGTGTATGACGACGCTGCGCACACGGGCTATTTAACGATGGGGGTGACACGCGCGCCATGTATAACGTAACACATGATTGGGGCAATGAATGGATGCTGAATAGTTTTGGAGACGGGCCGGACCCGATACGGTGGGTGGTTGCCTAGTCCCTGTTGGGGGACACGCCGGCGCGAGGTGGGCTGCTGCCTAGCGGAATGGGCACCCGTGTCGGGTGCTTCGGCTATCTCCACTCCGGGCGAATTGCGAGCCGAAGCACGCGGTGGCGCTGGACGATGTGTCGTGTACTGAGGAGCCTCACCGATTGTGAGCTGCTTTACAAGTGTGTATGATAGTGTATCGCGCAGCTACCGTCGCGCATGGCCATCTCTCTGTCATGTTCTAATGATCAAAAGGCAACAAACTAAATCTCCGTTATTTTACTGTAGATTCTGCTGGAGAGTGTGACTAGTCCTTGACTCTTGACACCATGCATGATAAGTCATTGATAAGGCTATGAGGAAAACAAGTATTTTCCTGGAGTGGTTACATGTAGAGCGGCGGCGCCGATAGACGAACATGGAGTTAAGCTCAGCTCGTAACTGCGAAGCGTGTTCCGATGCGCGACTATCAAATCGAAGAATACATATCCAAACGGACAGCGTGTCAGCAACTCGGACATTGAGTGCACTCCTCAGCAGCATAAAAAGGAAAGGACTCTTTATATCAAAAAAGAAAAAGGATAGCCCTACAGGAATGACACGAGCAATCGAACAGGCTCTTCTCACGCATAATGTCCTCTCGAGAGGACCGGGGAACCAATCAGGCAAGCACTGCCCCTCGTGGACTGTCGGTGGTTCAGATATGAGATAGTACTCGTATGTTCAGCTACATTCTATTTAATCTCTTCGCAGAATTCTGAGACCAGACAGCGACGGCTAACCCAATAGAAACGGATGCATGGTTTGTCCTCGATAGCCACCCGCCGATCTGTCGATTCGCCGGCAGCCATGCGCGCCAGCCGTAGTTCGTCAGTCAGTAGCATCGCATGCATTCACTGCTCCAAGACCTGGACATCGAACGAAACCGCACGGCCGCGCGAGGATCCAGTAAGCCCATCGCGTCGCGCGTCGCGTATGTGATTGATTAGACGGGAGTCAGATACTACTGCTCGCCTAGAAAGAATTAAGATCCCGAGCGCAAATCCGAAGGGTGGGACGGGCACAGCGACGCGCCACCGGCTGTTCGGGGAACGGGACGGGGCAAGGCAAAGCAAAAAAAAAAAAAAAGCCATTTCGTGGCCTCGGCACACTGCACTGCTCCTGGTGGCTAGCTAGCTTGGCTAGATGCGGTTGCCGGCTAAGTGCGCGGCGGGTGTGACGGTGGTGTGCGGGTGTGGCCGGTGACGCTTACGCTACGAGGGCGCCCGCATTCACCGGCTGCGCCCCGGCCGGCCGGCGACGATGGCAAAGCAACCAAGGATTTCCTCTCCCGTCGTTTGACCCGGGCAGGGCCAGTGCTGTGCGGTGCCGCCGGCCCGTGGCGTCGGTGCGGGTGCAAGTCGCGGCGCAATCACCAGGGCTGGTGCGCTTCCATCGATCGGAATCTGTAGCGCCCGCGCCCGCGCCCGCACGGCAAAGGCCGTCCGTCGTGACCTTTTTTGGCCGGGACGTTTTTGGTTGCAGTGCCATGGGCCGTTGGTACGACGACCGGCTTCCGATTATTTGGGGCACCTGGCCACTACAGTGGCAGGGCGTGGCGGCGTGCACTGTCGTGGAGTTTGATCTGATTGGCAGCGAGCGGGTGATGCTGACAACCACGTTAGTGTACAGCTCCGTTTAAAACTCAATATATTTTAGTTTCGCATTAAGTTAACCTGCCTGTTTTATTTTGAATTTTAATTAAAAAAATAATTTCATGTTGTGATGTTGGTGCATTCGTACGTATGTTACCAAAAGATAAAAAGTTACAACAAGAACGAAAGAGAAAAAAAAAGATTTTATCATAGAGATCTAGACATGTTTCTATGAAGGGAAAAATAGCTCTTCGGCCTTGCTCTGTGTACAAGGCAAATTCATGCTGCTGTCACAGTTGCCTGTTGAATGTAGTCATTTTATGCAAGGAAAAAGTTCAAATTACTCCCCTAAATATAGCAAAAGTCTGGATAACTCCCTAAACTAACGTTTGGTTATTTATCCTCCAAACTATGCCATTTAGTTCCAATTACCTCTTTTCCTTTGAGCAATGTCCAAATACTCCGCTAATAAAATCATAAATTTGTTTAAATTTGTCCACAGCTAAATATATTTGGCTTGGGGAGAAGTTAGGCATCTTACAATGGAGGGATTAAATCACATATCAAAAATTAAGTGCAGCCGGCCAGCCGCAATCACATTTTTCCCGGCGGGCCTCCTCCAGAGAGAGACCTGGACTAGTACCGCAGCCCATCCATCGAGCTTTTCGTATCTCCGGGAGCCCACTCGTGGTCCACCCGCCTCGTAACTATTATGGGCTCTGATTCTCTGTGCGTGCCGGTTCGGCCGAGTCAGTTGGCCCGGCCCAGCGTAAAACTCGATCTTGCCCTCAAAAAAAGAACAACTACTCGATCGATCAGAACGGTGCGTCAAGCAACAGAGATACACGCCGAAGTCACCGACGTGGCGACGCAGTGCGACAACTTGAGGTCAAATTTCTTTTTATTCAACGGCCGGGATGGAGGAAGAGGTCGTTCCTCTTTGCTGATCCAACAGCATGCGCGACACGGTATTTGGTCCGATCCCGTCGCAACGGTTACGGACCGAGTATAGGCACCTTCTTGTACCGGTGGATGCCGGGAACGCGGCCCTTCTTGGGAACGAAGGCGGCGTCCGCGAGTACGCCCTCGCCGAGCTTCATCAGGAAATCGAGCCCGGGCAGCCGAACGGCGGCGTTGCCATCAGCTTCCCGTGCGTTCCGTTCGATCAGAGCGCGGCCGGCGTGCGCCGATGGGACGGCCATCATGGCCACGAGGAGGAAGGCTGCGGCGGCGCCGGTGAAGGAGCGGGCCATCTGAGAGAGTTCCTTCTCGATCGAGGCTACGGGAACTTGCATACATAATATAAATAGGTGCAGGGGGTGTATACCTGTGTTTTTGGTGGAGTAATTTCAACTGGTGGTAACAGGTGAATGCTTTTATATGCAACTAGTAGTAATAAACGACGTTGAGGAGTTACATCACTTGACATCCCTGTTGCATAATTAAACTGATGCTGTTTAATGAAGTGAGTATGAGTACCATTACAACTCTCGAGTCCCACCGCCTGCAGCCTGAGTGCCTGACGGACAAATCTGTTCCTGCAGAACATGAACATCACCAAAACTCCAAAAGTGTGCCGGTGCAGGAATCTTTCCATGAACAGGTACCAGTTACAGCACTCAGCACCAGCAACGACGCAACCTACGTGCTAGTACTGGATAGTGGCTGCCTGGGTGGTGGACACGGGACGGTGCGCGCAGTGCAGCTGAAGAAGTGAAGAATTGCTGAATTAGCATGCCGTTGCCATCGCAGGGCGCAGAAAATGGCCGGCATTCAGTTCAGGTAACCACAAAACTGCCCCAACTCATGAACCATGATGTGTGTGTGGGGGGTGGGGGGGGGGGGGGGGGGGGGGGGGGGGGGGTGCTTGAGAGCCTGCTGGCTTTGATGGCTCTGATTGCCGGGATCTCTCGAGCGCACCCAGCTGCCTCTTTTGGAGGTCAGAGTGTAAGCAGGGCAGTGCTGCCCCGCTGCTGCGTACAGACTGGATCACAGTACGGAGCTGGATCGTTGCCGGGCGAGTGCGACGAAGGGCAGAAAGGCGCTTCTTGTCCCCCTCCGTCCCAAGATCCGTCGAAAAGGCTCGAGAACTTCATGGTTGATGGTTCAGAATGGTACTCGACTGACCAATGCGATGGCAACTCGTCGTAGTGGCCGTGGCGTGCGCTTCCTTTTCCGGCAGTTGAAGACAGCTCACTCATGGGCTTGGGCCGGACGCGGAAATGGGTTCCCTACGTGGAAGGCTAGCGGGCCCCCAACTTGGCCACTTGGTAGGTAAATTCGAAATCTCAAACCACAAATCCGAATGCAAACGTGTCGCGAGCAAACAATGAAAGCTCCTGTTCAATACCTCAATGGAATATTGTTCAAATTTTCTTGGCACAAACGACTAGAATGCTTCTACACAAGAAGAAGCTTCGAGGCCGGACAAGATACAGAGTTACTTGCACCCACGCTTTTGTACATCAGGAAATGAATCAATCAACGAACGGCCGAACTTACGATTACGTCCTGACAGATAGAGCGGTTAACTATACAAACAGTTCGGCACCCGGCAAATCTAAGTCAAATCACGGTAGTTGAGTTCAAAACCTATGGAGGCAACCACGCCTCCACATCGACACGGGCAGAGTGAGAAGTGAGAACCAGATCAAAACGACACCGACAGAACAGAGTTGCAGCATCCCCGTGCGGCCCTGCAGATGCGTGCGTGCGTGTAGCGCTGGCTTTTACATGTCCTGCACCAATCTGGACGGCGTGCTGGCGGTGGTCGTGTTGCCCTCGTAGCAGCTGCTGTCGCACGACCCCGGCACCGGCGTCTTCCCCGGCGTGCTCGCCCTCTCCAGGGGGCTGACGTTGCCCGGCCGAAGAGTCCGACGATCCTGCAGGCAGATGCGCACAAATGCAGAGCTCAAAAACGTAGGGGAAGAAAACAAACAGCCCTCTGAAACTTCTGTTCGACCGTTCAGTAATTGTTATATCAGCAAGATGCATCTCTAGCATCTGAGTGAGTTTGATAATTTTCTCCATCGATAGTTTTCCGAGGTGACAGATTTATTAACATCCCAACGGGCAGCTCAGGCACTGTCAGGACAGTATTTAACGCTTGGTCTAGGGTCAGACAGCGAGCTGGTAATCAGAGCCAACAGCGGTGCTACTTTAATCCTGATCCGCCTGCTGTCCATGCTTCCTAATTTTAAAACCCGGATGCAGAGGGCAACGCCATTTTAGTATCGGCGAGCATTCATGCAGGACAGGTTAATCGGCACACTAGTTTACTACGGCAACCCGGCAATGGCGGGGGTTTCACCATATGTAACTTGGGATCGATTTGAACATGGATATAGTATGTTCTTGATAGCGAATGAGTACCATGATTGACTTCACAGATAGGGTTGTAAAAGAAGCAACTAGCGTAGCAACAGGGGCGCACCTCTCGATACGGGAAGTCGTCGACTTCGAGCATATGGATTACATGCCCCATCTTCGGCCGCTTCTGGGAGTCGGGATCCACGCACCTCAGCGCCACCAGGAGAGCCTTCTTCAGCGCCTTGGAGGAAGGCTTCTCCGGCAGCTTCGGGTCCAGGATCGCTTCGTAGTCCCTGTTGGTCACCTTGTTCTTGAGCCACTCTACGAGGTTAACCTGAAATCGATGATTCATACAGCAGCAGAAACTTAGGCAAATTTAGGATTAGCACAGGGCATGATTTCGCTGCTTGGTTGAACTGCATGCGAAGCATCAGTCACTAACCTCTCCGTTGGGTCTCGCGTAGTCGACCGGGCTTCGACCGGAGATGATCTCCATTATCAGGATCCCGAAGCTGTACACGTCGCTCCTCTCGTTCAGCATGCCGGTGCTCGCGTACTCTGGTGCCACATAACTGCCACAACAGAAGCAATTTCAGAATTGACACCCAAAACATTTCATTTCAGCAGAAGCAAAGTGAAGATCCATGCTGAAATTCAGGAGCCTAGCTAAAGACCATCTCACCCAAATGTTCCCATGACTCTGGTGGTGACGTAGTTGCTATCGGAGCCCAGGAGCTTGGCGAGGCCGAAATCCGAGACCTTGGGGTTCCACCTCCTGTCCAGCAGGATGTTGCTCGACTTGATGTCCCTGTGCACCACCTTCGGCTCCAGGCCCTCGTGCAGGTACGTGATCCTGAATTCATTCACCAGAGATACCAATTCAGAGCCTCAGAGGTACATGTACATGATCAGAACTAAAAAAGCATCCGAAAATTCAGACAAACCCTTTGGCCATGCCGAGCACGATGTTCATCCGGATGTCCCAGGTGAGCGGGCTGACGGTGCCGACGTCGCCGTGCAGCCACTGCTCGAGGTTGCCGTTGTCGACGTACTCGTAGACAAGTATCCTGAGATCACAAGCAACAGTATCAGCGGTTGGTTTGGTACGACGACGCGCATGCACGAGCAAGTTGCCACGAGAAGCAATGGCGAGAGGAAGGCAGGCTCGCCATCAATGCGCGAGAGAGGGGTTCTGTGTTCTCTTACCGGTGCGCGCCCTCGGCGCAGTATCCCAGCAGCCGGACGAGATTCTTGTGCCGGACGCGGCCGATCGCCTCCACCTCCACCCGGAACTCCCTCTCGGCCTGGCCCCTGTTGTTGAGCAGGTTCTTGACGGCGACCTGGTACCCGTCGGCGAGGACGCCGCGGTACACGATGCCGTACCCGCCCTCGCCGACGACGTGCTCGGGGGCGAAGGCGGCCGTGGCCTCCTCCAGCTCACGGAGCGTGTACCAGTGGCCCCACCCGAGGTGCGACACCTCGGGCCCACGCCCGCCGCCGACACGTCGGACGCCACGTGGCCGAGGACGCCGCCGCCGCCCTCCCCGTCGCCGCCGCACGCCACCATGCGCCGCCCCTTGCCGGCCTCGATGTGCACGCGCTGCGACCCGTGGGTGCCGACGGAGTCGCCGTCGCCGCCGGTGGTGGTGGCGTCCTTGAGGAACGCGTGGCCCATCTCGAGGTAGTGGCGAAGGGAGCCCACGTGGACGGCAACCTCCTGGATCTCCTTGGACACGGGCGGGATGGTGGACGGGGACAGCGGCGGCGCCGCCCCTGCGCCCGCGGGCGCCAGGTGCGCGTGGGCGAGCGCCACGCCCTTCCTCGGCCGCCGCCGCCTCGCCGCGGCGAGGTGGAGGGAGATGAGCGCGAGGAGGAGGAGGAAGGCGGCGCCGACGGCGATGCCGACGAGCACCCACAGGCGCAGCCCCAGCACGGCCGTCCGGCGCGACAGTTGGTCGCGCAGCAGCGGCGGGGGAGGCGGCGACATTGCCGGCGCCGCCCGCCGCGGCAGCTCGCTCCTCCTGCTCGCCGTCGCGACGTGCCCGCGCGCGCGCTGCTGGCTGCTGCTGTGCCCGGCCGGCGCACACTTGGCGCTGGCGCTGCTCCTACCAACCCACTGGCCACTGCTACCGGCACCAAGGCTCCGCTAGCTAGAGCTGCATGGTACTCGAGACGCGCACCTGGTGCCCGCGGGTCTGGTCACTAGCGAGCGAGCGAGCAGTGAGTAGAGCACGAGATGGCACAGGGAGAGTTTAGCGCAGGCTCAGCCAAGTGGGTTTCTGTGGGCCCGGGGGAGTTGCGCTGGGCGCAGAAGGTTGTCCGTTTCTGTGCGCGTGGCCGCGTGGGCACGTCTGACAGGCGGATCTCGGGTTAAACTGGTGTGGAGTAATTAAGCGACGCTCAGAAGTCAGAACCGGGGATCTTGAGACAATTAAAGTTCGGATTAACCGCCATGAACGTGCAGGTGCAGTGCCAGTGCAGTGCCGGTTAGAAGAAACAAGAAAGCTTGGTGGTGTTGGCTGCTTCGGTTGTTCTAACTAGATCTGGACCGCCGGTTGATCGATCGGACGGATACCAGGCCTCTGCAGTTAGACATCACCCCCCCCCCCCCCCCCCCCCCCCCGGCGTCCAATGTCCAAAAGCGGTTGCAGGGAATCTCTGGACTCGCTGCCCTGCCTACTGTTCGGTTTTGTGGCTTCTGCCGGGAAAAATCTCTGCTGGACTGGATTTACCAAAATAAAAAGTTTTCACGGCGACCGGGCGACGGCGGTAAAAGCGGTTTTTTTTAGCGAGAAAGGCCAAAAAAGCTCACTATTCACCATCTTTTTGTAGAAGTGACTTCCGGCCCCGCGACAATTTTTTCAGAACGAATCTTCCATTTCCCGAGCCTAATTATTTGGATTTCTCCTCTTCAAGAATCAAGATTGTACAGATGAGGTAGAAGAAGTAGAACGCGACTACTACTACTACAAGGGGACCGATGACACCAAGAGTATGGCGTCACGTTAGTTGGCATATTTATATACGCGTTCCTGTACGGTCCCTCTCGACCAGATATATGGGAAACCAACAGGTGGTGGCTAATTCATTGCCAAGCATTTGGTTTGGTCCGTCAGATGCGTTTTGCAACACTATCATAATTCAGAAGCCTGCGATGCTGCCAATACATTATCCAATCGCAACGCAAACGGGCATCGATCGCATGCGTCTCCGATGCAACTTTTGATATGCCTCGTCATCGATCGCATACGTCTTCGGCTCTTCGCAGTTGGTCCTCTGCTCGCAAAAGGCAAAGCTCCGTGTGCAAGCGAGCAAAGCATTATCAAAAAAAAAAAAAAAAAAAAAAAGAGCAAAGCGCTGCCGACAATCCTCCTGCAGTGCGCTGATGGGAAATGACTCCGAATGAGTAGTACGGATTAGCTCTGTTGTCTGGTGAAGCAACTAGCGCTAGCAGTAGCCTGATTTTCATGGCTTCCAGCGTGCATATATCATGCATGGCTACCGCATAACCCTACACGCCGAGCTCCATGTCACGATTGTGGAGGTTGCGTCCGTAGCAAGATTCCGACGTCTCAGCAGTGCCGCGCCGGACGTCTACTGGATGTAGGCAATGAGTGGGACGAGATCCCCGCGACCGTAGAGCATGGGTGCAGAGATGATAAGCCTGTGGCCTGTGGGTGGGGAAGAAATGTGGAGTACGTATAGTTAGCCTTTATCAACAGTAGAGGACGTACGTACCTACAGTGGCGGAGCTACGTGTACAACGACTTGCTACAAAATTAGAGAAGAATCACTGTTCTTCATTGCTGAGCTAAAGAGCTGATGTCCAATGTAGCTGACACCGGTGGCTCTGACGGCTGGCTCCGCCTCTGCGTACCTACACTACACCGTCCTCTCCTCCACGACTACGACGAAAGATACAGATACAGCCCCCGGCGTACGTCGTACGGCCGTGGCGTCCTACGCGTAACCGGATACGGTGTCGCGGGGGCGCCGCGCCCGTAAAGGCCTAATCAATTAATCTCGCCGTCACGGATAGATCCCCGCGATATGCTAGATCTAAGCAGACAATTGTACCGGAGAGAGATGAGCAGTAACTGCGATCGAAAGGACTCATTCTGGCCGTCGCTGTCAAACAAAGCCACGTTTCGACATGCATGGGGATGGGGCTACGTTGGACGGGGTCTGCCACGCCAAAACTTGGGGAGCTGGCACCGGTAGCTAGAGGTCGTTTACGTCTAGCTCTCGGAGCTACGCTACAGAAACACCTTGCCTAATTGCCAAACCTGCTGTGTCAAGCGAGGACAAAGGGCTGTGTCGCGTGTCCCTCTATGGCCAGCTGCAGTGCAGCCGTGCAGGTGGACAGCTCTCAGCTCTGCAGCCCGGAGGACGCCGAGGCCACGGGCGTTATACGTCGTGGGTCTCTGTTGCGGTATCATTCTCCGTCTGATCAAAGAAGAGTGCCTTCATAAATAACAGGGCAGCAAAATTAAGATCGAGTCTGTACGCAGATGACGCAGCAATCTTTGTAAACCCTGTCAGAGAGGATGTGCATTCTGTGGCAGCCATCCTGCGCATTTTTGGTCAAGCTTCAGGGCTCATCATCAATAATAGCAAATGTGCTGTCTACCCCATCAGGTGTGAAGGCATAGACTTATCACAAGTAATGGAAGGCTTCTGCTGCCCAATTCTCAGCTTCTCATGTACTCCTCCGTTCCAAAATATAAGTCATTCAAACTTTTTTGAAGAAAGAATCTGTCGGTCTCTGAAGAACTACAAAACAGCAATTGGACTAGGGGTCTCTGGAAGATGTCGACAGTAGATGAGATGGCGGAGCTTTATAATCTTTGCCCTTGTTTAGTTGCAAAACGAAATCTTTTCGCCCATCACATCAAAGGAGAATTTTAGATGCATGGAGTATTAAATGTAGCCGAAAAAGGTGAAAAGTTACATGATAGACTGGAAATCGCGAGACGAATCTAATGAGCCTACTTAATCCATGGTTTGCAACAGTAATGCTACAGTAACCATCCAGTAATTATGAATTAATTACCCTTTAATCACCGTCGTTAGATTCGTCTCGAGATTTCCAACCTATCCATATAACTTTCCACCTTTTTCGTCTACATTTACTACTCCTAAATTAGTAAAATCAAAACCCGAAATCTTTTCACCGAAATCTTTTCGGGAACTAAACACGGCCTTTGGTCTGAGATTTCCTCAGTTCAGCTTGCTGATGGAGAAGACACAATTCGGTGGAAGTGGACTGCCGATGGCCAATATACCGCAAAGTCAGCATATTCTGCCCAATTGATCGGATCTTATTGCAGCTTTGACGCTAAGGCCCTATGCACTGCGAAAACCGAAGGGAAGCATCGATTCTTGGCTTGGCTAATGATACACCAGAGACTGCAAGTTGCAGACAACCTGATAGCCAAGCACTCCCATGTGATCCGATTTGCTGTCTGTGTGATCAGGAACTTGAAACAACTGACCACATCTGTTTGGAATGTGTTTATGCTCGGCAGGTCTGGGTGCTTGTGTCACAGTGGACTCAAGGATTGGTTCAAGCTCCGGAGAGAGGAATAGGGATACAAAACTGGTGGAACTCGTCAATGGCAGGAATCCCAAAGAACAGCAAACAGAGACGCGCTGCCATCCTGATTTATACAGCTTGGAATATCTGGAAAGAGCGGAATTGATGAGTGTTCGAAGGTGTAACAGCTTCCCCTCAACGGGTTTTAGCGCTGATCAAAGAAGAAATGAGCCTCAGGAGTGCTGCTTGTCATGAGTTTGAGTCACCAGATGTTTCTTAATGATAGCTCCATTAGTGAGTTTAGAGACTTTATTGTTTTTTTTAATATCACGCTATATAAGAACCTGCATGCTTTTTCTGCTTATATGACATAGCAGTGCTCTTTCTTTTACGTTAAAAAAAATGGCGAGGCGAGCGGCAACTGCTCTGCCTCTCCTCTCGGCTCCCGCGTGAATTCGCTTGTGCAGAAGAGGGCAGCTAGCAAGTACAACACGCACGGCAGTGTTGCTTTGCAGCGACGGCAGCACAAGCCCGGGAAATTTAATCCGCAAAGATCTTGTCCAGCGAGCTAGTGCGAGCCACCACAAGTGAAGTGGCCATTCAATTCCGCCAGGGCACTCTGTCTGATAGGGCTGGGCTTTACTTGCCCATGGATCGATTAGGATTAGCAGATCTCAAGTACCGCGACTAATTACTGCCCAACAGTCACTGTACTGCTGCTACCGGCCTGCCGCGTCGTCTGTTAACGGCGCGGAGGGGAGGATCAGGAGAAGCTTCTTCGCCACCACCCACCCTGCTCGCTGCGTGTCGAGTTACGCTGCGCCTGCTCGTGGATTTTAATTGGCTTGGCCCCTCTGACCCTGACTGAGCCTCCCGGGTAGGTGTTGCTGATCGTGGAGGAGGAGGGAGTGCCGGATCTTGTGCTCTGCCACGGGATGCTGGGGGGGTCCTGGGGACCTGATCTTTATGCGTGCGTGCGTGCCATCCGCACAGGCACAGCTGAGCCCGGCTTGGTCTCTTGCGGGGCAAAAAAGATGCGTGTCGCCGAGCGCCGCTCCGCGGAAGAATCGGCAGTCAGTTACGGGTCGCTGTCGCGCCGGGCTGGTGGCTTTGATCTGCTCTTTCGCGCCCAGGTGCTTCTGCGTACAGAGGGATAGTATCTCTACAGCGACTACTCGTGCATCCGGACCCGCGCCTGGACTGATCAGTTCCCCTTTGAACGGTTGAACCGCACCGTGTCCGTCAAATATCCTTCTGCAAAAATACTAGCAGCAGAGCACGACGATGTTTCAAGATTGACACCTAGGTACTACACGAGCATTGTGTTCTACAGCGCGGTCGGGTCGGTTAAAATAGCTCTGTAGCTGGAAGTGACACCCGCGCATGTGCTACAGCTAAACGACGATGGCCGGAGCAGAACTGCAGAAGCAGCGAGCAGCGGAGTTAAAGCCGGCTGCGAAATCTAGGCGGCGGTCACTGTCTGGGTGCGAGACCCATCGGCACGATGGGGGTAGCGCATAGCGCTGCTGGTGTTGACCACGGCCGTGGCCGTGTTTCGCGGGCCATCATCGTCGCCCGGACGTCACCATAATTCTCGATCTATCATCGTCGTCTCCATAATTTGGGTCATCATCATCATGGACGCACACTGCCCGGGGGTGCGGGCCGGGCCGGGGACGACGGGGAGCGACCGAGGAGAGCAAGCGCACGAGGCCGGTCGATCTGTACCGCACTGCACGGCTGCTGCCGGGAGCTCTGCTCTGCACTTTATCTACGGGAACAGCGGTTAGCGGGGTCAAACGGGGGACCGTCGGATGCTGTGGAGCGCTGTGCTGGCGGACGGTGGACAGTGTCGGGTGTCCCGATGGCCGAATGTTGACGTCATGGCGATGTGTTGCGACCTTTGCAAGAAGTAAGCCCGTGCAGCGACAAGGGGGGGCTGCAGGGTAGGGGGGCCGAAAAATACCGTTCGCAGCTGCAAGCCTGCAACTGTGTTACCGTCATGCACGACGTACGTTTACCTTGCGGTGACTGTAGGGATTACTAACAACAGTGTTTTACGGAAGGGGTCACTGCGACTCTTTTTTTCGAAAGATTGTCTCTGCGACTCTGCGAAGACGATTCTACATCTTGAGAGTTGAGAGAACCTTCTTTCAAAAAGAAAGATGCATCTTGAGAGAACCTGGGGAACATCAGGGTCAGAGCATTCCCCTCGTGCACAGCACTGTCCTTTGCATGCAGCAGTAGTAGCTGCAGAGGAATCTGCGTCGGTGGCATGTGGTGGGCCGCAGCTGGAAGCAAAAGAAGCC
Organism: Urochloa ruziziensis; assembly: GCA_015476505.1. Classification (NCBI taxonomy): domain Eukaryota; kingdom Viridiplantae; phylum Streptophyta; class Magnoliopsida; order Poales; family Poaceae; genus Urochloa; species Urochloa ruziziensis. The sequence goes on from CM027121.1 coordinate 24,397,676, forward strand.
CACGGTTACGTATAGGACGATTATTAGGCTGGGCTGCATGCATTTTACCAACCCATGGAGATGGGCCTAATAAATGAAATGGGCCTAAAAGACCTGCTGTGTGCTGCTGTACAGTTGAATCCAAAGCTACAAGAACTTGGCCGTCGACCTCAGTCTAACCAAAAGAAATGACAGCGTATAAGCTGATTCCTACCCTGGAATTACTGGCAGGACAGAAATGGTATCAATGGAGCTTTCCATGTTTACTGGGACATCTTAAGTCATACTCCGTATGACAAGACCTTCAATTTCAATCATCCATTCATAAACGTCAAAAGGAAAACAAATTCATTATTTGGAAGTGCCTGGCCCTGACTGCAGCCGCTTTCCATGTTTACTGGTACAAATATAAACATTCCATATACCTAAAAGTGCACACCGGAGTTTGGTCACTCGTATGGTTTTGGTAAATCTGCACTATGGCCACTCGTACAGTCGTACGGTTTTGGTAACAGATGAAATTTCAGCTTTGGCAGAACACGATGAAACAGAGGAGAAGGAAAAGGCCGATCTGAAACAGTCAGGCACTGAAATAAGACATCGACTTCCTGGAGGTCACGGTGTTCTCAGCGCCTTGATCCAATCAACCTCTAACCTAAAATCACCAGGCCCAGTCTTGGCATCAGGAACACCACCTTCTGCATTTACAGAAAGAGACATCCCCATGATACGAGCAGGGTTCATTTCCAACTTTGCCTCTATCACATTTCCTCTCCATGTAGGCAAATAGCTATCAAGAGGGATCTGAGCAAAATGGAAACCGGCGCTTCATCACATATTCCGATTTTTGAGTGGTAGTAAATTATAATTTACCTTCAATATTTGCCATCTGTCCTGAGGTATGTACACAAAAGCCTGCCATGAGTTGTCTTCTTGTTGTCCAGGTGAATTCACCCAATTCTCTGTGTATATCTGTACTTAAAAGTTCAGACTAGGAAGAACAATAATGAATAATGTCTGGACAATAAATCTTCAAAAGAACTTGGCTCCGAATACATACGGTAGATATGTAACATCTTCCATCGCCTTTGATCTTCATTGCTATTGTATCATATGCATCAAGGTCAATGAAACCATCAAACTGAAACAGGGAATGACAAACAAATTTCATATAAACATACTAGGACTCAGCATAATAACTTCTGCAGATATTCAGCATGCATCTACTTAGTAATGTACCTATATTTCTTATTCTGTACATTTAGAAGACAATCTTAAGTAAGCTTTATTTAGCATAATAGACTAGGTGTGACCTCCAGAAAACAATACAATGTGGGTCTGAAGGAAGTCCTAGCATGTTCAATCCTATTACGCCTTGGTATTGCAGTGGCATTTTAAAAACATTTCTATTTTGTTATAGCATTTAATTAGTAGCTTACTAGCTTATAGCTGCTTTTCAAGAGCTCCCACAGAAAATTTTTACTAGAAATGGCAAACATCAGTGCATTTAAAGATAGCACAACATTGCTAGCTTATTCATGGAAGTAACCAGGTTAGTATCCCAACGACACCCTAAAACAGAAAAGTGTACCTTCTTTGATCGCATCCCGCAGAATCCATAGCGCCTGATTCTCCATGTTGACTCCTCGGACATGTCCAAAGAAAGATTACCAGAAAATACACCTTCCAGAGTGCACATGTTAAAAAAAAATGTTGCCAAAGCTAACAAACTTACATGCCCAGTCTAAAAAAATCATAAATAAAGAACTGCATATTTATATTCAATTATTAAAGCAAAGACAACAGCTGAAATTGGACTTGCTCAGAGCCTCAGACTGTTTCTAGGAACAACAGTATAAGGCATTTCATGGTTATGACTTAGGTTTATCATGCTAAATGAAAAAAAACTCCAATCCTTTATCTTGTCCCATAAAGTTAATCAATTTAAACTAGACTTAAGACAATTATCACAAGCCGGGGAAAAAAACATCTAACATTTAGTACCAGTTAATGGAGTAGCTCCACCAGCACTGCCATCAGTTATCTCCAATGATGCAGATGACAAACCTAGATAACAAGTGTGTCCAATCATATTCTATCACAGATGCAAATAAGAAGCTAGATATTAGCAAAGCCAAAAGGTGTCATGAAAGGTATACGAGTTTAATAGATATGTAAGGTATTATCTGTGTAGAGAAATATAGTCTATTGAATTAACAAAGGGAAATGGGAAGTCCTGGCCATATATTATATTATAGCACAATTGTATCACTACACGATAAAGTAAACTACTAAAGTGCAATGCTTTTGCTGTCCATACAGAAGGGGAAGGTTCACCCACGTAAAACAGTTAGCTTTTCATCCACTGATTTCAAAACTAGCAACAGATAATATATACACCAGTCTATGCATTACCAAGTATCCAGTGGGCTAGAAATGTAAAGAGTGGTAGACTCCCAGTTGGTTCACTATAACGGGTAGCCAGCTATGATAGTTGTTAATAAACTTACAATCCTTGCATGAAATTCATGGCGACGCAGAAGAAAGGAGAAACTGTTGGCAATAAAGAGAGAATTCAACAAATGGATGGACAGCTATACTTTCACATAGTATACTAGTATTTTGTGTTTCCTTTTAAGTGTTTGGTGTACCCAAGAACTACAGTGGGGGCCTACAATGACAGGATTGAACTGCAATACATTTTTCTACTGAGAACCTTCAGAAATGTAACAGAGCATCTTCTTAACATATTCTGTGAACAAAACCAAATGAGCATTGTTAACGCCAGGCAATCATCAAGAATATGAATCATCCACAAGTATCTCTCAGTTACAAAGCACAACAAACAAGTTATACTACCATTTCATACTTTCAATATTTAGAGAAACTGCACGAATTCACATTTATACAAGTAATTTCAAAGTGAGGAAATACCTCCATACTCTGAATCTGAGTACAAATGCCACCGTTTCAGCTCATCTTTTGAGTTGAAATTGAAGATGTATCTTTCACTTGGTGGAATTAGATCATCTGAACTCCATACAAGAGCTGCCAAATAATCATATAGGCTGAAAAATTAAATACTGACCAAAATACTTAAGGAGGATATGCATAACCCAGAAGACTTTATTATGCTCACTTTGCAACTTTGGTTACAGATAACCGAATGATTTCTATATAAGTTCTGTGGTTACAGATTAGCAAAATCTTATCTCCCTACAGAAACGTTGAATTCCAAGCACCATAAATATATTGCAACTTTGCAATGCATGAGTAACAATTAAGATGTCCTACCAGCTAAACACTAGTAATGGTACATTTGGAATGAAGATGGAATTATTTTCTATTCGTTATGATACTTCAACATGATTAATATCTAGCTAACAATCTCAGCGGGGAGATAGCACAGGAAAAAAATGGTCTCTGGTCCGTGTGGAGGAGCTACCTCTCTTGGTCGCGTTAAAGGAAGCTTGCCACAAAGCTCGCAGCCTTGACATCAGGGCGGAGGGTAATTGAGGTCAACTCTGTACATGAGACGCAGTAAATGAATCACAACAAATTGGACAGGATGGAGACTGCAGGGTCGGACACAATATTAAGCAAATGTATTACTTGTAATCTATTTCAGCAAATGTATAATACACATGTATTAATTGTAATTGGGTGAGATCCGGATATAAATAGCTAGGGTTTGGGATGCTCCGTTTCGCACAGCAGGAAGGGAAACGAGAAGGGGCCGGCATACCTGGTGGGGGTGCTCGTCGCCACTCGCTCAGTCGCCGCCGCCACGAGAGATGGGGAAGGGGCGAAGCCGTCAAGGGGGTTCGAAGTTTGAACAGAGAGCAAGCAGGGAAATGGAAGGGTAAAAACGACATTTGTTGTAACTGACCAGCCGAAGCCTCTAACGGCCGCAAGATCTTCATAGTTTGAATTTGTATCGCGCGTAGCCGTTCATCTTCCTCATCTCTTACCCTAGGGCGCCGCGTTAAAGAGGAGCCGCAGCCGCAGTGCAGCCGTCATTTCCCGGCGGATTCGGCAAATCGCTGGGGCGCGATTTCTGCGAGCAGGAAGGGTCCGCGGGGAGCCAGCCAGCCGGAGCCCGGAGAGGGGCGGATCGGGCCATCGCGGAGGACTAGGCCTTGCCGGCGGGCCTTGAGCGCCCGCGCCGCCGCTTGGCCGCTCCATCCTGCAGCGCCGCCGCCGGCCGCCGGTAAACCAGTGGATCGGCGGAGGGCGGAGAGGGAGGAGCACGCGACAGCTGTGAATGGCGCGGCGCCGCGGCGTCGAGCCAGGCAGCATGACGGCGGGAAGGTCCGCCGGTGTGGTGAGCCCAATTTCCCCCCTATTCTCATCGGATCTCGCTGTATCAGATTCCCCTCACCTTTTGAAATGATTCATCTTCTTAACGTGTGGTATATTTTGATGACGTCGTGTTATTTTAACTTCTAGTTTAGTAGTTGTTAACTTATTATGCTCACAAGGATTGCAGTTTTGCAATGCTCGAAACCATCTGATTTACTACTCAATACTCATCAATGTTTTTTCCGACACGAGGCTCTGCTTCATTTCCATTCCACATGAAAACATTACTTTCGGATGGCTTGTTATTTCTATGTTAATATTGGTTTTGCTGTGCATACCAGTAGTGTAATTGCCCGCATATACCTAAAATTATTTTTGATCCGCTACTGAACCAGGAACGCTCTGCCCCAGCTGCTGGTGGGACCCCATGGAAGGGGCGGCTGCGCTCTCACCACTCGACCCCTCAAAGTTTGCCCGTGCGGAGGCTACCTTCCCGGGCCAAGAACCGGGAGGAGGAAGATGAGGTCCAAGCATTAAAGAACCAGGCTGACCCCAAGAAGACAGAGAGAGGCCGCAACGCTGGAGCTGCGAAGCAGCCAAGGGCTCTTCAATGCCAGTCGCTGCAGCTCACAGGGAGGGATCCAGAGCACCCCATTGTGATTGATGATGAAGTAAACGAGGTAGGAACTGTTCTTGCTTGATTTCATCTATTTCATTCCTGTGCAATCTTAACATATCATATTGGTTACTTAGAAAGCTTGATCCAGTTCACATTTGATTCATAGCTTGGAGAAAGGCTGTTGAAATTTGTACTAATTCTTGCAGGAATATAAGGTAAGGGATGATCAGTCAGCAGCAGTACCTCTCCGAAGATCTCCACGGTTGCGTCAGGAAGATAAGAGTTTGGGCAAGTCGCACTTGCCACCTAATTGCCAGGAGACTTCTCATAACAGAAAGGCTCAAAATGCTCTTGTGAAAGACAAAAGTCAAGAGAATCTAAAAGGAATAGGAAAAATGCTGGATCGAAAACTTTGACAAGGATGAAAAGCCACAATAAGCCCCAGCCACTTTGTCAAGATCCTCAAGATATTCCTACTGGGAAAGAGGTTACAGATGTATCTCGCATAAAGAGCGAGAAGCAAGAACTAAAGCCCAATCATACTGAGGTGCTGACAAGAAAGAGGAAGAGAGGCACTGAAGGGAGGCCATCACCAAAGAGGAGAAGTTACCAGGAGACTAAATCATTGCCTGCATATTGCCAAGAAAATGTACCTAGCAAAGAACCTAAAAAAGCCGTCCACAAAAAGATTGGAAAGGGCCCTTCTATTGTGGTGAAGCCTAAAGTTGGTCTTGAGAGATTGCCAAATATTGATGAAAGCATCGATGATCCAAGTGGGACCGAAAGAGAAGGAATGAAAAAATTTTGTGGTGAAGATGATTGGACAGAAGAGCAGGACATGGCATTGCGTAAAGCTTTTTTTGCTGCACGACCATCCCCACATTTCTGGAAGAGAGTCTCAAAATTGGTAATTCCAGTCCTAACATCATTTGCTTTAGTGTTAGGTCTTAGGTCATCTCTTGCAAACTGCTAGAGCAGACCAAAGAAACCTTATTAACATGAAATTTAGCTTGCTTACATAAAAAATATGCTGTAGTTTAAGTATTGGCTGAAATGTTTTTTACATTTTTCAGAAATAGATCTCAGTGCAAATGACCTGTCCATGGGTCATTTTTTTTGTTTGATCAATCCCTTTTAACGATCAAAGTTTCTGCGGTTAGACCCTTCCTGCTAACATATCTATGAAATTTGTGTTATATGAAGATTCATAACTGAAAGTTAATAAAGTCACTAATTATGACCCGACTTGGTGGGAAATTTTGTGCTGATCAATTATTATTATTATTATTATTTTGTGTATGCAAAGGCCCTAATGCATCATTTTGGTAGAACGGTGTCTCTTAAACAACACTAAATCTACTGTTCATCATTTTGTTTTATTATATTACAAATTTGCTAATTAGCAAAACGGTACGGTTAACCAAATTCACCAGCTGTCCTTAAACTTGTTTGGGGGTGTCATCTAGGTCCCGGAACAAATTTGCAGTTTCATGTCCCTTAACTTGCTAAGTAGTTCACTCAAGGTCCAAACCATTTTTATTAGCGTTGGCGCCTATTTGGCACGTGTCACTTCTCCCTTATGTTGCTTGACTCGTGAGAGGAGAGAGAAGAGAGATGTGTTGCTGCCATGTGGGTTGCTCAGCATGCAAATTTAGGGAACCGAACCTGCTTAATAGTTTGGGGACCTAGGTGACATTTGTGAACAAAGTTTAAGGGCCGCCGATGAATTTACTCTTCACCAAATAATAGAACATCTTAAAAAATGAATACCTAGGGGCCTCAAATCTAAAAATTTGAGAATTAATTGTTTGTTCAATCAAAATAGTTTGAGGTCTCATAGTATCAGTTTTCTTTTCTTTTCATACCTCACTGAAATGGTGGCAGGCTTTGTTTCTTATTTGTGATATTCCTTTTTGTGTCAACTCTACGTTTATCATTTATTAGCTCAGTGGTATTTGACACAAATCTTTTCAGGTGCCAGGGAGATCTGCCGAAGACTGCTTCAACAGAATTCATGCTGACCTCTCCACACCCACTCCCATTGCCCCACGTTCCAGAACAAGTAAAACAACATTTTCTCCTATAGGAAGTTTCTCATTGTCTGATCCAAAACTTCCAAATCTATTAGAATCTACTGTCGGAAGGCAAAGGACTGCTAAACAGAAGAGCCTAGCAGCTCAGAAGACTGTCAGACATTTGTTGCAGAAGCATAGCCTCATTGACCAAGCTCAAGAGGCTGATCACTTCTCATTATTTGAAACCTCACCGAGTGCCTTTCAATTGAACATATCTTTTGAGGACTCTCCTGGGACGCCTGAAAGTTATTTGAATTCTGGTTCTCTAGGAAAGTGCAGTAGAAGTTCATCGGCACGAAAGAAACCACTTTCAAGATTAAGAGCTGAGCGAGCTGAACCGAGCCCAGCAGTTCTGAAACCCATCAAGAATGTTATCTTGCATGAGAAATATGTTGACCAGTTGTCTCGTCGAGAAGGCACAAAAAGGACCTCGCAAAAGGACTCCAGGCTCTAAAGCAGCTCATTCCGGGAAGGCTCTTTCTCAGCAGCAAGTTGGTGGTCTGAGGGCTGCAAAAAGTGCTCTCATCTCAGAAGCAACTGACTTTATAAGCCAGTTCAAGAAGTTGCAAGCCAATTCCCTTGCACATATCATTGAAAATAGCGAGGATGACGAAATTGAGGAAGACGAAATTGATGATATTGAATGTGATGCTAGTGATAATTGCCATGATGATGATAAAGAATAAAAGAGGTTCTTACAGTGTTGATTCCAAGCAGCCCTTAGAAAGCATTCTTCTTTCATCTTCAGTAAAGCTGCTACTTGGATAACATGTTGCCAAGTGAATTAGTCATCAGTGCTAGACAGTAGATACTAGCTGCCTATTATGCTGTGTTTAGTTTTGTGCTTCCTAGTTCCTCCAGAGATGTAAGTTAATTGTGATAACGTTGCTTCACCGTGCCATATAAATAATGGAAGTACTTGAAGTTAGAATAGATCAAACCTCATTCTCTTGTCTTTGCATAAACCAGATAGCTCTATTAAATATGGTCTGTACAATTAATATGGGAGTTTCTACCATGCTATATTAGGGCAATGTGGATTGCCAGTACTCGACATATAAGACAGTAAAACGCACATAACTTCACTTCTGTTTATGACCTGATAGACAAGGTAACAGGTGTACTTCAGAAGACTTCAGAGGTCCAATCCTTTCGGCTCAAGTTCAGGAAACACTTATATGTTTGGGAAGGTGAGATAGCACTAGTTTCCTGCATTGGCATATAGTATTCTGGTGAATTGCAGTATTTTATTTAAGCTATTTTGCCTCTTAAAACAATGTTTTCTTTCACATTTAACTACTATAAGATATCTGGCAGATTATCTCCTACTCGCACGTTCAATTTGTTCCTTGGTTTCTTAGGATCCACTGAAGCAACTCTGTTTCCTGGTTCTACTCCTATGTTTTGAAGTGTGAGCTTACTAGAACAAATCCCAGTTTTGCGCTTAAAGATGATTGGAATTTTCAAGTGGCATGATCAATTTGCGAAGATAGTCAGTTGGCATTTTATAGCGTTGTAGCCCTTATCTGCATCCACATGTACATGGACATGTGATGATCGCATACATGGAGCAGCTTCCTTTGAGATGCCTATGACCTAGGACCTGCAGTCAGCTCAAGAGTGCTAACATGCAGTCTTTAGAGATGGATATTTCTGGAAGTGGCTTCAGTATTCAATCATACAATTTAATGATTCGAACCAAATGATCCTTCGTTGTTGTTATGTGTGAAGTGTGAACAACACTCATCAGCTATATTTGTAATTTGTTCAATTATTGGGGGTCTCCTGTTTTGTACAATTAATTATAGTTGCATCTTATATGAAGCCTGTATATTCTGTTGACGTGCATGGACTTCTAGCCCAAGGAAAACTTACCAAGTAATAGCGCATCCAGTATTTGTTTGTTAAAAAACCATATGGTTAAGTCGCAACATGGGTGTCTGTTATCCAGTATATGGTTCAGCCTCGTTTTATTTAAGAACTATCTTATTGTAATTTCTTTTGGTGTCTGTTATTTGCAAGATGGCCATGACATGGGTGCCAGCTGGCATTCAAGACTGGAAATTAGCGTCAGCTTCAGCTGAGACAAGCCTGGACTATTTTGTCTCGAACAGATTATATGCTAGAATGAGTGGGTTGGACAATGTAAACATAATTTCTATGGCCATCTTGTAGAACTCAAGAACTAGTTATCAGTTGGCCATCAGGCTAGGTGCTTTCTCTGTAATATTAGCGGAGAGCTCTTCCAGTTTCCACTAGTGATCAAAATATGTGCTTGAACTATTTCTACTTTTGGTACCACCATGAACCAGCTCTCAAACAACATTATTGATGGCTAACTGGTTCCCAAAGAGCCTGCTTTATAACTGACTTTTCTGGTATTCTGTTTCTCCAGATGCCTGACGACCAGAACAAAATGGTTTCTCTGGATGCTCTGCTGGTGATACAGCTGACTCTGCATTTTTCTCTGCGCAGGTACTAGGAGATATTGTTTCTTCACCGCTTTTCTTGCATTATTGTTCCTGCCACTAAAAGTTAGTTCACAGAAGGTCAATCTGTAGTATACTATCTTTTTTCTTTTTCACTGCACTGTATTCCGTCCACATGGAATTTGAAGATTCACGAACTGCTAAATCTGCCATGAAAGATAAGGCATTTACAGTTTTTATATGTACTCAAGCTGTCAAACATCACTTACCTGCCATTGTACTACACATTTTTATGTGAATAGCACAAAGAGATACTAGGCGTTATCACATTATTGTGGAGCCCAGAACATACCTTGCAAATTGGATGATTGACATTGACTGTTAACTGTAGGTGTCATAGCGTGTTCCCCTTTTCATATGCTTTTGGCTGCACGGTTGAAAACAAATTTATGTTTTCTATGTGCTCCTACCATTTGATATAGCTACGAAGTAGGGATTGGTCCAGTGTCAGTATACAAGAATAGATTTGTTCAGCATGGCTGTGAAACTTTGTGTGGCGGTGGATTGGGGGCGGTAGCTTACCGTCAAGCGCCCGTGTGCTTGGCGTTGAGGGGTAGGGCAGGGAGGAAAAAGAACATTTTTTTAATCCTTGTTGGAGGACCGCAAGCTGTTGCCGGATCATACTACTGCCCGCCCAACTACCTGCGTCCACAATAGCAAAGTCAGCAATAAGCTTCCTTACTGTTTTTTGCTTACATTGTAGATGCCCTCAGAACAAGGAGCTATAGTTGTCTAGTTGAGCAGTTTTGCTTGTAGCATAAAAGCTGTGTTTCATAGCCTATTCTATGTAGTGTAAATTGGCTGCATATCCTTTTTATATATTTAAAAACTGGACTCTTATAGTTGGACTTCTATATGTAGATATTCAGGGAGATGGGCAGATAGCTTTTGTAGCACTGCAGCAGAGCCAGGCAGTTACTTTTATCAGTGGGTATATGGGGAACTCAGGACGTGCATTTTGATGGGTTCAGTTGAAGGACCTAGCAATTTTATTAGTGTCATGGATTGTAGGTTTTCATGGATCAATTGAACACTGGTCGAAATCTACAAGATTCCTCATGGACATGGTCTAGTCTATTATGTTGTCAAAGACGCGTTCATTTGTGAGGAATGAAAAAGAGAACGGAAGTAAAAGAGATATAATGGACACTTGCCTCTTGATAGCATGACTTGATAGACAAACATTGGCCAAATATATAATCAGCTAGTTGCAATAAAAAATATTCATTATTTGATTTAGATTTGAGCCTACTAAAACTTTCATTTGAACTTTAAAAACTACACAACCATTGATTTGCTAGTCTTTGACACATTATTGTGCCCTATCTGTATATAACTTGTCTACCAACCTGTATATATGCGTGATTTCATCTGTCATATGATTTGACAAGAGTACATGAGTTGTCCGATTCTCATACTGTTTATCACATGATGATTTTATGTTTCAGTGTGCAGTATTGTCGATCTGAAAGACGGAACTGAAGGAAAGAAGAGACACAAAGGACTTTCGAACATATGCTCAATGTGCAGATCCTGTTGATATGAAAGACGGAAATGGGAAGGGAAAATAGACACAAAGTACTTTGTTCCAAGCATATGCTTGCTATACACAGATGTCTTTGGTCTGAAAGATGGAAATGAGAAGGAAAGAAGAGACACAGACGACTTTGGTGTTTGTTCCAGGCATATATGCTAATCTTCTGGGTATGTCTTTCCCTCACTTACCATCTAGCTAAAATACCACTTTCTAAACTTTTAGTTTACTAGTAATGCACAAAAGGTACTTAGCGTAATCATGAACATCCCTATCACTGAAATCTTGCCTTTGTTTTCAGGTGAGGCATCTCAAGTTCTGAACATATTGACCTGTCGGTAGTCTTGGACTCTGGGCCAAAGGAAGCAAGCAGCTGCAGCTAGCAGCTTGGCATTGATGCTGTCCAACCCGTATTCCAGCTCACTCCCCTCCTGCCGCCCTTGTGATGCCACAGTACTAGTTGAGCAGCAAAGAGGCCGGTACTCACTACTCCCAACTGCTTTACCTTTATTCCTCCTCTTATCTTTATTTTATCGGCTTGCTTGTTCTTAAAGTCTTGAGGGGGCGATTGGCAGAATGTTTATACAGTGGCCCACATTCCCACACTGGCCACCAAACTGTTCGAAATGTGCTGTCGATGAGTGGATTCTGGATTTGTTTTTATTATCTGATTTCATGGACCACACCTTCTATAAGAATTCAGAAAAGGTATTATGTTACAGGTACAAAAAAATGCGGGAAGAAACTACTGGCGTCCATGCCAAATAAATGGAAATGGTAGCCAAAAAATACGCAGTTTGCTCTACCTGGGATGTATGCAGCAGTTTAAGATGCACAAGGTGTTTAGCTCCTTTCAGAAAAAAGAAATGCTTAGAAAAGAGGAGATAGGAATTGATTCTGTTGGAGGATGTCTTTGTTTCTAGGGGCAAAGCTTCTGCTTAGGTTCCATCCAGATTCTTCCCCCAGATTGTGTAGCAAGGATTGTACTTTCTCGGGACAGCTGAAAAGGAGCTTTTTCATAGGATTCCAAAGCCCTTAGATTTTTCCCCTACGCTTTTTTTGAAAAAAAACTAAGATTTTGCATTAATTCTTTCTGGAGTCCCAACATTCCACTTCTGTACTGGACGCCCGCCACTCACCTCTCTGAGACCTTTTTTTTTTTTTAGAACGTGCATAGCACGTTTTTTCATTAAGCGGAAGAGAGTTTTACAACGAAGCAACTTTGAGAGACCCTCAAAGCGCAGAAACACAACAACACAACACGAAACAAAGCTAGAGCTAAACATACGACCCAAACGACAAGGGCAATTTACAACTAGAAAGAAGAGGGTCACCCTAACCCACGCAACCTGCCAAACCAGACAAGTCTGAACTTCTAAGCCTACCGAAAAGAAACAACCCACCAAGATCGCCAAAGGTCCTCAAGCAACAACAATGGTGGCAAAGCATCCACCAAACACAGAGACAAGGCGGCCAAGCATCCGCCCGGATGAAGTAGAGGTGGCCAAGCATCCACCAGACGACGGCACAGCAACCGCCAGCAAGAGATGGGCGACAACACACCAACAGACGACGACCAAAGGTGGCAAGGCAACCACCGGACACAGCAGCATCAATGGCTAAACATCCACCGGACAACAGGGGCATGGCGGCCAAGCATCCGCCCGTAGCGACTAAGGGTGGCAAAGCATCCATCAAACGACGGCAAAACATTCGTGAACATAGCCCTGGGCGGCGACGCATCCACCCACAGACGACGACCTAGGTAACCATGGTGATGTTGAAGAGACCTAGAGAAGATAGGCATAGAAGAACAACCGACAACCACTGGCAGAAGAAGATAGGCTGCAGGACATGCACCTAAACCGACCAAGACCTGCGGGAGGGATAGGCACCACGAACACACGCACATCACCGCATGACTAACGATCTGACGTTGAGGAGGTTGAGCGAGGAGGTCCTGCAGGACGATGCCTCCACGGAAGGAACGACGTCGACGCCGCCATCGTCCGACTGACCGTGATGGAGCAGTCCAAGTTTTCACCTGGCGAGACTAAATGGCTTGGAGGCCAGAACAACGCCTCCAGCGAGGTAACTACGTCAAAGGACGCAGCCGTTGTCAGCACCGACGAACACCGGCCTTAGCTTTCGCCAAAGGCCTCCGAAGCCAACTCCACACTGCAGACCGCCGAGACTAGGATGAGAGCCAAGCGATGGGATGGCAGCGAGCAATCCATGGTGGTAACAGCGAAGAGGCACATCCACAGGCACAGAGATTGGCGACATTAACGACCCAGACTACCAGAAAATCCGGACTACGACCAAGAGCAGCCGCTAGTATCAACCGCAAAATTCTACCATCAAGCACGACCAAGAGCAGCACCGGCACCAACAACCAGGTCCAAACCACGCCCCTCCTCCTCCGTTTCCTGGACGCAAGGGCAGATTCGGCCAGCAGGGCCCAGATCCGGTGGCCAGGCCGCACCAACAGCGCAGGGGGGCTCGCGGCCGGCGGCCCGACACCCGGACGGCGAAGTGAAGGCCATGGCGGTGGATGGGTGAGGGAAGCGACCGATGGACCTAGACGGACGCAGATCGGCTGCGTTCCCGCAGGCGGCCGCGGCAGCACCCCCAAGGATGCCCCCTGACGAAGGCTGGGGGTGCTCGTGAGGGGAAGGGAAGCCGCCTCCGCGGGGGTCCTCCGGGGACGCAGAGCCCCGGCGAGCCGAGGCATCGGCCGGCGGCGGCGGCCAGGAAGAGGAGAAGCCACCGCCACCGCGCCGGCTAGGGGGACGCAGATCCAGGGCCCGGGCAGCGTCCAGTGGGGAGAGCCCACTGGCGACCCACGGCGGGAGGACGGCGGCGGGAACGGCGAAGAGGGGCGGCGGTGAAGACGGCAGGGGTGCTCCGGCGCCGGAGGGGCGCATCCGCGCCCGCAAAGGGCGGATCCGCATCCGAGCGGTCCGGATCTGGCGACGACGAGCTGGAGTGGGCTGCTCCGACGACCGGCGGCGGCGGCGACGGCGACCTAGGGTTAGGGTTAGGCGATGAGGAGAGGGAGAGCGGAGAGCATAGGGTGGAAACGCCGCGCCGCCGCCGTCCTCGCCGCCGCGCGGGCTTCCGACGGCCGGCTCTGGTGGCGGCGTGGCCTTGGAGGTGGGGAAGGGGGGGTCGAAGTGGCGGCGGCGGGGGTTCCGCCCGTGTCGCCCCTGGGAGGGACGACGCGGGGGCGCTAGCTCTCTAAGAACATGTACTGTCTAATAGGTTTTCGAACCACATGGCTGACAAGCAAACAAGCCAAACTATGAAACAGGTGTTAAGCCCCTCTCTGAGACCTTCTTCAATGCTTAGAGTCAACCACTAGCTTATAGCAATAAAAAAATGGCAAGAGAACTTCTCCAATACTTCAGCTATTAGCACATACATAGTAGTAGTAGTGCAAAATTTAGATTGACCCACGTACTAACCTCACATAGCTTTGGACGGTGTGTACGATCTCTGAGAGATAGTTCTTTTCCTCGTCTTTTTCTCATTTTTCACTTAGATAAAATATTATATTTTAATTTTATGAGCTAGCTGACTTGGTATTATTGAGAAGGTGTAATGATCAAATTTCTTGTCCAGCAGTTTGACCTGCCGTCACCTTGAGTTTTACTGCCAAATCTTTTTTGATGGGAATTTGCATTCAAATCTAATGGCCTATTTGGGACTTAAAAGATTTGCAAGGGTGCTCTAGAAATTTTACCATAAACAGCTCAGTTTCTTCGGCATTGGAGAGATCCACTGTTCCAATGCAGGGCCTGAGAATATTTTGTGCGTCAATCTTCTCAATCTCCAAAGAAACAGTTTTTGCCGTTGAAGGAAAATGGCACATGTCGTCCGGCTCTGTTCGCTTGGCAGGACTGAGCTAAAAAATCTATTGATTTTGATTAATTTTAATCTAATACAATAGTGTTTTATGAGGGAAATAATTCGTCAAACTAGTAGATCTCTATATTATTATATTATTCTGATCCTGACATCCTCTGGCTTTCGGTCACTGATTAGCGAGGTCACACGTGCAGCTGTTTAACTACTAGCAATATCAATCCAATTCTTCGAGATTAGTAGGCTGATCTGCTGCCGAAGCCGCAGGGCACAAGCCACAAGTACCCTATGGCCTATGCTAGGGTCGTAGGTGGTGTAGGACACTGATTTCCCCGTAGGGCTCTTCTGGCGCCTGTCCTGTGGCCCCACCCGGCGTCTCCTCCGAGCTTCGAGCCTTCGATGCGATGCCCCAGCAATTCGCTGGCTGGGACCGGTTCACGGTGCATTCCGAACAGTGTCCGACTGTTTGACCAGCCGTGGACCCCCTACACGCACCTGACTGGCAGCGTCCCTTGTAGACCCGGTGTATAGGAGTGTCTGCAGCCGCTTTGCCTTTTGGTGGAGATGGACTGCTGGGCTGGCGGTTTTTAATTTAGCCCCTCAGTTTGGATTTCTGCATGTAGCTCGTTCTGGTTTGGGGGAAAAGATCTTGTATTTGAAAGCATTTCAGGAACCTGACCTGATAATTTGAACGTTTTGTTTTACTTTTTCAATATCACATTCCTTCATGACGTGTCATGGACGGGAAGTCGGGAAGTCAAATAGTCATCTTGCATTTTGGTTCCTTCAGTTCTCTCATTGTTTTTTTATATCACAAAAGTTTTTCCCGCTATAATCTTATTGCCTTTTCTGACTCTAACTTAATAATTTATATTGTCCATGACTCCTCTAATCTATCTCTAACTATTGAAGAAACAACGATTAATAAAGTGATTCGGTCAAAATCTGAGTCTAATATTCGCTCACATGTTTATTGAAAGAATTTAAGAAACGGCACTAGACTATCTTGTGCTCAGGAAACAACACCTGCTCTCCATGTATTCAGATAATATTATCGTAGGCCAAGCAATGATCGAGGAAATAACACTCCTCCTTATTTCCCTTTTGTTTCAATCATTCCCATTTCATTGCACTGAAACAAAATGACTAATCTGCCCCTCCTCTTTCTCAACTCGTTACCTGACCCGCAAGCTCATCATCTTGCTCCGACCCTAGCCAAACCCTAGATAACATAGTTGTTGGTGGTTGCTAACAACTTCAACCCCTAAAACAAGATTGAAAGGGAGCAATAACAATGCAACATACATGGATCAATTAGGCAGGGAAATGATTGCATAGGCAATGAGCGGAAGTGCGGTGGGAAAAATAATGTTGATAGCACAACAGGTGGGGGATCGACGACGACGAGATGGCCAACAACATGGCCCTAAATGATGAAAGTTATGCCACATATGAGTTACCATCCCAATCTCACCGCATTCACAATTTTGTAACATTGGAGATATCAATGCTATTCTTTATATTTCTCCATATCTATCCAGTCCATTTTTGTAAACATGAAAAGAGGAACCCAAAATAATAGTGTTAGTACTGTTATAACAAGAAATAAATACCATATGCACTCATAGCTCAATTGTTCTTTTTATGCATTCATGTTTCCACATGAGGTGTTTACCATGGCCATTTGAGAAAGACACTTAGCGCTAATTTGTTTAATCCTCTCCCAATAAGATTAAGGGGGTTGAAGGGTACTTTAATTTGTTGAGGGTTTAATGCCTCCTAAATACCTACGATCCCTTAAATCCCTCCCAAACCGAACAAACACTTAAGGAGAACATTTTACATTTTACAAGTATTGCAAAAGCAACGAACCTTACTTTCATACACGTGCAGTTTATTTATTTTTTATAAACAACAGGGAGTCATGTGCAAGAACGCTGAGCCTGAGGCCCCTCTTGAGTCTTGTCCGGCGGCCCCCTGTTGCCAGCTTGTATCGCGTAATATTTTTACCCATTTTCCCGTTCAAAAAGAAAAGCTTTCGTTTTACACCTCACCTTCCCCGTCCCCCCACGCACAAAGGCAACGCAAGCAGCGTAGCTTTCCTCTCCCTGCCCTGCTCGGCCTCGCGCTTCCCCCTTCCCCCCTGCCTCAACGATTCTTCCACTTTTACCTTTTCAAATCTCCCTTTCCTCGTGCGCGTGTCGACTCCTTCGTGCTCGCCGCCGGTTTGGAGGGGGCGTCGCCTCGGATGAGGCCGCCGCGCTGACCGGAGCCAGACCACTCGCCCAACCATGGCGCGGCCGCAACGAGTTTACGAGGCTTGGAAAGGGAACAATGTAAAGATCCTGCCCTCTCTTTCCTCTGCTCCTCTAATGGTTTCGTGCACTGGGAATCTGGGTTGAGTCTGTCCGGTTCTTTCTTGGGGAATTCCGCTTCTTGCTGTATCGTCTGGTAGACCTGGTCTCTGTACTAGTATATCAGTATGCGGCCTACTGTTCTAGGCGCTTCCTGTTCCAGGCACGAACAGTGGATAGCTTGGGATGCGTTGGTTATGGACTTATGGTGCTATCATGTTATCTGCTGCGTGTTGTGTGTCAGTGTGTGGAAGTGTCAATGTGCGGCGTTGGTGCATTCTGACGTGGTTCGCTCGCTGTCTGCAGAAATTCCTCTTTGGTGGGAGGCTCATATTCGGACCTGACGCCAAGTCCCTGATCCTGTCTGTTTCGCTCATCGTGGTCCCGGTGTTGGTATTCTGCGCGTTTGTTGCTCGGCATCTCCGCCACCATTTTCCAGCGTACAACGCCGGATATGCGATTCCTGCGGTAGCGTTAATTTTTATGATCTATGTGAGTTCTGTGTGCTGATTCTTGCTGGTACTTCAATGAACATTTGGGGGCTATGCACTCAGCTGAGCACGGTACATTGGTTTCTTCTGTGTACGTTGCAGGTGCTTGTGCTGCTCTTGATTACCTCGGCACAGGATCCTGGGATAGTGCCTCGCGCAGCGCACCCGCCGGAGGAAGAGTTTTCATACGGGAATGCATTGTCTGGGGGCACGCCTGGGAGGCTGCAATTCCCCCGTGTAAAGGAAGTAATGGTTAATGGGATGCTTGTCAAAGTGAAGTATTGTGACACCTGCATGATTTACCGGCCGCCTCGGTGTTCACACTGTTCGATATGCAACAATTGCGTGGAGCGCTTTGACCATCATTGCCCCTGGGTTGGACAATGCATTGGACAGGTAAATAATTTCATTTTTCTACTGAAGCTACCGCAATTCAAATGATTTTTTGCTTTAGCAAGCATGAAGAGAGCTAGATGTTAATTTTATATCTCTGTATGTAACTTTCATATGAATATGTCTATTCCTGGAATGACTACACACCAAAAGACGAGTTGCACAAGATTTATCGCCCCTCTGATTATTTCTTATGAATGCATTTGTTTCATATTGGTATAAGGTGTGTTGCTAGTCAACCTGCTTTTGGTTAAGGGGATTTCAAGTACTATAGTATCAAAATGCCTGAGGGATGTTGGAGTAGCCTTGAGTTTTTTTCTGTATGGTTTTCTTTTTGTGTTGGATTGTGTAAGTCTTGTTAACTAATGTTATATACTTATATTCATACCAATATCTGATCTTGTTTGTTTAATCTTAGTAGTTCTGTAGTAGATTATCGATGCTTATAGTGTGTTCTTTGAAATTTTACAGTTTTAAACTTATGATCTAATGCCTCTAGTCCATTTGTCTTTTACATCTGAATTGGACAATCACGATGTGTGATGTGGCACTCTCTAATGTCTTTATTTGAGCTCGTCTGGAATATAGAGATAAGATCGTTCAGAAAAATATAGAGATAAGACAGGTTAAGAAATTTCAATCATATCATAGCAAGATTTTTAATGTATGTGCGCCACTTTACATGGTTAACACAGCTCTTGGTGTTACTTTATTTAGTATACTTAATGTATAACTGTTGTATTTCTTTGTTATAAACCCGATACACTTCATCGTTATAAGCCTAAAATCCACTTAGTGGGAATGTAAACATGTTTCTATACTTATTGCTGTATGCTCAATATAGGCGCATGATGATGTTTCTGTTAGGTGGTATGTGACCTTATTCCATTCTGACCAGTTTATCAAATGTGCATAACTAGCAGTAAATCCTACAAGTTTGAAATATGAGTGCTCAATTATCTTGCTGATGATCTTGTGGCACCAATATAATGTGCGTGACACATATTATATTAGTATATTAATGCTCCATGATAGTCTGTATAAATTATGCTCTGGCAAAAGAGCTTTTTTTTTATTCTGCAATCCCACTAAATCCTCTCCATCAAAAGGTGCTACTGGATATATTTAGTTCAAAGTGACAGGTGCTCAGAATTTTCATGTTGAAAGAAGGATTTATTACAATCTCTAAGAAATTTTGCTCTAGTTTCTCTTTTTTGTTGCCTTTCTTTAACCTGATCTTTATTGGCTCATTTTTACACTGTGCAGCGCAATTACCGGTACTTTTTCATGTTTGTTTCTTCCTCGACTCTTCTCTGCATTTATGTATTTGCAATGTCAGCCTTGTACATCAAGTTTCTCATGGACGAGGGTTATCCAACAGTATGGAAGGCTTTCAAACACTCTCCAGCTTCTTTGGCGCTTTTGATATATTGTTTCGTTGCTCTCTGGTTTGTTGGTGGACTTACTGGATTTCATCTGTACCTCATTAGCACCAACCAGGTTAGTTTGTTGATACAAGATTGTGTAATTCATGAATGCTAGTTTTCACATGATACGCTGCCATTTGATTAATCAAATGCTACCCAGAAGTGTCGGTACATGCTCATGATAATCATTTAATGGTTAGGTTTGTGGTGTCTTTTATAATCATTTATGTTCAGTAACCAACTAGCTTCACTGCAGCTATTATATCTGTGTGGTTCCATGGAGAATAAAAAATCTTACAGTTTTATGAATTTATGTAACAATTGTAGGGATACTTAGCGTCATTTTAGGTTTGACCATTGATGTCTACAAACTTAAAGATTCCAATCTATGTTTTTTATATAAAAAAAATCAGGTCACCTGCCTACTACTTGTGTATATGATTGGTTACTAATCTGTATCTATGGTGAAAGTATTTTATCATCTCTGCAACCTTTGATAATAGCTGTACAATGAATGAAGCAATGCTGCAGTTTCCTCTCTGATGCTTTGATTTTGCAGACCACGTACGAGAATTTTCGATACCGATCAGACAGCAGGCCTAATATCTACAATCAAGGATGTCTGAATAACTTCCTAGAAGTCTTCTGTAGCAAGACAAAACCTTCTAAACACAAGTTCCGGGCCTGTGCACAAGAGGAAGTGCGACCTCCAACAGTTAGCTTTGGTAGGGAGGTAGAAGATGAACCAGTTGGTGGTCCTCGGTCGAAAGTTGAAGATGATCTTGAAATTGGTAGCGATCTTTTGAAGATCTCTCAGCGGCGAAATTACGAGGATGTTGATGTAGAAATGGGGAGTCGTCGCAGCAATGAGATGGAAGGAATAGCCAGTGCCAAACTTGTAACAGGTTCGGAATCACAGATTCCTGCAATTGGGAGTGATGTACGGGTACGTCACTCAAGCTGGGACAGGCGAAGTGGGAACTGGGACATGTCATCAAATGTACTTACAAGAAGTGCATCAGATGTAATTGAACGTAGTGTGTTCGCCACCGAGACTGCGCATCCATCTCAAGAAGAAACTCACCAGTGAATTATTTGTGCATTCAGAACATGTGTGAGAAATTTGGATTGCAGGGCCGTTTAGCTCATGGTGGCACACCCAGACAGCGAGGAAGAAAACGCCCATCATGCATTTTGACTTTGACTGCCTTGATTGGGTTTTCTCCCCCATCCTCATCATGTATGAACAATTATTTAGTCAAAGAATTAGCCCCATTGGTGTCATATATTCGTGTGTTTGTGCCATAGTCTCATCTGACATTGTCTGTAAATTGTAAATGCAAGATTCTCATCCAACTGTAATTCTTCTTCAGATATTTCTTTGAGAATGCTTAATGTGCATCTCACCTAGCCCTTTATCATCATCTTGTACCTCACATTCTTCTAAGGAGTACAGATGCCACATTGCTCAAAACTGGCACTGGATTTATGTTGAGTTAGGCCTCCTAAACCGCGTGATGGCCCGGGGTTGAATTCCGGAACATCGTTCAAGGAGTTCAATGCACCCAACAAATAGTTGTTCATCATCTTTTTGTTTTATAGCATGACAAACTCTTTGTTTGCTTCTTGAATTGACTCTTGGATCGTTGATGCTTGCTTTGTTTCTAGTGGGAACCCATCCAGATTCCTGAAGAGCATCTCTGCTGTTTTTCTTGTTTCTGACTACCGCGACGGACTTGCCAGAGGACTGGAGCCAGAAGACCTCGCTGGTCGCCGGTCCATGGCTCGGACTGGAGCATTTGAGGCCGTTAAGGATGTTTGGCTCTTGCAATGGTTGTTTTCATTGAATTCATGTGCGGCTGAAAGAAAAATTGAAAATGAAAGTTTTTGTCCTTTTAATCATTTGGAGACCAGTTACGGTATGTTCTGAAAGTGACTCCGACTAGCTGACTTTGTAGTTGATTATTGATTTTGAACCACGCAGGCAGACCAAGTCCACTACTGGACAGTGGAGTGGTAAGGAGAGTCAGTTCACTGATTTTGTTGACCGCATTGGTGTGACCAATTGCAATGCGCCGGTTCTGATGAGCCCTGCTTGGTGTTTATCCGCTGGACAGTGGAGTGGTAAGGAGAGTCTGTGAATTCACTGATTTTAGGACCCAGGAGTTCTATTCTTTGCATATATATGTATGACTCGTTTTCAGTATTATTCTGCATGCCGTCTGTGCTGTTCTATGATATTTTATTTCTACAAGCTTGAGGACACCCTTGTTACCTCACCATATGTGAATAAAAGTGCATTCATCTATCGCTGAAAACTCTTGGTTCCGAACTGATCAGAGTCTACTGTCCTGGTCCGTTCTTCCGCTACCTTCAATTTTCAGCTGCAAAATAATCTTGAGGCAGCGACCCAGCGAGGCCGCCGCATTCCTTTCCACTGTTCTCGACGCGTTTTTGAACCATCCTAATCCCTGACTGAGACATGTTCTTTTCAGTGATCATTCCATGACAGCTACCTTTGCTCACCAGTAGTCTTGAGTGGCGAAGACCTCACTGCCTCACTGTACCAACCAAACCAGTACCACTCTGCCCATCATCCGTTGTCCATTTCGCTCGGATAAATTCCGTGTGATTCCCACATCCGAGAGCGTACACAAGGCCACTAGTGTTTTGTTTTCTAGATGACAGAGAGAGAGGGGGCCTGCTGGCCCCCAGAAAACACCAGCAGCAAAGGAGGAAAGAGGCGACCCTGCACGGGTTTGACCGGACGACTCTTTTGTTCCGTTTCGCATGTAATCGTGCATCGAACGTGGCGATGCCGTTACGGATCCATGTGAGCCCTGACACTCTAGCTGATGTGGTTTGAACGGTGAGCTGGCGTTGGACCTTGAAAGCGACCTGGGGCTCCAGTCCTGTGCCAAAGACGGCGCTGAAGTGGGTTGACCTCTCCCATCGCTGAGAATTTTTGAGGCATGGGCTACCATGTTGCAGCGTCCACGTGTCGTCTCGGCATATTAGACAATGTTGTTATCTGATAGAGTGCTTTGCTAGCGAAATTTGCACTGAGTTCAGATATATTCAGTGGAACAGTAATTGCACTTGTGTCCGGAAGATCCTGCATTCAATCAGCCTCTTTACAAAGAATTTTTTTTAATTTTTAACCTTTTTTAAATTTTATTTTAATACTAACCCCTGCAGAACAATATTTTCAGATCTGACCCTTTTGTCCGGTGGGCGCGACAAGATCAAGTGCTACATATTTTGAAATTTATAATTTTAAAGTAGACTATGTATTATCCATTTATCCTCTTAAACAGAGGCGCGGCAACGCTATCCTGCCGCGCCAAAAGGGTCAGATCTGAAAATGTTGTTCTGCAGGGGTTAGTATTAAAAAAAAATAAAAAAAAAGTTAAAATTTTTTAAAAAAATCCTTTACAAAGGCCCAATTTGGAGAGTGTACCTTCTCTAAAACTTGATTCGGCAGAATGGCAAAGGTACTGTGCACTGGACGTGAAGTAATCATACTCTAGTATGAACCGCGCCCTAGAGAGTCCCCTCCAATCTTTGGCCGCGTGCACGAGTCCTCCTTCCATGCAAATCCAAGAAGCAGAGCACTGTCAGGGATGGATGCACGCTCACTCGAGCATGGTCTAGCGTTGTCAAAAAGGAATGTAAATGGAACTTTTCCCTTTTTTTTACTTGTCGGTGCTGAAACCTGCCAGTTTGGACGTTTGAACTGCTGCATGCCACAAAGCTAAAGTAATCGTAGTAGTAATAAACAACGGCCAGGACTCTGCTTGTCCCCCTCATCATCATGCCCTGTGATAAAAGATTCTGACTTTGCCATTGGTTTGGCAGCACCTTTGCCTTGTTTATCGACGACAAGCTTTGAATATGTCTATAGTATTAATTTTTAAATGTAAAGACATCAACGACCTGAAGAGCGAATTCAGACGTATGAAACCAACTTCAGGCAAGAACGGCTTCAACTCCACGCTCATGTGTATTTCGTTCTAATCATGCTCCGAGATAGAATGTCTGTGGCCTGTGGGCGTGGCCAAACCCTGCATGGCCTTTGTGTGACAAATCCTTCGGTTTTCTCCTGTCCTGTCTTGAGGTTTTCAAGTAGCTCCGTACAAAAAATCGATGGATTTGTGCAGATCGTGGAGTTCAAACCGTTTGACGAAATGCGGCTATAGCCGTGCTACTTTGCAGTGCGTGCAAGCCTCCTCGAGCTAAGAAACTTGACCTCCTCAAAGTTGCCAATCCCCATGCACTTTGCATAGCCTTCTAGACGAGCTTCAGGTTACGTTGCGTTTGTGATGCTTTTCTTTGGTAGCTACACTAGTAGCATCTTTAGACCAGTCTCAGTGGAGAGGGTCATCGCACGGTTGTCAAGACTGCAAACTTTGAGAACTGTGCCAGAGGAGTGTCATCACCATGACATCCTCTCTCATCTCATGACACTCCTCTCATAAATATCATTGTCATGTCAGCAAAATTGTTGATGTGACATGATATTTAATGCTCATGACACTCCCCACGGAGACTGGCCTTAGGAAAGTTCTAAGTCGAACCAAAATGTGGCTGCCGGCTTGGAGCACAGGAGTGTTTACTACTACCTCCGTCCCAGAAAGAATGCATTTCTGGGATGCGTGCTAGTTAGACTGGTTCATATTTGACCAAATTTCTAGTGAATTGTATTCATATTTATGACTCTAAATAAATTTGTTAAAAAAACTAAATTTAAAAACGAATCTAATGAATTATATATATATATATATCATATCATAAATATTTATATTTTTTTATTTATAATTCTAGATTTTTCGGCAAGTGAGAAATGCATTCTTTCTAGGACGGAGGGTACATTGTTTCTGTGAAAATTGTAATATTCTTTTGCATTCGAAACAGAAGACACACAGCATCATCTAAGCAACTTCCTGTGTGTCCTAACATGTGCTCGATTTAAGTTTTCTTTTATCTGATCTGATGTAGTGTACGGTATGTCCGTGGTTGGGTTAGCCTGAACGTCAGGGCATGCACGCGCCCACGCTACATTTATTTTTTATACGTAGACACTACTGTTGTGATCTTATCTGATTACCTATGCGTAGAGCCCCCTGTTGACCACTGCATTACGGTCAACACCGACCTCTGGTAGGATCGGCCGGATAGAGTGCTTAAGAATGCTATAGGCCCGCGCTTAAGATGCAGAAGACTTGGTCAGATTTCAGAGTACGACAACTCGTGTCAATCTTGCCATCTCGAACGAAAAGTTTGGTTTGTACGAAAATAACTTATTTAACACGTCATAAAAGATGAGCAAATTGAAACCATTTTTCACCCAAAAATTAATCCTATACCCCTTACAAAGGACCCACAAATCAAGAGTAAAAAGTGGACCCGGACGACAAGGGGGAGACAGATTTGTCATCCTCCCCCGTTGTTTTTGTCTCCGGCGTCTCCTCCCACCTCTTTTTTTCTCACCGCGCGTTTTCTTACCCACCAATTGTACCATAAAGTCGCACCCGATTGCTTACCATAAAGTCCGCCAATCAAGGATTAAGGTTTCCATTCAAAAAAAAGCAATGACATCTATGCAATCAGGTGTCTCCTTCCTTTTAACACTTGATTGCTTACCATAAAGTCCGTCAATCAAGGGTCAATGTTTCCTTTCAGAAAAGGAATGACATCTACGCAATCGGATATCTCCTTACTTTTAAAACTTAATTGCTTACCATAGTTGTGGACGCCAATTAAGGATTTGATTGCTTACCATAGCTGTGGGAGTCAATCAAGAAATTGATTACTTACCATAGTCGTGGGCGTCCAGGTTCATCTTCTTAGCCCTCCTGAGTCCTGTCCCCTATATAAGGCGTCCCCTTCTCCTCCTCAAAACACAACATCTCTCCGTTCATTCATATTTCTTTGTGAGGGCGCCGGCGCCGAGTGCGACACAAGGGTGACCGCGGCACTCGTAGTGTCCAAGCTCGTCGGTTAGAAGCAGAGCGTTCTTCGCGTTGTGGCGGTGCCTGACGCCGTCGAGTGCATGACGTCGTTGCTCCATGCCGTCACCGATGAGGAGAGCAACCTTCTCGGCCTCCTCATCATCAAGAAGTTGGCTGCGATGTCGAGGTGCTCACAGATATCTATATTGTGGAATTTTTTTCTGTATATGTTACTCATTGTTTAAGACTTGATCCTACAACATTCCCTTTTTTTCCGCCGAGGCCCAAGGCTTTTCATGTATTAATATACAATTTTTAATTTTTGATGCTACTAATAATTTTAATGTGTGATGTTATTTGTGAGAATTTGAATCGAATGTAATGATTTCAAATTTATTCCTTTTTAAATTCAATTTTTTATTTTTTATCACGTGCCACAGGCACGTGCCACCCTACTGGTTATTGAGAAAAAGAAGAAGAATTCAGATCGTTCGCCGCTATAGGAAAGTGCATGATGCCACACCGGTTGAGTTCTTCGGAAAAGTAATATATGTAGCCACTATTAATGCGCATTTAAATATATGCCCTAAAAAACTTGTATTCTATTTAGAACATGCGTAAAAACTATTTTATCTATTTGAGAATATAGCTACTTTTAGATTTGTTCGAAGCCAAATAATTTTAGCCTCAAGTATGAATAGGAAAAGAAACTGACCTTGTGAAAAATGATGGTAGTACGTAGATTATATTCATCACGTACGGAACCAACTATGGTAAAATTTAACATCTTCCCATAAAACATTTTATATTTCAGATATATTTGTCTTATTATAGAGATATTTTTGGTGAAAGATAAAAATGTTTGACATATGTAGGATAAATAAATATAAAACTATCCATACTTAAGGAGAAAAGGGGGTTCCACTGCACTGGATCGGCCATTCGGCAGATGACGCCGCTGGGCGCTGGGGTCAAAGTTTGACTCCATGTCGTCGAGAGCGACAGTTGCATTTTTGTATACCGCGACAGTACAAAAATGCAGAGACGACCGTATGTCTTTATGTTTGTTGCACTGTACACGTACTCCGTCTTTTTTTTTTCCCAAATACGTACTGATTGAGATTAGAAAGGTCAAAGGTGTAGCGTAAGTAGCGCTTTCGGTGGTTACCCTTCTTCTTTCTTTTTTTAAGAAGAGGGGCTTTTCGATGCTCAATCATCGTACCTGCATGCATGAATGCACCTCACAGTGGGCCGTCTGCGAAGCAAATAGCCTGTGTCGTTGGATCCGTTCCGATCTAATTAAGCCACCGGCCGCCGCCCGGCCAGACGCCGCCGCTGTTCATAAACTGATCACCCGAGCTGGACCGGAGTTGCTTGTCGTCCAGAATAATAGTAATAATAAATCTCCTCTTACGTGCTCTCGCATGCAAAGCATCCGCAACGATTCTACTCGAACCTACGACGACGGTTCAACGCCATGCATGCATGCGTGTGCTTACCGGTGAAGGATCAAGAGAGAGACTTGGCGGCGGCGGCCGGCCAGGTGCCCCCCATCCGGCCCGTCTCCTCGATCGTCGTCGTGACGAAAATTAAACGCGAGCCGCCGCCGGACCGGAGTTGCTTGTCGTCCAGGCATGCGTGTCTTGTCCTTCAGTTCCTTCCGCGCGGCTGAAGACGGAATGGCCGTCAACGCGAGGTGACAAGACAAGTGCGCCATGCATGTGGGTGTGCCCGGCGCGACTGGACAAGTTGGCGTCGCGGGGCGGCGTGTGCGTGCAAACTATACTACCGCTTACCGGACCGGGGCATGCATGAACCACACGCCTCGATCGGTCTCGGGTCGTTTCGGTGAAAACGTAACACTATTCCGTTGCACACATCATGTCACACCCTTGAAAACACTAACACAAACTTTTCCATTATGACTGGCCTACTCGTGCTATTATATACTATCAAAGTACTCCCAGCATTGTTAGACGTCGTCTCCGTCGTAGGTTCGGATAGATAGCGCAATTTGACCCGGGTTGACTCATGTCGGCCAATGCAGAGAGATCCACAAATGTTAGCAACCGGCAGCCATCATCACGCTTTGACCCCCATAATAAACGCAAGATAGTTGGGGGTAAACAGATACTCCCTCCGTTCCAAAATAGATGACGTTATGGGATGCGTGCCGGTCAAACTTTCTCAACTTTGACTAGATTGATAGAAAAAAGCGTGCAACATTTTCATCTCCAAATAAATTTGTTAAAAAACTAGACTTAAAGATCTTTCCAATGATACTAATTACTTAGCATAAATATTTATATATTTTAATATATAATTGCCGGTATTTTGAAAATGTTGACTTCTCGGGAAGCGAGAATGACATCTATTTTGGAACGGAGGGAGTAGGTAGTAGTACAAGATTTTTAATTCTATCACGCTACTACACGGCACGCTTGATCGCCTAATTTACCTAATCAAAATTCGATATCAATGCACTTTAATTCTTGCACGTACAGCAGTCTAGATGGATTCAACACATCGCCTGACGGACAGGGGCGGGCGCATGCATGCTTTTCTTCTCTGTGCGCGCGCAAGCGGCTCTGCAGCGGTCAGCGGCGGAGACCCGGTCCAAATCTGAACTGCACCTTTTTCCCGGCGGCGGCGAGAGACGATCGAGTGTCCGGCGCCAGGAACGCAAACACATCGATCAGCACGTACGGGTCCATCGACATATCCATCCGATCCGTCCGTCCGTCCGTCCGCCTATATAAAGCCGTCAGCTAGCCCGGCACGTTAGTCCGCCTCGTGTCGAGAAATATAAAGGATCCACGAGACGTCGGCTTTGAAATAATTGTTGAGAAATTAATTAGATTAATTAGTGATCAATTCCTGTAATTAATTAGTTATTTATGTAATTAGTTAATCCTTAGAGAAAGGGGGAAACCCCCTCATGTGGGGGTGCCTCCAAGGGGCACCTTCTCCCCAAGGGGTGCCTCCAAAGGGCTAAATGTCCCTTCACCTTGTATAAAAGCAACAGTCCTCATCAACGAGAAACATCCCTTCCATTCCATTTCATTGTCTTTCACTTTTACTTCACAACACGTTATCAGACACTTTGCTCTCTACTGGGCAATTGGGCACATGGGAAGAAACAGAGAGGATAGTTTCTCGTTCTTTCTGTCGCCGGCAATCACCGCCGGTGTACTCTGTCCTGGACCCCGTCGAAGCAAGGGCCATAACCAGCGGCCACACCCACGACCTGCATCAGAAGGCTGCGAAAAAAAAAATGGTGTCAACGCTCGAGACGGACAGAAGTATACCAACGTTCTGCGAAAGAAAAGAATACGAAGCAACGAATAAAAAAAAACAGTAAGAATGTATTAAATTCTTACCATTCTGCACTCTGCAATCAACGACAATACCCAGTCATGCCTCAGCGGTGCCTTCTTCCCCAACCTCGACCGTAGTCTTCACCACCGCAACTCCAGCACTAGCAGCGGCGCCGTCGGCGACCGACCCACCACGGGCGGCCATCCTCGCTCGCCCAAACAGCCGCGTCGCAGCAGTGGACCGCAGTCCCGGCACCAGGCACGGGACATGGGACCGAGGGTGGGTCCTTCCTCCGGCCGGTGAAGAGCCGGCCATGGCCGGCGGCCGGCGCAAAGGGGAGGGAGGACATGGAGGAAGAGGGGGAGAAAGGGAGGCCGGTTTGGAACCGGCGGGGTCCACCTCGCCGGCGACTTCAAGTGGCGGCGGCGGCGCCATCCGGCGGCGCAGCCACCAAGCGGCGGCGACGCCATCAGAGGCGGCGGCGGTGGCTCTGGGGGGCGGGCGGCGATTTGGGTTGAAACCCTAACCGCCCCCTTCCTTACCCCTTTTTATGCGGGCCTCACCCGCATGGGCCACATGGGCCGTGTGGCCTACAGGCCACACCACGCCAAGCCGGGCTGCCAGCCCACCTACCGAGCGAGGCCTAACCGGGCCGCCAGCAGGCGGACCAGGCCACCACGGGCCACAATGGGCCGCTCGGCCTGCAGGCCGAGCCCACCAAGGCTGAGCCAAGTCAGGCCGCCAGCAGACCGGCCCAAGCCACCCCTCTCTCCTCCACAGATTTGCAATAGGGCCCCAAACTTATTCGTAATTACATGTTTTAGAATTCCAGTTCTACATGTTCATAAATAAGTCCCTGGATTGTTCTGTTTAAGTCGTCAGACTCTGTAATATTTGCTTATTTGTTGTAAATAGCTATCTAGACTATCAAGTTTAGAAAATTAGCACCAATGTACTATGATTACCGCAGTAATTGTACATTATGTGATCCGCAGATTCACATGGTTATGCAAATATTATTTTAGAACAATCTTTTCATGTGTCATTTATTTAATATATTTACTACATGACACTTAAACACTACACTACATCAAGTAGTATCAAGCAAAATATAAAATTAAGGTATATAAATCTAAATTTTTGGAATAACACAAGGTGATGGAGACCTAGGCACTGGCTGCAATAAATCATATAGAATTGTAGCAAGTTCTATAACAATTTATTTGCCTTGAGACCAGGCCTTTAGGCAGCAAATCACTTGCCCATCACCGAGAGGTCTACATCTTATGATGATTACCTACAAAGTGTATATCCAAAATATTATATACAATAACAATTGTATAAAATTAGACTATCAAGTCATCAATTCCCCCAGGAATATAAATATAACAGTAGCATTGTACACCTTAATTTTATTACAAGAATCATCTTGCCTTCAATATTTTGCATATTTATAGCGCCAATATTATTAATTTACCATAGTAAATTAAAGCTATACATGATTTGCTCATGTAAGAAACTTGGCGTATCATACCAAATATTAAAATTTGGAATGATCAAAGGTCATATTTCATATTGACCCTACATAAGACAGAAACTATTTTGGAAATTGATCCGTCGATCATCTATTCTTACAAGAATGGAGTCCAAAACATGTGCAACGATTTTGAGCCTGTCAAATTCAGAATAGTCAACTTATAATCAGGACATGACTAATGTTTTTGAGATAAAATTTTCAAATTCTCATTGTATAGGATTTATTCTCTAATATGGGTATTTGATATCAACAATATCATTGGGAGACACATGACATCAATGCCACTATAGTTCTACCCTAATCAAAGTACCCTATCTATCCTTAAAATTACCACACATACACCTTGGGTGTAATTTCCTCCACTCATGTTTTACAAAACTGAGTATCTAAATGAGGAAGATCCATTCATACTTTAGAACTCTCAATTGAGTTATAAACAAAGAATAAATATTGTCCAAACTT
Source organism: Urochloa ruziziensis (assembly GCA_015476505.1). Taxonomy (NCBI): domain Eukaryota; kingdom Viridiplantae; phylum Streptophyta; class Magnoliopsida; order Poales; family Poaceae; genus Urochloa; species Urochloa ruziziensis. The sequence continues at coordinate 24,428,474 of CM027121.1, forward strand.
TATCAGGACTTTCAAGTCCATGGCAATATCCAACATAATGGATCGCACACATAAAATATCATTTTATCAAAAGTGATCATAATGACAAAATTTCAAGTTTGTCTAAAGTGTGGTTGTACATTTCATGTACAAATTATTTCCAAATCAAATATTTGGTTCAATAATAAGTCAATTCCATCGGAAATAGGAGAATTCTAGCGGCTTATGTTTGAAGATCACTTCAACTAATGAGACCTACATAAGTCTTCAAATTATCCCTAGAATTATCATTAGTCTAAAACTATACTATAATGTGTAGTACATTGTCCATCATCAATATCATGTACCTCATACATGATATTTATTCGGGGTCAAATCAGAAGAAAGGAATTTCATTAAGTGGATCTCCACTATTATAACATGGGGAATATATACTCTCTTTCTGAGTATTCCATTATTAAATGTAGATACACTCATGTATTCTACAATACCCCAATATATTTTCATGCCATCTATTTCTATAGTTTCATTTTGAAACATATTACCACGAGTAATCAGCACTCAACTTGGTATAATGGGCATGAAAATTACATATTGATAGCATTCCTTTCATATCATTTGAGATATGTTATATACATACATCAATCCCATATCACATGTTGCGTACAAAATAATTTTTCAGTTTTGATTCAATCAAGAATTTGCATATGATTGACTTCATCATTTCTATCATATGAAAAATTATTGTCAATTCTATTGGTCATAGTTAAAATTCTCGAAATCTTCAGATTTAATGTGCACTGTATGTGTCACAAGAGAATTAATTTTAAGGCCCTCTTACCTTAAAATTCAAATAATGAGCCAAGTTCTTGAACACATTCAAGACAGGCATATGGTTGTATTTTGCCTACCAAATGGACCATTCAAGTGCTCTCAAATGCTATTTGATGCATTTAACAAATAGTCCCACTTGTGTTCCTTAGTCATAAGGCACCACAATTTACCAAATTCATTGCTCAGATTTTCAATCTAGAGCAACTTATCCTGGACGCAGGATCAAATCCAATAATTTGGAGTTATTTGGCTTTGGGGAACTATAGCACTAAGTATCATATATATGTCCACATAAATTATGGCTTAACTAAATATCTTATTGAGATAAATCATTTGCATGACCAGCAAAATAGAATTGAAATTTACTAACATCTCGTTGGTACTATGTGGACTTACACACCACATAATTAATCCAAATTCATTCAACTGCAATCATACGGCTCCCTCCGTTGCAATATTTACGTGAAAATTTGGCTTCAGCCAATAATTTCCCATTACATGTTGGATATGCTTTGCATATACCAATATCACCACCTCAACATACATCCATGGGCATTAGGGACCATCACAAAGGTATTATTATCCTTCATTCAGATAATACCTAAGGTCTCTTATGGGGATTTTAATAAGCCCGTATGTTGATTACATTTTGAGGACAATTCTAGGCATTAGGGGGAGATTAATACCACACAAAAGAATGCCAGAAATGAGAATGTTTAATCACATTCAGTCCTCACATCCACGTACCAAAGAATATCTAAACTAACAAGTTTAGAACATCTTATATTTGTAACATATTACAAATAGCCTGCCAAATGCATTTGCTAATCAAAGTGTCATCGTATCCTATCCCTACGGATTAATGTACCAGAAAGAGTGAAGGTACCAAATAAAATCACTCAACTTCCAAATTGAATAAGAGGGGAAGAAGTATGGTCATTATGGATACAACTTATTACAAGCATCCGCGGAAACAGGGGGAGACATCCTCTAAGATAGTAAATGCAAATCAACATCATAAATGTTGTTTGACACTTTATGGATATTCAAATCCAAAGCCTATGAATGTTATGCATTCAAAAGTCCAGTATAAGTGCACATAAATTTAGGCATTGGATCATTGGAACTACCTAATTCCATTGTTGTGGGAAATAACATGGAAATCTAAAAGGTTATTATTTTCACATGCTATATTGATTTCATTAATCAATCATTCTAAGACTACAAATTGTCGACATGTACTCCTTCTCAAATTTGCCATACACCTTTAACTGGATCCAAACCAAAAGTCCTAGGCAGAGTGTCTCAACACTCAAATTGGGTCATATTAAAAGGTGGCAATAAAGGAGAATTGCTCTTGTTCATTAGTGAGAAGTATTTACCGCAGTAAGATCTTCTTCTGACATTGCATTCTTTGCAAAAGCAAGGTGGTGAAATAACAAGAGCTTGTAGCACATGGTTTCACGCAAAAACCAAGCAATACCTCTGATGGTATATGTGAAAAAATTATGTTCCTTCATTCGATCATTGGCAGATCAAATAAATTGGATAAACTCGGTCATATAAAGTCATCATTAGACTTTATATTTTAATTGAAGTACAAACCACAACATACATTGTGTATAAACTCAAGTCACTCCGTGACTTGAAATAGTCAAATTGATTGTGGTACAATTGACTAAGTGAGTCTCTTCCACAGAAGAATTACTCAGATCACTATGATTGCATATGTGTGTTCACAAATAATCCAAACTGGATTTTCCATCATCTCAGCACGTAAACAAACAAGCAATCATTTTAAGACGGAATTTGAGATGACATATTTGGTTAAAAACCAAATTATACTTAAATTTACAACTTAAGCACATATATCAGTTCACAGATATTGTTCGTCAATATCAAAATAATATTGGATAATCATATCCATCATCACTTATGGTCGGTCAATCCCTAAAGATGGATCAATAATCATCTAGACCCTGGGATGACAACTATAGTGCCATGCAAGCACTCAAATCTTGCAAATTGCAAAATGGCCAAACATTGCAATTGCAGATAATTTGCTATAGCTTAAAATGCGCAACTCCATCAAGCCACTTGGCAGGAGACAAACTCTATATCAACAGATATATTATGGCACCAAAGAGCTTGATTTATTTAATCAAGTTATAACCATGAGATTCAAAGATACTAGCTATATGATCCCCATCTTGCTAGATCATAAACTGATATCATGATGGTATAGTTCTAATGAAGTCATCAAAATTAGACTCAAATAACTACTTCCATCTATCATTCTAGTACGTGTGGAATGATTAAATTAGATTCTTCTGAATCATGAACTTATCTACATAGATAATGTTGCTTGTATTGCACAAACATAACAGATTTCAAAGAGCAATATCAACAAGTATATTGCCCAACATGTTTAATATCATTAAACATCTTGCAAATCAAATGTGTGATAACCTTACAGATTTATTCATAAGGTTTTTGTCCAACAACAGTGGAAAGTAACAACTTTGCAAGGCTCAGGGGGAGACTCTCCTGAAATTATAATCTGTTCAGACATTATATTGTACTCTTTTCCTATATGAGTTTTTCCTCACAAGGTTTCTCATAAAGGTTTTAATGAGGCAACATCAATACAAGAATATATGTCATATCACCTATTTTCCCCACCGGGGTTTTCGAAGGATGATATTCAAGACATATTATATGTCATATCTTCTGTTTTCTCTACAAGAGTTTTTAAGAAGATCTCAAAGACATATCATTTCTCCTCATATTTTCCCATTGGGTTTTGGGGGAGATTATTCAAATATGATCCACAGATCATACTATTGATCTCAAACTTTCTCTTGAGATTTTTCCTTTCAAGGTTTTTCTCATATAAGTTTACAATGAGACAATAATCACATATATGCCATATCATTTTCTCCTTATATTTTCCCACCGGGTTTTAAAGGAGTTTTGATGGCATATACACATTAAATTAGGTTCTCCTCAAGTTTTTTTCCCACGGGGTTTTTGGAGGAGTTTTCCTATACAATTCCTGAAGATCGAAGGAATCACTCATGGACTGTTTACAAGATCTCAAGAAGCAATTGATCAAGGGGGAGTGTTGAGAAATTAATTAGATTAATTAGTGATCAATTCCTGTAATTAATTAGTTATTTATGTAATTAGTTAATCCTTAGAGAAAGGGGGAAACCCCCTCATGTGGGGGTGCCTCCAAGGGGCACCTTCTCCCCAAGGGGTGCCTCCAAAGGGCTAAATGTCCCTTCACCTTGTATAAAAGCAACAGTCCTCATCAATGAGAAACATCCCTTCCATTCCATTTCATTGTCTTTCACTTTTACTTCACAACAATAATCAGCTTTCCTTCAAATTCGCCGGATAGATCCATACAGTTGCATTTGCATTTGCATCCGGTCTGTTCAAAGTCTCCGCGCGTCGTACTACATACTAGGAGAGGCTGCTAGCTAGCCCTAGCCGCCCCAGATCTTTTATTTGCATTGCATGCGAGCGGCGGCGGCGGCGGCGCATTATTGCACAAGCCCCGTGACGACGGCCGCCGCGCCTAGCTGTGGGAGACGACGATGGCCGACGGGCGCCGCCGATCTTTAGCGGCGGGTTGGCCGGCGGCGGAGGAGGACGGCGATGCGGCGCCGGTGCTGTCCGGGGAGTACCAGGCGCTGGAGATGTCCACGATGGTGTCGGCGCTCGCCCACGTGGTCGCCGGCGGCGACGACGATGGCGGCTACCCGCCGCCGGCAGCAATGGCGGCGGGCGGCGGGTCGTCGTACATGCACCCGGCGCAGCAGTGGGGAAGCTACTCGTCGGCTTCCGCACCGACGCCGGATCACTTCTTCGCAGCAGCAGGTGAGCCGCGCGCCATTATTCTATGGTAAAATTAGTATATTTCGAGAACATTAGCGCGCAGGTAACCGGCCAGAAGGGAATCCTATAGCAATAACAAACATAAAGAACAGCTCCGCGTGACGTGTGTGCGTGCCCTTTGGAGCTTTTTTTTAGTTGTGGCTTTCCTTTCATAACGGTTCTTGTTTTAATCAGCATGTGTTAGTCGTGATGCAATGCTACCGAAGCTAAGTATGCTTCGATTATTGTTGCTGCTGTGAATATGCTTTGCTTGCGCCAGGAGGAATCCTACGTCGTCGTCTTAAAAGCATGATTACGCGCGGCAGACGTGTTGTTAATTTAGGATTAATTAGATGCACGGATATTTTTTGGCTCGTTTAATTAAACGGAGCACGGAGTGCAAAATTTTTCTTATGATTTATATTACGAACTCTTTTAATTTGGAGATTTATTAAAAATACCGACAAATTAGAGAACTAAAAATTGTAGGTTTTGCAGTCGCATTGCGTACCTGGCCTGCGTTGCCATCGTATTCGATGCCCAGCACCCACCGTAATGTTGATTTGATCTCTGTATGTATCTCATATCTGACAATCTGAACACGCGACCGGCTGTCCGGCTCGAATGCAAGATGTGCATGAGCATGCATGCAAAATGAGCCCTGCTGCATGTGGATCTCGCCAGGAAAGATTAGGCAAGTTGCATATACGTGATCCACACACCTCTTCCCACCAAACAATCCACTAGCGTACGTACATCGCCAAGAGATGATATCTCATTCACTGCTACTGCACGTACTCGTGCAACACAACAAAAATACCGGCAAAAGCAAATCATATTGCTTGGCTAGAAACGCACGCATTGTGCACAGCTGCCTGCCACTGCTAGGCTGGATCTCATCAGTCTTGTCACGTCGATCGCTAAGAGATGATATCACTACACAGTAGTTAGAGAAAAAGCTACGAGTGACACGACTGTACATGTGCCGGAAGCTACGTACGTACGTACGTGCTTTGCATCTGACCGATACGGATAGATGCGTATTAAATACAACCAGCAAAACTACGACCCGTTTGGGTCAGAGCGACGCAAGAGCGGTCAAATGCGGCGCACGTACTGCCACTATATATCCGTGGCATCGTCCTTCCCTACGCTATACGCATGACCCGCGCGCAAGTGTTGCGTTTTTGTGTGTGCTCGTCTCATCGTCTCACCTATCGTGTCCCGCGCGCGCAGGAGAAGAGCAGGGCCGCCATCATCACCTGCATCAGGGCGGCGCCAGCATGGAGGATCACTCGCCCACGGCGGCGGCCGCCGGCGAGGGGAGCGGCGGCGGCGATGGCGGCCGGCGCTACCGCGGCGTGCGGCAGCGGCCGTGGGGCAAGTGGGCGGCGGAGATCCGCGACCCGCACAAGGCGTGCCGCGTCTGGCTCGGCACGTTCGACACCGCCGAGGCCGCCGCGCGCGCCTACGACGAGGCCGCGCTCCGCTTCCGCGGCAGCCGCGCCAAGCTCAACTTCCCCGAGGACGCGCGCCTTACCGCTCCGTCCACCGCCGTCGCCGCCGCTCCAGCCGCGGCGGCGCCCGCGATCCCGACGATGGCCTCTGCTGCCGGCGGCGCGTACCCGGCCGGCGCCGGCGTCTCGGAGTACCTGCAGTACCAGATGCTGCTGCAGGGAGCAGCCGCCGGCGGCTTTCCTCAGTACTACGGCGGTGGCGGCGGCGGCGGCGCGGTGAGCAGTTCGTCGGGCTCCTACTCCTTTCCGGCCTCCTCCGTCACCGTGGCTTCCGTGCCACCGTCGTCCTCTGCTCCGAACTACGGCGAGGCGGCGCAGTGGGCCAGCACCACCAGCTGGCCGGCGGAGAGTGCGTGGAGCTATCCGGGGACGACGGGTTCTTGGTCTGGTTCTTCCAGCCAGTACTATCCACCGTCAACTCGTCCTCCTCAATAGTCCTCCATGCTGCATCATCCTCTTCCTTTATTTATTTCCCTCCCCAAAAGAAGAAAGCTTGTTTGATTTTGTTCAAGAAGAGAAGATGCACGCATCCGTGCAAGATCCAGGAGGAGGTTGCGATATTGCGTTTCTTCTTTGCTTGGTGGGTGTTGATCCTGTATTAAACATGTGATGAATGATTTTGGTCGCAACAACTTAATGGAAAAGCACGTGATAAATAACAATTAAAAATTTCTTTATTTGTCGATTATTGTCGATAAGGCATGTACGCTGATTGTATCATCTAATATTCTGATCGATCTAATAACAAGTTCGCAGCAACCACTGCCATGGGGCTGTTTGGTATGAATTAAGCAACGTGGGTGGGCTAAATTCTCTCTTACAAAAGTTTGTAACTTCAATCAGATTTTTGTTAGATGTGGGTGAACTCTTTGCAGGACAGCATAAAAACGCTACAGAGTATGATCCATGTGAGCGTTTGCAGGATTGGGCTCGAAAGTCTATTGATTTTGGGTTAATTCAATAGTGTTAAGCCAAGCGAACAAAGCGGCGGCTTGGCTTACGGAGCTTGAGTTTGAACATGCCTTTTCCTTCTCAGGCAAAACGTTCAGTTTTCTCTTAGCGACTAGCGAGTTTCATCAATAGAAGTCCTACAAGCTTAAAGGGAAGCCTATGGGCTATGGCATACAACAGACAGACCAACAACAAGAAGACTGTGGAATGTGGTGCAACGAGGCGTTGATCATGACGGCACAGGACTAGCAATCAACATGCAAGGTGGTTGGCAATAGGCTAGGTAAAGAGGCAGGCGATGGTTCAAGTGACGAGAGCCACCCAAGTCCCAAGACAAGAAAGAAGGGTTGAGCAAAGCAAGCATAGAGCAGGCGACAAAAGATGGTTTTGAGATTCTAAATACGATAATTTGTGGCATTTTAAAATAAATGTGTGAGAAATAGGCATCATTATGAATTAGTATTTCTCATGTATTGGCTATTGGCTAATGCTACTATAGAGACTTTTTTTTGGAGAAGAGAGGGAGCAAGCAGGAGGATGCTGATTTTTATGTGGCTTTCAACATTATTCATATATTCAACTAAAAAAATAGTAATGGAGCTAAAATAATACGGTAAAAGAAATAATTGAGATATGCTCTACTTACAAGGTTGGAGTGTGTTGGTTGCGCCAAGGGATGGATTATGAACTTCATGCTACTAGTTTTTTTTCCTCTCATTTTCTTCCTTCTTTTCTTTCTTTTGCTCATTTTTTTTTCCTTTGGATCCATGGACTGAATGGGGGTGGGGGAGCCAAGCTCTCGCGGGTGGGGTGGCTAGCCCGAGGCAGGAGGGTCTCACCCATCCGAGTTTGAGCTCGGCATCCGCCTAATAAAAATTTCAGGGGGCATCTTTCTCTTGGTCAGTTCTTTTTTTTGAATGGGGTGGGGGCTGAAGCCCCCACAGCTGAATCCACCCCGGTTGTACTAACACTGGTAGCAAATTGATGATAATTAATTAAGTATAAATGTGAGCTGTTTTATAATGCTCATAGAGGTATCTACCGGTAAGTGGTAAGGTAAAAAGAATCACCCAAATAAAAATCGGAGAATAACCATTTTATCGTCTACTGCGTGGTTATAACACCCATAATATGCCAAAAAAAACCATGCTTCGTAAGGTGAGAAAAGACGAAAGCATCAATTTTTTTCACACTTAGCTCGATGCTCGATCGAAAACTTTTGGCCCTCTACACATAGACCGTGCCCGGCCAATGGAGCCGATGCATTTGTTCTACATAGGGGCGGACCTACAGGGCTGTCCAAACGTGTCATGACATATGTAAAAATCAGTATTACAGCACCAATTAGATAGGTAGACAAGACCGGAAACTTTTGTCTATTTCTTTATGTTGCTCTGTTCTGAATTTATGTCATTGACTGTCTCGTTTCACAATAGGATTGTAAAGCTATTTATATATTTTTTGAACGAAAAAGCTATTTATATATTAGATCATAGATACCAAATTGTGAAGTATTGACCTGACATACCTAAGTTTAAATTCTAGGTGCCACTGGTTCTAAGGGAAGCGCGACGTGCGTAGTGCTACGGTTCATGGATACGCGCGCGCTACTGTCTCAGACGACAAAAATGAACACGAACGTCCTACTCGTACCCGCCTACTCACCCGATGGTTGAAAACCAGGCACAGGATGAACAGAGCACGACTGCGACCGCGCGCCGGCTTCGAGACCGAGCCGGACCCGCCGGCCTCCTCGCGGCCCGCAACCACCGGCGCCTGCCACGCCCTCTCTCTTCTGCTCAGGCACGTCAACGCGCGGTCCCACGTGCGCCCCGACCCCATATCCCAGTGACGCGTTGGGTCGGCGCCGCCCCAGGGACACGAGCGGGCCCCACGCGGCCAAGGGGCAGTCCGGTCACTTCAGCCGGCGCGTAGCTTTCGAACTCGACTCCGCAGCCAACTGCTTCCCGCAGGTGCTCTCTGGTTCGGTTTAGCTGCTGCTGTCGCTGCTGGTGGTGGTAGCCAGCGGAGCCCAACCACCTCGCCTCCTCCCCTCCCATCAGAGGCCCTCTCGGCTCCTCCCCAATCCCGCGAGAAGCTCCGGCGAGCGGCGTGCGACCCTCGATCGCAATGCCGGAGGACAAGGAGTACGCGCCGGTGCCGCTCGGCCAGGCGGCGGCGGAGGCATCGGCGGCGCCCGACCCCGAGGACCCCGTCAAGTCGCCGCCGCGGCCCAGCTCGCCGGCCACGTCCACGCGCAAGGTCCGGATCCGTCCTCGCCCTGGACCCTACCCTCCCTTGCTGCTCCGCAGGCTTCCTTCCCAGCTACCGTACCCTAAGGCGCTTCGGATCTGGTCCCGTCTGTGCGGCGGCGCTGTTCCGGTTTCAGCTGCCGTTTCGCGCTTTGATCGGCCTCCGCCCCCTGTTTCGGGTGGGCGGCAGGAGCAGGCCATGTGCGGGAGACCTGACCCCGACCGCGCGCGTTCTGCGGTCAAATTAACGCATTGATTTTTCATCTGCCGCATCGGTCCTCTTATTGCTATTTTGGACATGTGATTGTTCATCCAATTCAACGTTTGTTGTGGAAGGCTGAAAGCCACTGGCCGTGGCAATGTGGGGGCACTAGAGTGTAGATCCTGTTGGAAATGAAGGTTTAAGGGGTATAACGTGTTCTCATTGTTGACACCAAATGCAGCTTACATCGTGCTTCAAATAGGCACTGATTTTTTTTTTCCACGTTGGGTGAAGTAGGCTTGAAATTTAGACGAGAGATTTTTAGTTGTCCTTAGGAAGATGTGTCCTGAGTGCTGCATATGATTCTACTGCACATGAATTTAGATTTCAAACAAGTCTTGACGTAACTTGGATGCCATGTTGACCCACAATAGCTAGCACGATGTTCTTGGCCTGAAAAGTTTTCTGAACTTGAGCGTGCAGAGTTGTACGGAGAAAATGCATGAACTACTTATACGGAGAAATTTTGTTAGAGAATAAGGGACTCAATTGTAGAAGTATGATAGATAAATTACATCTTTGGGTATTAGTCTTTGATCCATCTGATAGCGTTTCATGTATTTAGGCATTCTAATATTTTTCCCATTTTAAAGGTTTATTTATGAACCCGCAATTTTCGCACCATTTATGCACCACAATAATGAATTAATTCCAGCAATTAGAAAAAATGACTACCCAGTTTTGTCGTGTTACTTTCTTGTTTTCCCTGGTCTATCCAAATGGCTATTATTTCTCTAGAAGTCTACATCCACGTGAGTACATGACAGAATGTTTACAGACAGTTTTTTTTTGTACTTAACAAACTTGTTCGTTTCAATAGGCATGCTTTGCTGTTCTTCAAAGCTGGGTGTCAAGAAAATTTATGACCGGATGGTATGTTTAACAAGGACCAATTCGGATACTTTGCAAGAGCTACAATATATCCATGCTAATACCCTTATTTGTCTGCCTACTTTTTCTTTGCAGTGTAGTTCTTTTCCCAATCGCTGTCACGTTCTTCATCACTTGGTGGTTTATTCAATTTGTTGACGGTTTTTTCAGCCCACTCTACGCAAAACTTGGGTTTGACATATTTGGTAAGTGCTTATGCTCGATTCATGCTTTACTTTCTTGTCATTCTATATTGCTAAAGCTGTAGATTATTGGTGCGCCACCTATAACTAGATTCTTTAAAGTTCTTGAGTACATGATGGATTGTTATGATTTGTAGAGTGCACACTTTCTCTTTCTTGAATTCATATTTGTTTCGTGACAAGTGCTTATGACAACATTTCAGGCCTTGGGTTCTTGACCTCCCTGGTTTTTATACTTCTTGTTGGAATATTTGTGTCTTCTTGGGTGGGTTCAACTGTCTTCTGGGTTGGAGAATGGTTTATAAAGAAAATGCCTTTTGTAAGGCACATATACTCCGCATCAAAGCAAGTTAGCACTGCTGTTTCACCAGGTAATGTAATCCATTCACAGCTGTAGCTCCACATGCACCAGAATGATGACCATCTGGATTATTTGTCTCAAAGAAGTTTATTTAGCCTTTCTGTAGAGGGCCATTTATGTTTCCATTGCCAGCACATGACCACTATATCTAAAAAGTAGAAAAAAATGATAACTTATAAATTAGGTAAAATTTATGCTTCATAAAGGGCATAAAACAGTTTGGCGGTCACATATTTTTTCTTGCATATTTTTTTGACTACCATGACTTGACAGGACTAATTTCTATGCACTACATGTTGTGTGTAGTTTAGCATTTATTTCCAACTTCCTTATGGTTCCTTTCTTCAGCTAATTTTCTTTTCCTTTTTAACAGATCAAAATACAACAGCATTTAAAGAAGTAGCCATTATTAGCCATCCCCGTGTTGGTGAATATGCATTTGGATTCATAACATCAACCATGGTTCTTCAGGTACCTTTTTTTTTATAACTGTTCTTCAGGTACTTGTTCATGCTTATTTGCATGCTTAGAGATCTTTGTCCAGCAGATGGTGATCTTTTGACAGTTCATTCTGGACATTTTCCTAGCTAATATGCTCTTAAAAGCTCTTTGTACATTTTTTATTGTGATTCTGAAGCATGCATATGAAGATTCATTCCATTATATTTGGTATTCTCGTTTTCTTGTCGAAAATTAGCCAAAATAATTGAAATTAACTATTAAGTCTTACATAGCATAGTAAGGCAAGGCTTTTGCATGAGGGTCACTTTATTTTTACATCAACAATTGTGCAAGGCCTTAACACTTTGGCCCTACAAGCCAGTCTGAAGCTGTCACCCAGTTTCAAGAGATGTATCATTTACCCATACTAATTTGGACATCTATGTTGCACTTAAGAGGAATTTTCTATACTTCGGTGAACTCTGAGGTGACCATCTATTATTTCATTGCAGACAGACAAAGGTGATGAAGAACTGTGCAGTGTTTATGTGCCAACCAATCATTTATATATTGGTGACATCTTTCTGATAAACTCTGCTGAAATTATAAGGCCAAATTTGTCCATTCGAGAAGGCATAGGTTGGTTCTTTGCTCTCTTTTTTGGCTTGCCTCTACTACTGCTGTAGAGAAAAGAAAATGTAACATCTATTATAGTAATCCCTTTGAATGGTTTGATTTGAGATAGGAAGATATTGTTAAATTATTCCTTCCTGCTAGAAACTATTCATATGTTCTGTTATCTTTCAGGTGCTAGATTTTGTTTTTGTTTTTGTTGCTCCCAAGCTGATACAAACTCATCATCAACTTATAATAAAACTCGTTCTATATTAACTGGCTTTCTAATCTTATGGTTTTTGCTTTTGTGCTTTCTACAGAAATAATTGTTTCAGGAGGAATGACCATGCCACAGGTGATCACGTCACTTGAACCAACACCTCGCAAGAGCCAGATCCGTTTAGACAGAGTGATGACTGTATGAGGCATGAAACTAGGTATATATCAGGCAGTCTTCTGCACGCAGGGTTTGAGGGCTGCCTTTTCAAGTGCCCTTCATTGCTAGTGTCTTATGTTCCATGTGCATCTGAATGGCAGACAAAATCCATTTATTGTAAAGAAGGGAATGGCCAATCGCCATTTGATCATGAAATGTCTAGGTTCTTGCAAATCCAATATAGACTGATATGTACATGATTGTTGCTGGTACATTGTATTGCAGGGTTGACTGAAGAGGCGAGTGCCAATACATATGATATGCATTAGAAGCTTGGGGGTGCGGAGCATTGAGATCGCAAAATCTGCAGCACTGGCAGATACATGGAAACTGAAATGTGTTCGCCGTGCACTGTCTTGTGCTGTGCAGTTGGTTGTCCGGTGTCACGGAAATTGCAGCTTCAGCTGCGAAGCACCAGATGTACGTTAAGTGATGCTCCAGTAGCGTGGCCTTTGCTTGTAATGATGAACAGCTCGGTGACTTGAAGTTGTATCAATTCAACCAGTGTTCACTTTTGTATATACAATTTTTTTATACTAAAGCTGCAGAAATCACCAACTCTTGCACTACGTGATTTTTGACGGTCGGTGAAATTCTGATCTGGGATGTAAGTAATTCTTTTGAAATGATAGGGACGTAAGTAACTAACATTGAACGGTAAAAAGGGCTGTGAATGTCGGAGCTCGAAGGTGATGCTGGCATGAGGTGCCAGTAAGCGTGGTGAAAGACTTGGCGTTGGGTTGCATTGTGAGCTGCTGGGAGAGCGGTGCCGGCAAGCACGGCAGGTAAATCCGGCAGCCGGGCATCTTTTCCCGATGTCAGCAACAAGAACACTCGTTTCAGGTTATGAAAAAAGAAAAACATCACAGATAGGGATTCCGGACTCACATGCTTCCTAAACCCAACACTAATTGAAAACCAACAGATCTATTTCATGGAGCCTCGAGGCAAACGGTAAGAGATGATCCACACACAATGAACAGGCCTTTCAACTCAGAATAGCACGACACGAAGGGGGGTAAAATACTTTGATGACCTAAACGACAGAACAGAAAAGAAACAGAAGAGAAACCCTTCGGCGCAGGCCAGTGTCACGTGAAATGTTGGTACAACTCAGACAGCATCAGTCTGGGGGAACAGCACATAGGATTCACATCTTAGTTTCAAATGGTTCCTAAATAAAGCTCGCACGGGCCAAGAGAGCAGCTTAAGTCTTTCCCTGGAAGAGTGACTTATATACTCTGCATCTGGGAGAACGAGATCCGGATCGTGTTCCCCTCCAGTGTGCTGGCGTGTTTCGACACAAGGGCCTCTGTTGCCTCCTCTTCCGACTCAAACATGACAAGAGCCTGTCTCTTGCCGTTCACCTCGAACAGCTTTGTGTTGATGACAGAACCGTGCTCAGACACATGGTTCAGGATTGCTTCCTCGGTGATCTCTTGGGGGAGGGCAGAAATGTGGATCATCTTTGTTGGAGCACAGCAATGTCGGTAGTTCTTAACCACGTTGCTGTTGAACCGGTTAAGGCTTGAGTTTAAGTAGTCATGCGCATCAGGAGCGGGTGTGATGTTGGGATACTTTGAGTAGTTAACTTCAAGTTTCTTTCCAAACAGAATTGCACCCTGCAAAATATAGGCATCCCAAATAGAACGTGATAGTCACAGATGTGAACAGAAACAGGAATGCGATTGAGAAGAGAAATGCCAGGGAGTTTGAATGTACCTTTAGATAATGCACAGCTAGCTCAGCCTGCAAACCATCAGCCATCTCAACTAGGGCATGATCTGGTTTATTGCGCAATATCTTGATTCTTACTATGTTTCCATACAAAGAAAACAGATTGAAAAGCTTATCCTCATCAATTTTCTGCACAGAATAGGGGAATGATTAAAGATAGTAGTTTGAAGGCCTAAACCTCACAACTTAAAAGATATACTCTCCTATTAGGTAACATAAAAGCTTCAAAGTACATGAACTCACCAATCACCTATATAAACTATTCAAAACGAGTATTGAAATCTCAACACAAAGTAACCAAAGACTAACTTAGATTTGATGACAGCAAGTAGGAGAAAGCTTGAAAAGATTCAAAAATCAAAACAGCTCAAGACTTACATCAGTGTTCAAATTGCTAACTATGAGTGTGCACCGTTCATTGGTACCAGACACTCCATGAGGTAAAGTTCCACCAAACGCAGCCGCAATCATTGCAGCCCTTCCCATCTGGTATGCACCAAAAGCAAATGCTTTGTATGAGTATTCATGGGAATTAGACAAGCCATAGCACAAAGCAGAACAAATGCATATTCGGTTAAATCAATTCTCTGCTAAATATACAGCATTGAAGAATCCATTCAGACGCCAACCTGTGCATATGAAGCTGCAAACCAAAAAAGAAGAGGGTAAGATATTTTCACAAACATCAGGCATGTAGAATTAATCAGAAGGTAAACAGAGTTTTCAGTGTACTACCTCCAGGTTGTTGGAAGGCATAGAGACCAGCTGGATCAGGATAACCTTGCTGCTCCAAAAGAAACCCCCCGCACACATTAGCTTTACAGCATCAAATGGTCCAGGTAAAAAGAGAACAGAAGAAAAGTGTCACCACCAACCTGAGAGGTCCTATTACGTTGTTCTGTAGGCAATGATGGATTTGTAAAATCCCTGAAGAACAAAAAAGGGATTATAAGCAGGCAGCTTTTATGTCTCGAAGAAAATTAATTTTGTCGCAGATGAAAGACTCGGCTACTATCTGAAGTTACATGTTAACTTTGTAGATCTAAGACGGCACAATTATCTTAAGGTAACTGGAATTAACACACGTTGCAATGTCACTTGCAGGGATGAAAAGCCAACATTACCTAGACCGGTCATTGTTGTAGTGGACTTGCAGTTCACTGAGGCTGGATATTCAAAATAGAAAACAAGAAATTAAATTATAGAAAGTGAGGAAAACGAATTTCAAATATAGTAGGATGCTCATACTTTGAATATTGAATGTCTAGCTGACAGCAACCATCGTATATGTTTCTTCCCTGGGATATTATATTTGTTAAGAACAGAGTAATATAAAATAAATATGCACAATTCAAGGACATTAGTATCATATAACATTACATGCAAAGAACCAAATGCCTCGACAGCTTCTTGCCGCTGAGTGAAACTGTATAAGAGCTTGAAAACCTGCATCAAGTAAGAAAAGTATGAAGGAACCTTAAAGATGAAAATTTTGCTTATATTTTGTGGGAAATGAATGTGTGACACAAATCAACCCCAGTAGCAGAAGGGTTAAGTTTGTGAAAATTGTTTTGGTACGAACATTTGTCTTTAGCAATCAGGACGACAGGTTTAGATGTACCAAGCTGTAACAGTCATTTGCAGACACATCTAGAACTTGTAATCAATTGCTATGTACAACACATGATGTTTTAGTTTTAAAAGCTGTTGTTTACACTTGCAGCTAAGCGGACCCACATTAATACATATAAAACTCATATGGTAAAGCCACCTTACCATTCACATGCTATCTATAAGTGAATCAGAAAATGTATATCAGGTGTACACGTGCGCGGTGAAAGAGAGAGAGCAGGAAAATCTGACCGGCTGACTTTTGAAATGTGACTATCTTCTCCACAAATCCATAAGCTTTGAATACTTGATGTAGAACCTCCACCGTTATAGGATAGATCATGTGGTGGATAGTAACTAAGAGGATTCGGTTGGGTTCAGACTCCTGAGGCCAAGCAGCAACAAGCACCAAGACGGAAAAGAGGAGATAGAAAGAAAAGAATAAATAGGGAGGAATGTGTACAGAGTTGGAAAATAAGAAACCAGACATGACATGCCAATCTAACCCAACTATCTAAAAGAGGAGGTAGAAAGGTATGAAATACAGCTAAACATACTTCCAATCAATACAACTTTGTAACATTTAGTTGCATATGCCAATTATTTTTATAAAGAACTAGTTTTCGACTGTTGCAATTGAATGTCCAACTTTCAAGAACCTTTTCCCATCTTACATAACTTATAAAATGGATTGATAAAACTATGAAAAATTATAAAGCCTATCTGTAGCGACATGCAGGCAACTAAACCTACAGAAGTATATGTTGATGTTTTACAGCAACATACTATCAAAAGGGCAACCGTTTACATAACTTGAAAGTATGCTCTCACACAAATAGCAGTCCTACAACATGGGCATAATAAACCTGACTCTTTTCCTGTTAAGTCGCTACATGGAGTGTATGGAAGTACTAATTGATGTTTTACAGAAACATACTAGCAAAAAGGGGCAAATGCTACATAAGTTGAAAGTATGCCATCACACAAACGGCTGTCCTACAACGTGGGCATAATAATTCTGACTCTTTTCCTGTTAAGTCACTACATGAAGTCTACAGAAGTACAAATTCTACTAGCAAAAGGGGCAAGCGATGCGTAACTTGAAATTATGCCCTCACACAAATAGCTGATCTGGGCTTAATAAATCTGACTCTTCTGTTAAGTCAACGATCTATTGCTTCCAAGCCAACATGTCGGATGCGATAACTGATTATCATACAACTAAATGCCAAAACAACATGTAACGTACTAACAGGCATTAATTGCATTCGGAGTCTAGCACTATTGATTTAGATTTGGATAGGTTTGGGAAATATAATAAAATAATTCTTCAGCACAGAATTGTGTGGCATACCTGATCAGAATTCCTTCCATGAGAACTCTGGTCTGTGGTAAGCTCTTGGTGGGATGAGAATTGCATGTATACATTCCTCCCCCTAAAATGGCAAACATGACGCAAAAAAATGATATACCACAAAACACATGGAACGTGAAACTCAATTGAAAAAAAAAGGTTACACTTGAGCTAAACAAGAATGTAAACATAATACATAATAGGAAGCCAAAAAAAAAATCTATTCTCGGGATTCACATATTTGCACACATTATCTATCCAGTATAGCCATTTACTTAGCAGATTACATTGGAAAACATCTACGCATATTTCTTTCTGGAGCCTTTGGCATCCATAAACCATTACAGCCAATAGGCGAAAGCTATATTACCTTACACTAGGTTGAACAGAACTATAATACTGCAGCGCTGCCACGGAGGCATGTATATCTTCCATCTGCAGAAGAGCCTACGCCACGAAAGAAATAAAAGTCAGCAATAACGAGTCAAATACTCTATATCTCAATTCACATCTCAAGAGCACGAAAGATAGAAGAGCTCACTTGGTTCTTGGCACGCAGCATGACTATCTTGGAGACCAGTCCGAACGGTTGCAGCAGCTGGAGTAGATCAGACTGCAACCGCAACAGCACGGTGAATAGATAGAAAATAAAATAAAATCTTTAGCCACGAAAAGACGAACCCGGCATAAACCCTAAACCCAGAAAAAACACAAAAAAATGGGAAACGATTCAAGATTCCCCTATTCCGCTCCACTGTCTCACCTCGGCAATCTCGTGCCCGACGTTGCGGATGTGGATTACCTTTGACGGCTCCGCCATCCTCCCGCACTGTAACACAAGCAGCAGCCACTAATCAAAATCAGGGGCCGGCCCACTCGATAATTTTTGCAAAAAGATCGAAGATAGTAGGTATAATACAAGTATATACTTGTAAGTGGGTCAGATCCGAATTCAAATAGCTTACATTAGGGTTTGGGGTGCTCCGCTGCACAGAGCAAGAACGGAAGAGAGGGGGGCGGGCATACCTGGCGTGTGCTCGCCGCCGGCGAAGGAACCGGTGAAGAAGTGCGAAGGGCGCCGCCGCTCGCCCAGTCGTCGCCGCTAGAAAGGAAGGCCACGAGGGGGAAGAGAGGGGGAGAGGGGCACAGAGAGGTCAGAGGTGAACGGGAGAGAGAAATAGATGAGGGGTGCACGTTCAGGCGCAGGCAGCAGGCAGCGATGCGCTCGAGCCGTCTCGATGGCGGCGTATTGCTTAGGTTTTCTTCTTCAGTTAAGCCCGTTTTTAGTTCGCGAAAACATTTCGGGAAAAGATTTCGGATTTTAAATTTATCAATTTAGAAGTAGTAAATGTAGACGAAAAATGTGGAAAGCTATATGGATAGGTTGGAAATCTCGAGACGAATCTAACGATGGTAATTAGAGGGTAATTAATCCATAATTAGCGGATGATTACTGTAGCACTATTGTTGCAAATCATGGATTAATTAGACTCATTAGATTCGTCTCGCGATTTACGGTCTATCCATATAACTTTTCACCTTTTTCGTTTACATTTAATACTTCATGCATCCAAGATTTTTTCCTTTGATGTGATGGATGAAAATATTTCGGGTGGGAACTAAACATGGCCTACTCCTTCTATACTATATGTAGGACGATCCTAAAATGCACCTTGTTGCATTCTGTATAGCGAATGCACAGACCCTACGGACCCTACGAGTTGCAGCAGCGGAGCTAATCCAGTTGCAACTACGACACTTAACAAATTGCAACTTGACGGAACTAATTGGAACAGATCTGGTATAGTTACGAGTTGCAGCAGCGGAGCTAATCCAATTGTAACTACGACACTTAACAAATTGCAACTTGACGGAACTAATTGCAACAGATCTGGTATAGTTACAACCAGACACGAACTTTGTACCAGTTGCAATTACGACACTTGACAAACTGCAACTTGGCGGAACTCAATGCAACAGATCTGGTCCATGTTTTTAGAAAGCAGATCTGTTCCAGTTGCAACTAAACGCGAACACGCTACGAATTGCAACCGGATGACTAGACCAATTGCAACTACGACACTTGACCATTTGCAACTTGACGAAAATAAAGTGCAACAGATCTCGGTTAGTTGCAACTGGACACGACCCAGTTGCAACCTAACGCGTTGCGCACTAAGTAGTTGCAATTGGGTGAAGTACAGTTGCAGTTATGCGATTAGACAGTTGCAACCAGGGTGGGTGCATTCTCTACAGTAAATGCAACAAGGTGCATTATAAAATTTCTCTGTATGTATGTATGTATATATATATATATATATATATAAATAATCGGATAACAAAATTCGTTGGCTTGTTTCAATTCGGATGACGTGAACTAATGAACATATCGACCCAGTTGAGCAACATCAATAGCCACGATTTACACTTTTCTAAGTGTTGACAACCAAAATTGGCACCGGATGGATTTTTGCTGTCAGTCTGGGCATAGCGGTTTAACCGGGTGCCTAGGGCGGTTAAACCGGCCTGAGTAAAGTTCTCAAAAGTAGAATTGGATTGCACCATCATCTTCGTCTCGTCGAGCTGATCAAAATGCATATGTGGATCACCTAATTTGGAGTCCGGATGAAGGAGATATGACCCCGGGAAGATCTACACCTGCCAGGGGCGGTTAAACCGGGTCCCAGGGGCGGTTTAACCGGTTTTGACAGTCAAATCCGAGTTAGGAATTATAATTTGGCATGAGATCTATGTAATCTTTGATTCCTAATGGGGCAAGACCTCCCCTCCCTATAAATATAAAGGGCCACGGCCGATTGAGGGCATCCCAATCGAATCTATCAAATACTTTTTATCTTTTTACTTTTCCCTTTGCCCTAAACTTTTCCAATCTCATACTTGCTGTTCTTCCTTCGTCTCGACGGCGATTGAGGACGTTCTAGGTGGCCTGCCGACCCTAGAACAACCCAAGGTGCGCTCGCCCCGACGGGGTCCCTCCCGGGCGAACGTTCGTTGGTTTCTTGTCGGGCCGTCCGGCAAGACCGGTTTAACCGCCCCATAGAGGCGGTGTAACCGCCCCTACGCAGAGGCGCTGCAGTGAGCTCCTCGGCGTCCCGCGCGATCTTGCGCGTTCGTGTGTTGGCCCGATTTTAGCGTCAACATATTTTGGCGACTCCGCTGGGGAAGAAGAAAGATCAATCGGCTCCCATGGCCGGTGATCTAAATAAACCCTCTGAGGTTGATGCCAGCAATATTCAAAGGTCGATGGTTGAGGAAACGTCGACCGAGGATCAGAAAGTACTTGAAGAAATCAGGAAGAAGATCCGTGAGCAGAAGGAGCAAGAGATCCGGGAACTAGAAGATGAAGCTGTGAAGCAATATTTGTCGCACTTCCTCCATAGATCGACATAAGAAGGTCCAAAAGGACAAAGATGTCGTCATCAATGTTCCCCAAACCGAGGTGAAATCTAATACTTCTCCTGATATTAATTCAGAAATTGCAAATTTGATTGATACTAGTGTCGCCTCTCAAATAAACATCAAGTTTGATGCTATGAGTAAGAATTTTAAAAATTTGTTTAGTCAATTAGATGCTAAAGTCAATCAAGTGATTTCTGGCAAAGATCCTAATGCATCTACTTCTAATGCTGAAAATAATAAGAGTGGTGATACTTTTGATAATTTGCATATACCTAAAGTTCCCATCGGTGTGCCACCAATAAGTCACATACATAGCCGTACTACCATTGGTGGGTCGGCTGGTGAAGGGAATACAATGGCCACTACCAATGCTTTGATTCCACATAAAGTTGTGTATAGTGAGCCCCCTATGAGCGTAGGTGTTCCTTTGTCTAATGTTAATAGCTCATTGCATCATTCGGTGCCAATTCAACCACCACAGCATGCTACATACAATACAACACCTCCTAATGTTGTTGGTGCATCTAATTTTACTTCTAGTCAGCCTAGGACTGGTTTAGAAGAATTAAGAGATGAGATGCTTGAAATGTTCAAACAAACTTTTGGTAGAGATCCTAGAGTCCCGAGAAAGTTGTATCAAAAACCTTACCCTCAAACTTATGAATTTGTTCAATTTCCACAAGGGTTTAGGACTCCAGAATTTACCAAATTCACGGGTAATGATGATAGAACCACATTAGAACATATAGCTCAGTTTGTTATACAATGTGGTGAGGCCGGCTGCAATGATATTTATAAAATAAGGTTATTTCCTTTATCCTTGTCGGGTGCTGCATTTACATGGTTTGTTTCATTGCCACCCAATTCTATTCATAGTTGGCCAGAGTTAGAACAAAAGTTTCATGATTATTTCTTTACTAGTGAATCTGAATTGAGATTGTCACATCTTACGTCGGTTAAGCAAAAATTGCATGAAACTGTTTCTGAATATATTAGAAGATTTAGAGATACTAGAAACCGATGCTATGGGGTGACAATTTCTGATAGAGATTTAGCTGATCTAGCTTATAATGGTTTACTTGAGTTTCACAAAGAAAAGCTAGAGGGGCAAGAATTTCTAGATGTTGGTCAAGTGTTACAAAAGGCTCTGGCTAATGAAAGCCGAGGCAAAGACTCTAGAAATTCACAAAAGTTTAATGAAAAGTCTAGTCGTCCAGTTTATGCACTTGATTGTGAAAATGATAGTACGGACGACGAAGATAAAAGTGTCTATGCTGCTGAATTTGTGTGGACATCTAAAGATAAACCTAGTACTTGTGCTTCTCTCAAGCCGGTTCACAAGAATCGGCAAGAAGATATGAAATTTACTTTTGATATAGCCAAGTGTGATAGGATCTTTGATGAGTTGCTGAAAATAGGAAAAATCAGATTGTCTCATGCCATACCACCGTTTGATGAGTTGAAAAAGCGTGCATATTGTAAATGGCATAATTCATTTTCTCATGCAACTAATGATTGCAATGTATTTCGGAGACAAATACAGTCGACCATCAATGAAGGACGACTGACATTACATGCAATGTAGGTTGATCAAAATCCTTTTCCTGCAAATGCCTTTGTAAACACCATTGAGTTGCAAAATCCTAAAGTATTAATTAGGCCAAGTCAGGCTGAAGGAGCTAAAGGAAAAAATGTGATCATTGGTGAGAAAAGGCCTGAAGTGCAACCGCAAAAAGCCTCTCAAGATACATTGAAGGTTTCAGCACTCGGGGTGCAAGGCTGCACAGGGGCGGTTAAACCGTCTTTGAGGAGCGGTTTGACCGGGTCATCCAGGAAAAGTGGGGCTGATCTGAAGAAAAAGGTAAGGCCGAGCTTCGAGGAACTTCTAGCCAAGTACAAGAAAAAAGGAAGCACTAAGGAATATAAGAATCGGCCAAAGTGAGATGAGAAGGTAAAATCTTCACAAAAACAAGAGAGTCAAGCGGGTTTCTGCTCACCTCAAGGTAATTATGGTGTTGTACCATATTCATATTTTGCATCGACCACACCATGGTCTTGGTCATATCCTTGCTATTACTCACCTTTAAATTATAGTAGTATGCATATGCAACCATATATTATTCAATATTCTCCTCCGTATGCAAATTGTGGCTCAATGCAAAGACCGTTTGTTGCTAGCAATGATCTGGTCAGAAGTGCATTTGTTGATGTTAAAAAAGGTGACAAAAACAGCAAGGAAGGATCTAAATGTCTACAGCCGAGGTGGTGTCCCTCTGGCTTATCTCACACTCAAAAGAGAAGGCTATAACGAATGCGAAAGCAAGGATTAATGGAACAGCATGCAGAGGTGAAACCAGCCAGGTCTGCAGCTACCAAGCAGGTATGGAGGCCAAAGCAAAGTGTTTCATCATTTTGAGTTGAAGGCAATTTATGGCCGACTAGTTGATTGTCGCCCTTAGATAACATGTATATGGCCGATGTATTGTTCATCATCGTTCCTAGATAATTCAGGTGCAGAAGAGTATTTTCTAGCATGCATGCTTTGCTAGAAAACAGGGGGGCATATGTTGACAACCAAAATTGGCACCGGATGGATTTTTGCTGTCAGTCTGGCATAGCGGTTTAACCGGGTGCCTAGGGCGGTTAAACCGGCCTGAGTAAAGTTCTCAAAAGTAGAATTAGACTGCACCATCATCTTCGTCTCGTCGAGCTGATCAAAATGCATATGTGGATCACCTAATTTGGAGTCCGGATGAAGGAGATATGACCCCGGGAAGATCTACACCTGCCAGGGGCGGTTAAACCGGGTCCCAGGGGCGGTTTAACCGGTTTTGACAGTCAAATCCGAGTTAGGAATTGTAATTTGGCACGAGATCTATGTAATCTTTGATTCCTAATGGGGCAAGACCTCCCCTCCCTATAAATATAAAGGGCCACGGCCGATTGAGGGCATACCAATCGAATCTATCAAATACTTTTTATCTTTTTACTTTTCCCTTCGCCCTAAACTTTTCCAATCTCATACTTGTTGTTCTTCCTTCATCTCGACGGCGATTGAGGACGTTCTAGGTGGCCTGCCGACCCTAGAACAACCCAAGGTGCGCTTGCCCCGACGGGGACCCTCCCGGGCGAACTTTCGTTGGTTTCTTGTCGGGCTGTCCGGCGAGACCGGTTTAACCGCCCCATAGAGGCGGTGTAACCGCCCCTACGCAGAGGCGCTGCAGCGAGCTCCTCGGCGTCCCGCGCGATCTTGCGCGTTCGTGTGTTGCTAAGTATGATTGAAACAAGCCAACAGTTCTCTTTCTCATTGAAATCTCGGACTCATCATTACAAAGAACTGAGTTGCATAGGAAACTTGTTTCTCAGATGAGTCGCTACCCTTTTTTTCAAAAATGCTTAATTAAGGACCTATTGTTTCAGTTTTAGTTCTAGACAATGAAAAGAAGAAATTATGTACCGTGGAAAGACAATGAAAAGAAAAAATTACGTACCGTGAAAAGTTGGATAATAAAAGTTTCAATTTCAAAACCGGGTAGGTGTTTGGTCACCTGCATTGCACATTGTTGCCTCTTCCTCTCACCTTTTTTGTGTGTGTTACTACTTTGTTCCTCCCACATGTTTTCTATCCATGTGCAGAGAAGGTAGCCTTGGCCTCTCTTAGTCTTAGGTTCACCATGTATTTGAAGTGTATGGAATTGAGTGATCAAAACGAACCACCCTGAAGAGTTTGGCGTTGTTTTTTTCCCAGCGAGAGGGAAGGGAAGAACCGAAGAAGGCTTGTCGAGATGGGGACGACCTGGAATATGATGTGGCCAATTTGACATTATTTTTTAATATCTTTATTTCATGCGAATATTAAGGGAACTAAGGATTTTGACGTGGGTGAGGGAACGAAGGATTTTGACGTGGGACTTTCTTTTCCATCCTTCCTCTTTAATGTCCATGCCTGCGCGGACACCTGTCTCTACGTCTCTGGCGGTTGGTTGCTGCAACGACCGATCACGCTTCAGTCAGAGACGGTTGGCCATGGCCACCGCGCTCTCTATGGGCTTCCCCAGGGTACGCGGATGTAGTAGGAGGGGCCAATCTTGCCGGTGGCCATGCCCCCTCCTCCTTGTTTCCTAGGCGTAATCCAAGTGCAAAATAGAGTCCTTACCATCTCATCTTTCCTTATTCTCTCTTCCCTTTCATTTCACGCACGCATGAGCATTCCCCTTCTCCATGTACAAAGACAGCTCGTTTGGTTGGAGGGAATTAATAAGAGGGAATGTGAGTTTAGGGGAAGGAGACTAAAAGTCACTTATTTGTTTCAAGGGACAGGGAGTTAGAGTAGGATGGGGAAAGAGAGTTAATGGGAGGAATTCCCACCGATCTCTTCCTAGGGGGACCTGGTAATTCGTAGGTGCGGCTGGGAGTTTGATGCGCAATGACAGCAATAGCCCTGGTTTAATCACATTTGGCGGCAAGCCTCGCTGGGAGGCTGGGAGATATATAATTCCAAATGGGCCAGGCCCGATAAACGGCATGAGGCACGGCCCTAGCACGGCCCTAGGCACGATCGATAGTGCCTAGGGCTGGCCCGGCACGATAAGTCGATAGTGCCTGGGCCGTCACTCCGGCCCATAGTGCCGGCCCTAAGCACGGCACGATGGTGGGCCGGCCCGATGAGTGGCCCGATAACAAGTTTTCCATCTCATATATATATATCAATGAAAACCCTAATTTTCCCCAATTCCCCCCCAACCCAGCCGCCAGCCGCCCCCCTCCCTTCCTCTCCTCCCAATCCCGCGCCCCCCTCCCCTTCCTGCTCTTCCTCTCCATCCCACCGCCGCCCGCCCCTTCCTTCAGCCTGCGCCGCCGCCGCCCGCTCCTCCCTCCAGCCTGCGTCGTCGTCGCCCGATAGGCCGCACCCCCGGAGCTCCAAGACCTCCAGCTGCGGGGGCCTGCGCCGCGACCTCCGGCTGCGGGGGCCTGCGCCGCCTGCCGCGGGGGCCGGAGCTCCAGCCGCCGGGGCCTGCGCTGCCTGCCGCGGGGGCCGGAGCTCCAGCCGCGCCGGCCTCCGCCTCCACGCGGCGCTGTCGGCCGGGATCTGCGCCCTCCTCCGGCCGCGCCGCCGGCCGGGATCCGCGCCCTCCGGTCGTGCGCGCCGGACCTGCCCCTTCCTCCGGCCGTGGCCGGGAGTCGCCGTCGCGCCTGCCCCCTCCTCCAGCCACGCCGCCCCTTGCTTCGGGCTGGCCAGGCCCGACGGCCCGGCACCAGCCCGATGGGCCAGCCGGGCCATCATGCCGGCCCGGCACTATAAAATGGCTTTAGTGCCGGGCCTGGGCCGCTGGGTCGGCACGGCGGCACGGCCTGGCACGGCACTAAAAGCCATCGGGCCTCGATAGGGCCGGGCCGCTTCGGGCCGGACCAGATCGGGCTAGTGCCGAGCTAGGGCCGGGCCGCCCATTTGGAATTCTATAATGGGAGACC
The DNA here is from genome assembly GCA_015476505.1 of Urochloa ruziziensis. NCBI lineage: Eukaryota > Viridiplantae > Streptophyta > Magnoliopsida > Poales > Poaceae > Urochloa > Urochloa ruziziensis. Next base: position 24,454,671 of record CM027121.1, read on the forward strand.
GCTACAGCGTGCCAAATTTCTCTGCGGCGGCAACTGCATCTCTGATTGCGCGTGAAAGCTCCGGAAAAGGAAGTAAAAAAATCTGTACATTTAATTTAGTTCACATGGTTGCAGCAGCAAAAAACAACGAAAACAACGCTCTTCTCGGGTTCCTTTTCCCTTCTCGCACTTTGCGGCAGTATCCCTTCTCAGGTCTGCCTCCTGTCGCATCTCCTGTGTCTGCATCTTTTTCTCATCTCGCTCATGTATTTCTTTTCTCAGCTTGCGACAAGAGAAGAATCAATATGCTGCTTATGTCATTTCATTGGAAGAATTCACGTAAACGGAAGCAAGGGCGAAGTAGTAATGCTGCAATTAACTCCCATGCCCAAACCCACTAACCAAACGATAGATCAAAATTCCCTCTCTCAATTCCCATCACTTGCCAAACAAAGGATAGGGAATAAACATCAAACTCCTATGCTAATTCCCTCCACCGACTCTCACCTCTTCTCATGCCTCTTCCCATCGCTTGCCAAACGAGCTGAGAATGTAGGAATGGTTGTGCACCCCCCCCCCCCCACCCCCCCCCCCCACCACCCTACCCTTTATGATGTTGCCCTAATTCAAGTGCAAAAAATAAAAATTCTCATGATCTCCATTAGACTTAAGTATTTTGCAAGGCCGGTTTATTTCGAGCTAGAAATTTGTGCTATCCGCCATCCATGGTACTATTGGGCCTACTTTTAGAACGTTCCATTTTTTATTGAAAAATAAATGAAACAAATTGATTGGTGTGCTCGGGCAGTCTGATTTTTTTTTACACCTAGTTTGCTCTAACCACACCTGACCTTACAACAATCGTAGGCAGGTCAAATCCCAATGGGCTCAGGCCAGGTTTGGGCTAAAAAAATGCTCAGGTCTGATATGTGCTCTCGCCAATTTATGTCCTCCGAATCTCCGATAGTTTCTCTAGCGCGTGCAAGTGACGAATTTTGCTCAAGAACAGGTGCATATGTATAATTTACTAGATTATCCCTAAGCTCGACCATGCATACATAAGTCAAAAGCAAAGCAAAAACGGCAGGTTTGGCACGTCATGGCCTGCTACTGCTATATATCCTGTCGTCTCTACCTTGCAGTCTTGTACAAAAGCTGAGAACAGAGGTTGGCCCATGGCCACCTTCTTGTACATAAATGTTGTGCATGAATATCTCCATCTACTATACTATACCCGTTGTCTCAAAATCTGGTGTGCATGTATGTGGCAGCAGCAGAAACCCATCAGAGCTTATTAGGAGGCCTTTCTAATTGAACTTTTGCACGTGTTTGCCTGTAAAAAAGTTGAAGCCTCTCTATTGAGACTTAACCATTGAAAACTTAACTAGCGACAGGTTACAGGTCCACGCGCCTGTAGAAAAATACTTCAGATTGATTGCTACCGTTAAACATCGCCAAAAATAAAAATGTGATTTTTTAACTTGATCATGATAATACAATAATAGCAAAAGGGGAAGATGATCTTAAGGAGCACATTACCGCATATCGCAGGGGTTTACTTGCCCTAGAAAAACAATTTTTAATTGTGATGGACATGTACATGAGATGTCATTGTGGTTCATGAGTGCACGACAGAGCATAATTAAAATGCTATAAACCCAGTTGGCAAACTATATAACCTTATAGTACGTCGCAAAATTGAAAAAAAAAACTAGTGTCCTAGACCTAGCAATATTCGTTGAGACTTCTATTTGCAACACCTCTTGTACTGAAAAACTAAACACAATCTTTTTGGGCTTTTGGCTGGTGCCTCTATGTGCCAATCCAATTAAAGGGATGGTCGGGTAACTTATTATTGAGCTTGTTGACAAGATGTAAATGTCAGCGAGAGAGCGAGAGGTTGCACTAGTGCTGATTGGAGCAAAAAGCTTTATCTCTTGTGTTGCACTATGGCAATTTTGCTTCTTGTTTTTTCTCTTGTTTGGACTGGCTGGTCATGTGCCACGTCCTCCTTATTCCAACAACTTGAGGCCAGTGTCTAAAGATGGCAACGGGCACGAACTATCTGCGGACCCGTGGATACCGAACCCGATGGGCGCGAATTCGGATATAGGTTTGTACCCGCGGGCACGAGCGCGGGCACGAACCTAAACCAACGGATATCTGCTAACGGATCTGTAAATATGATTTCCGCGCCCGCATATCCGCTAGACCCGCTAACTGTGGGGACCGCCCTCCCAGTGTTCCCCCTTAGCACGAATTAATGTCATTCCCTGGGTAAGAGGAAGGAAAACATTAATTGCAATAGAGTTGGTAAACGGCTAAATGGATTAGAAGAGTGAAGAGCGGTACTTGGACCTGATCGAGATGGCCTGCAGCACCGGTGAGGAGAGGGAGGCCTTCCGATGGAGCTGCACGGTTTCACACGCAAGTCTGAGTACCACCGCACTCAGCAAGTACTTAGCAATAGGAGGAAAGTATATGCATTATTGCGGTTGGCAGGTTATTATGCTTAGCAATTTTGGGTCCTGGAGGGGCAAGAACCTCCCTACCAGTCCCCGGTGATTCTGGCAGCGACCCTGTCGATCCTGCAATCACCCCTTCTTATCATCATTCCTATGGGTTATTGCTGGCTAATCAATGGGAGCTTTAACCAGACGAGCTCTTGACCGAGAGCCACAGCTATCAGATAGATTGGATAACTCTGCAGAGGTTTGTACTCTATGACTATACGGTCAGGTGACCCTCCCGTGGCCAACGGCAGGGCCACCCTACGGGACTCGTACCCATTGGCGTCCATTACTGGACAACTTCCTTCTGGGTCTACCCATGGATGCTACTGGGCCTAAGCAGGGATCACATATCCGTCCACAAAAGGACATCAAAACCCGGTTATGGATGCATCATATAAATGGGCATGCATCGCCCATGGGCCCTACCAGCCCTGTCACATGTGACCGTGCCGGCCAGTCCCAACCCTCTGTCTGGGGCTGTCTCCAGCATATCCGTTGCCCAACCGTGGCCCCTGGGGTAGCTTAATCAGAGGTAGTTGGTGGGGTGTGAGTCGAGGCCTCACATTACAGGGCATTCCCGAAGGCTATGTCCTTTTTGGCCCGTATAGCCGTAGAGGGCGTTGGAAAGATTTTTCCAAGAACCGGTCCTTAAGTGACCAAGGCAAGCCTCTGGATAGGTGCCTTTCCAAGGCTATCCACCCTACCTCGCATCTTCAATCCCCTTTATGCCTCTCGCAACAAGGGTTTCTTGCTGTGGGTAGTGTTTTAGCGGCGAATCAAGGTTATTTTGGTGTCTAATCTTAATGCAATCTACAGACGCTTGGGGAGAATAAGAACATATTCATGCAGTTAATTAATATGAATAAGGAGATCGTTAAGACTTGCCTGGTATCACGGTGGTTTCCGCCGGATGTTAAATCCTGGAGTTCCTGGCGGAGCGTCTACACAAACATAGTTATTTAACTAAGTCAATCATCACATCGGGTGGATTATTTTAAGAAAAGAGTTGGTGAGGATGGTCGTAGAGATGAGGTTTCCAGGCTAACCGAGACTTTGAGGCCAGTGTTTGGGGGTTTCGGGGTTTTCCCCGAGGTTTAGCGGGGCTTAGAAATTGTCGGTGGAAGGCAATAAATTGATTTCGGGGTTAGGGAAGGTTTCTATGAAATCTAATCTTATGAAAAACCTTAGAATATATTTTAGTATTTTCAGGAATTTATTGGCTATTTATGGAGCCTAATCTAGGGTTTGGCATATTTTGGGATACGTTAACAGAGGCTCTTTATTGGCTGAAAAGGAATCTATTTAACTCTAGGTTCTAAAGATGTGTATAAATAGTGGAGATGGTGTTAACTAGCTTATTATTTTCCCTAGTATTTTTGGGTATTTTCTGAGAATTTTTGAAAAGTTCTAAGGTGGAGAAATAACTTCTTAGGTGCACCAAGCCGGGTGTACCTAGCATTTTTCCTCTGTATGTGCGGCTGACGAGTGGGGTCGGCTGACGCCAGCGCTGGCGCCACCCCGCGATCTACTGTGCCATGGGCCGGGTTCGTGGGCGCGTGGACCGGCTGGCCTCTGACTCTACGATCCACTGGACCGGGCGCACGCGGGGCGGGGAGGACGAGGTGGCGGCTGGCGTGGGCGTGCGGGTGGCTGGCAGGCGGGGCCCGCGCTGGCGTGGCTGCCACGCGGGCGCCAACGCGGCTGAGGGAGGTATCAACGGGTTCGGAAAGTCACGGCAGGCGTGATGGGGATGATCTCGTCGAGGGGTGGGGTTTGGCGTGGCGGCGGAAGCTCGCCGGAGCTTGACGGCGGGGCGGTGCAGAAGGGGGAAACGAGGTAGGGGGTTTCTGGAGTGTTAGCCGGGGTCGGCGTGTACTTCCTGGGTGGCGTGGGGTATGCCGGCGCGCGAAGGCGCGAGGAAGGGGCGCCGGAGCTGGCCGGCGGCTCGCCGGGGTACGGCGGCGCTCGTGACAGCCGGCCGTAGCTTGGCCGGGCGTCAGGGGAGGAGAATTAAGGGCGGAGGACAGGGCGGCGGGCGAGGTGTGCTTACCGCAGGGTAGCCGGGTTAGAACGCGGCCAGATCGGTGGCGTGGACGGGCAGCGGCGGCCTTTGATCACGGCGGAGCTCGCGGCGTTCCTCTGAGGTGCTGCCGCCTTTGGGACTTGTTACCCAGCGCCGGGTGGTACTCTGGGCAGCGCCACGGTGATCAAGGGGAGCCAAGCGGGCCCAAAGGTAACGGAAGTGCCGGAGCGGGGCGGCGGCGCTGGTGAGCTCGCCGCGGCGAGGGGTAGTGCTTGCGCGGGGTGCCGCGGTGGGTATGAGCTCCATCCGAGGCGCGCGCGGGGCTATTTATAGCCCGGCGGAGCTCCCTGGGAGCTTGCCGGAGTAGCGTGGCTCCAACGCGTGGCGTGGTGGCCTCGCCGGCGCGCGACGCGTGCGGCACGGGTTATCGTGCAGGTGGGCGAGGGAAGGGGCGTCGGCGCCGCACTTCATGTGCGGTGGCTTCGCGTGGTGTTGGCACGCGTCCTGCGCGCCGTTGTCGAGTCTATCTCGACCGGAGGGAGGAGATCGAGCGGGCGGCGGCGGGGCACGGACGTCGCGGTATGGCGGGGGAGGGGGTTCCCGTGCCGAAGCGAGGCTCCTGACGTGAGCAGGGGATGGAGGAGGTGGCGTGGCGTCGGTTTGGGGGCGCCACGAGGACTGGAGACGGTGCGGTGGCAGGATGGCGTGCGGCGGCGGCGGAGAAAGGAGAGAGGGGGGAGGAACCGGAGGAGGGAGAGAGGAGGGAGAAGAAGGGAGGTGGGCCGGGCTGGGCCGCGCAGGAGCGAGCAGGGAGGGGAGTTGAGGGGGCTGAAACGGACATCGCCAGTTTTGCCGCGAACTGACGGCCCATTAGGCATAGGATTTTTCCCTATTTCTTTTAAGGGATTTTTAGAAGGGTTTTTGAATTCAAATTTGAACCAAACTTCTTTTGATTTAACCCTAGGGTTTTCGATGCTAGTTTAGTCCTTATGGAGCACTCAAGTTGAACTTTATTTTATTTTTTCTATTATTATTTTATCCCCTATTATTCATAATAATTCCCTATTTAAGCCTATAGTGGCTTTAATAAATTCAGTAATTAATCTAATAATTAATTAAATATTTTCTTTTTAATTTTGAGGGTGTCACACTAACAGTGCTGATATGTGGACCCCAAACATGTTATATATATAAAAATTAGTATGTCCACATACTCTATGTATGCTCACATACTTAACGTATATACCACCACAGATGGTCTAGTATCATCACATACTACATGTACATACTCTTGGTTGGGTCAGATACATCATGTATCATGAGATACGTAGGTAGGAGTAGCTACACGCACGTGTAGAAAGGATTTTTCCCTATATATATATATATAGGACTGGCCTATTTAGCACCCAGGGTGTTGAATAATATTCAACGCCCTAGGCAGAGAGTGGCCGGAGCTCCGGCGAGCCTTTCTGGGCTTAAATTGCTATGGTTTTTATCCCACCCAGTAATAATCGTTTCTCAGCGACATTACTACTCCATTTTAATGTGTGTGGGTCCCTCCGCTTGAATGCTGCCGTTGCGCACTGGACGAGTGATGGACGCTTGCATGCTTGGGTTGGCTTTTCTATTTGACAATGATCTGACACGAAGCACGTGTACGCTGTTCATCCGAGACCAATTATTTTTCTGTGCAGATGGAGCAGTGACATCACCGGTGGAGTAAATATAAGCTTTGAAGGAGTAATTTCTACGCTGTCGTAAAATCCTATGAAAATTGATCTCATAGCTGTAAAATACTAAGATCGTCTAGCAGGACGACACAAATTGAGATTGGGAATGATTTTTCTTTGTTGTTGTTGAAATGGGACCAAAATTCTTAAAGGGTGAATGAATCGAGGACCTCGGCGGCTAGCATCCCTGACAACTAGTTTTGGCCAGCGATGGTTCTCACTTGTAGAATCGAATGGACATATATTGATGCTTAAACAGTAAATTCACGTCTAAAAGTGAATTGGAGAAGATCCTGCTGTTTTAAATTTTCCGTAAACATCATCTGTGAGACCGTAATGCATGCAGTCTAGTTTAGTGCGATTGACGCGAGCTAATCACGGGGTCTAGCCAGATGCATAGTAGGTGCAATGAATTTGGTCGGTTTTGCATGCATGACAACATACCAGCGTGATTAGTGTTCCTTCTTTCTATATGCCAGCACGCGATTAGTGTTCCATCTTTCTATATGCACCCTTGCTGGCGTCACGCGTCGTTGATGAGAGAGAGAAGATTCATTTGACTGGAGAAGTTTCTATATGCACCTTGCTGGCCTCACGCGTTTAATCGTTGATGATTTATGAGAGAGAGAGATTAATTAAAATTCATTTGATTGGAGAAGTGAGAAAGTATAGACCATATAGGCACGCATGGCCGCCGGTAATTTGTGGATGATGCATGCATGAGGTGTTGGCCTATGCGAAAATCTTGGATGCGCGTGATCAAGAATTTGGGAATAAATACACCTTCGCTTGCATGTTTTGGGGAGAGACACCCAAGGTTTGAAATCCACTTTGGGAGAGATACTTTGAAATGCAATGCAGGTGCAGTGGTGGGAATAAATCCACCATTATTGTTCAAAGAAGTAATTTTCAAACTAATAAAGAAGTAAACTTTAAAAGTTTAGAAGTATTTTTTGTATGACTTTACCGTAATAATCTTAAGCATGGTTGTTCGACAGTTCAGGGTACTTTCAAATTTGAGGAAGTAATCAAAATTTAGTACATTGTCTTTGTAATGGTTTTGACGTCATTCTTGTTGAAAGAAGTAATTTTCACTTGCGAGCAGAGCTGGTGCAGGATGTTAACAGTATTTTCAACAAATCTTTAATATTATTTCTCGAGACAGCTATTAGCGAAAACCCTCTCCCAATCAGAAGTATTTTCAGATGTTAATAGTATTTTCAACAAATCAGAATTATATTCCATTCTGCGAAAGTAAAATTTGGCAAGTGGAATATTTAATTTTAATCAACCATGGGAGTATTTTCTAATTGAAAATAGTAGTAATTTGTGAAATGTCATGAATATTTTTCACTTGGGAGGAGTAATTTTCAAATTGACAAAAGGAGTACTTTTTTCAAATTTGAGAAGTAATTCTCAAATGTTAAGAGTAATTTCTAACTATCAGACGTATTTCCCAATCTACTAGAGTGTTTTTCATCTCTCAGGAATATTTTCCAGAGGATATTAGGAGTATTTTGAAAAGAGTAAAACAAGAGGAGTTTTTTTTGCCGCTAACAAGAGGAGTATTAAGTCAGCCTCAGTAGTATTTTCTAACGGGCAAAATGAATATTGTTTTCAACTCAGGAAAACATCGACTCTGCCCTGCAGATGGGCAGATCCTCTGCATGAGAAAGAGAGTAAAAAACCAAAAACGCTTTTATTTTATGGCAAAGCCAAGAACGTCTGCGTTCTCTTGTTGTCCTGCCCACCGCATCTGCAATAGGAGATCAATTTTTAATTGGAATCTGCAAGAAGGGCAGACAATCAGAGGCAAACCCAATCGTGGCAAATCAGTCATGTTTTATATGGAAAAATTAGAGAGATGGCGAAGTTGACCATACCGTTGCAAATCAGCCCGTCGAAGATATGCCAGACGGAGGGGGAAGCAGCGGTGGTTGCTGGGCAGCACGCCGCCGCCGTTGCTGCCGCCTGCCGCTGTCGGCATCGGGCCCGTTGACTTCTCGCGGGACAGCAGCAGAAGGATCTCGCTCCAGCAGCGATGTGCACAGCAGCGGCTCCAAGTAGCGGATGGATGGATCTTGTCATCGTTGCCCACCGTTCTTGCCTGAAGGTACGCCCCGAGTTGTAGCAGATTGGGTTGGAATCCCATGGTAGTCGCTCTACCTGCGCTCACGGCCCGCGGGAGCATGGCCGCGCTGCTTTCCATGCCACGCCGCTGATGATGTTCCCCCACATCCATCGTCGATGGTCGCCGGACCTGCACATCGGCCATTGTTTTTGGAGGAGAAAGAAGGTGGGATGGAAGTGGTAAAACTGTGCGCTGGATTCCCGTCAAAAAAAAAAAATGTGCGTTGGAAGAAAAGGCCGTCTCGTTACCCTCCTTTATACCGTGGCGGAAGGCACGGTGTTTCGAACGGAGTAAATATAATTGCCCATTCTACGGTTTCATTCAATTTTTAGGGTGTTGGGATTTTGTTGGTTGGTTTGCCGGAGCAGGCGGCGCTCCGCCGAGGCGTTAAATGCTATTCAACGCCCTGGGTACAGAATAGCCCATATATATATATATATATATATATATATATATATATATATATATATATATATATATATATATATATATATATATATATATATATATATATATATATATATATATATGACGACCCTAAAATGCACCTTGTTGCATTTTATACCCCAAATGCACAGACCCGTCAGCGTGTACGCCCGCCCGCCCTCACGCGCGCCGGCCTCCCGCTTGGGCCCGCCATTCCCCGCCGCCTACTCGCTCCATCGATGTGCCGCCCACCCTCTGGCGGTCCACGTGCCAGCCCAGGAGACCAGGCCGCCACGCACGACCGCGTGTGGCCACTGGTGGTCTGGTCCACCGCATGTTGCTGTTTGCGCATGCCCTACCCTCGTCAGTTACCAAAAATTTTTCCACCGTGAGTAAAAATTAAAGCCCAAACTACCTGTCGAAAGACTGATCTGGTCATTTTTTGGTCATTTCTTTTTGTGATCAGAGCGATCTGGGAGCACCTGCTAGAGTACCAATCGCAACTCCAATACCAGTTGCAGCTACGACGTCTGGTCAATTGCAACTTGGTAGGAATATAATTGTGACTCTATGTATTAACAAATTGCAACGATAGAAATGTTGTCGTTGCAAGTAATCGAGTCAGTTGACTTCGACATAAAAAACTGATTGAAAACAGAAATAAATCACATAGGCTCTGGTTGAAACTGGAAAAGAAAATCGAATAGTTGAACAACGTCCATAGTGCCGCTAGAAGGGGCACGAGCATCCACGAATGTGCCTGCACCAGAAGGTCCAGCAGCAGATGCGGGAGACGAAGGGGCGCCGCCAACTACTGAGTGCAGGGGCAGGTCCTGGGCAGCTACAGGGGCGGGGGGCAGCAGCAGGTGGGTGCGCGTAGCTGGTGCTTGAAGGACTCAACTGAAGACAAAAAACACACACACAGAAACAGTGAGCAAGGTGAAAAAAACAAATTGCAACTTATGTGATAAGCCATGTTACAATATACAACCCAAAGCCATGTTACAATATACAACCCAAACCAGTTCAAACATTCACCGAATCAAGAAACTTAAGAATTAATGGAAATTATACAAAACTGTTGTGGGTTACCTGACTAAACAAGGCTCATAGTAGCCTTTGACGTAGTTTTGTTTCTTTTTGGATGGCCAGGTCGATTTTACATACTCGCTTCCAGCATGAGTATTTTTTATATCACAATATGGAGTCTCTCTCTCTATCATGATTTTACATACCTCTCAACAGGAATGCCTCGAAGAACCTCAAGATTTTCATTAGTTTTCAGAGAGCAGCCATTAACACCTGCAGCAATGGTTCAAAACTTTTTATTATCTATCTGACCCTACAGGGAAATAATGAAAGAATAATTAAATAAACACCTAACCTGCCGGATAAAAAGATGGCACTACCTACACACATGAAGGTCAATATTGAAATATGGCTACAATGCAACAATAATTAAATAAACACCTAACCTGCCGGATAAAACCAGTTACGACAATGGATGCACTAAAAATACTAGTCTAGCGGTGAGCCTATTTCTAACATAAAATGTTTAATCATTATTGAAAATGACATATACATAAGGCCGAATTGAAAACCGTGTGATGAGCCCAATAGCAAAGCATAAGGAAAGTGCAATTGGCAGCTATATGAAAAATAGAACCAGAATTATACCCATGACAATTAGCACGACATGGGGCAGATTGCAAACATGCGCAGACAAAATTGCAACAAAATGCGACTATCAGTAATGCAGGGGAATAAACACAAAATGCTAAGTAATTGCAACCATGAGCCAATTGCATCCATGGGGCGCTCCCAACAGCAAGGCCTGCAGTACCAGAATTCATACATATAGATGACCAATTTGAAGGGGAGGGTGTGATGCACTGGCTAATTCCTCTAAATCTCACAGTGTGGAAATACTACACAAGCAGATGACCAATTTGAAGGGATATATAGGAGCATGGGATACCTATATTAAAAATGAACCAATTGAAACAGAGATAGCTGCATGGTTGCATCTCTGTCTTCAATGCAGCTCAAACTAGTCACATCCTCCAGTTACAACTAGAATAATAATCTAATTACTATAACACAAGCATGCAACCACGACACTTATTGCAAGTAGTGCTAATTGCAACCATGCCAATTACAACCATAGCACTGTCCAGTTGCAACTAGTGCTAATTGCAACCAGAGCACTGTCCAGTTGCAACTAGTGCTAATTGCAACCAGAGCACTGGCCAGTTGCAACTAATGCTAATTCCCACAACTAACCTGCAACTGAAACCAATTGCAACAATGCAATGTACTGCAATTGCTAGTCTAGTAGTCAGCCAATATCTAGCATTCTAATGTTGCACCGGTAATGAAAATGGCAAAAAGCCTGGAATGCTAACCATGACCCCTAACGTCCACATGGGCAGATTGCAACTTAGGGAGTAGAAAATTGGAACCAAACATACAGTGGAATTGACAGTCGGGCAAAGTAAACCAGTTGCAAGCACAAGGAGCAAAAAATTGCAATCATGGGGCGCAACCAACTGCAAGTTCTGCAGTGCATCAATTGCAACAAACAGAAGAACACTAAGTACATGGAAAAATGTAGGGGCAAGTGAATGCTCAATTATTCAAATTGCACACCAGCACTACATTTGACATATAAAAATTATAAGAACAATAAATCCATGGCCGATTTATACAAAGCATGCGCTGCAATATATTTTAGCAGTGGCCAATTTCTGTGATCAGTGACCCCCCTAAAGAATTTAACTTAAATTTAGTAATAGGACTCCTTAGCCAGTGACATCCCAAAGAAAGGAGAACCACATATTGTATGATGTTGAGCATATGGTGGAGACTTTGGCTTTAATCATGAGCCATATCCAAGGTAATTTCAAAATGCATTTGTAATTACAGGCGGGTTCTAAACCAACCACGAAGTGCACAGAGACACATAAAAAATTGGGATAGCTCCACCAGAAATCCAACTCCTCAATCATGTGGTGACGAATTTCATCTTTTTTCTAATATATATAGGAGCACGGGGGTATTTTAAAAAATAGAACACAAACTGCAAGTGAGATGACTGCATGGTTGCAACTTTATCTACAATGTGATAGTGTTGTTGGTAAAATAAAAAGAACACAAGTCGCAACTGGGTTAGCTGCATGGTTACAAACTAAACATGTTAATCATGCTCCATACCATTTGCACTAATTTAGATCCAACTGGACCAATTGCTATAGGTTAGGTCTCCAGTTGCAACTGGCACGGTAACTGAGTTACGAGGAAAAACACGAATGAAGATATGTATATGACACCTTTTTCGAAAAAAGATATGTATATGACAACACAATTGCAACGCAACACTACTCTAGTTACATCTAAACCAATTGCATCCAGCCGGGGCCTCCAATTGCAACTAGGACAATAACTGAGTTACAAAAGACTATAGGACCATGCAAATAACAAAAATAATTACAAGTCGAGCATTAATATTTGGTGATTTGTCTGAAAAGACAATTACAATTATTGAATGGTTCCCAGTAATTACTGAGTGAAAGGCTATGAATCAACTAGTCAAATATAGAAGAATAACCAAACATGTTTACTACTGAAGGTAATGAATCAATTACTGAATCACCAAATATCAATCAGATTACTAAAAGGAAAATACGTAGTGCTAGTGAACTGGTGATTTTCTAGTGGGGACTGAACCCCTCCCACAACACTGCTCTGCTGATATTAGCAGGATACTCCAAGTTCCCATCACGAAACAATTGAAAATGGGATTTCCCTCACCCTAGGAAATTAATTTGCACCCCAATTTGATAAGAAGTCATGGATTTTCCTCAAGAGCGCCCGTGACCACACTCTGAATCTCAGTGAGCTAAGGCAAATAGGTGACTACTTACTTGGATCGCCGACGCTTCACAGCCTTGGTCCCCAATCACCGTCACTGCCAGATGCAGATGCTAGCACCTCGAGAATCCCCACATCTTCTCGCGCACGCCGGTAGAAGTCGCAACGCTCCGCCGCCTGGAAATCACAGCCGTCCCGCTGCGCGCACATTGTACAGGCTTGCGACGCTGGAGAGGGCTCGCAGAGTCCCGTGGCCGCTCAGGTCCTGCCGACGCTGGAGGTATAACTTATTTGCCAAAAAAAAAATCATGCATTGCTCTCAGAATAAAAAGAAAGAAAAGAAGCCGGTGGGATGGAATACTGTCCAAAAAGTACTTAACCAAAAAGAATGATACTGAATATAGGATTACTGAACCCAAATAGAACTCACAACTGGACCCTGATAGGATGCAATTCTAAATCCAAAAGAAATTACTGAACTCAATCATCTATTGAATCCTATGGGATGCTCGATTAAACCAAAAGGATCAATTACTAAAGCTGCTGATATGTGTTACTTAACCCAAATAATTGACTACTGAAGCCGATGGGATGCATCACTAAGCACAGATTGACTACTGAACTTAAAAAAAGGATCGATTACTAAACACAATGGATCAATTGTACTGAATGCAATGGATCAAGGATCAACATATATGGAAAACGCTGAATACGACCCCCAATTTGCTGAAAAAATGCTCAAATAGATTACTGAACTAAGATGTCAGTAAAACACATCTATGTCTGGTAATTTCTGGGTCATCAGTAGCAAGCAGGAGGGGGCAGGGCGCGCACGGGGTAGGGGAATGTGAGAGTTTAACCTCGACTTCTCAGCGCCATCGCTCCTTCACAACCAGTACGAGTGCCATTCAGATCGCTAGAACATCTGCATCAATAAAAAATTGCGCAACCGTGAACACCAAATCGGGATGGATGTTGAGAATAGGGCGATGCATGATACTCACCGGATTGCCACGCCGAACTTGTGACAATCTAGGTGTTTAATTAGCTTAATCATCTCTAAATCAGGTGGCTTAAGCTTAATTAGGTGTACCCTGGCCCCACCTAGATTTTCACTTAAGAAAAATTCATCTAAATCCCTTTATCACATGGTGAACTTCTGGCATTCCTCGGTTGGCATGGTTAAAAATCCAAATTTCACTTAAACACTTAAAAATCTGCCAATATAAAAGTTGTTCACTCTTTAGTGGGACACAACTTTGTCAATTGGTGGACTTCAAGATTTTGAGTGTTTCATGCCTAAAAACTCGATCAAAGCCAGAGCACACCCCTGAGTTCACACACAGTTCATCAGGAGTTCACCCAAACTTCTCCTCGCGTTCACCACCAATCTAGGCACTTTTTCTATGGTCACCCTTTGTGAAAGTTGTAGCTGGTGGCTGGGAACACAACTTTTGTGTTTGGAGAATTTGAACTTCAGTTCAAATTTTTGGAGTTACGGCCGTTTGAAAGTGCGCCTGGCAGGTGTTCGGCAGAATGCCTCGCGCTCGCTGGCACCCGAGAGCGCCCCGCGTTCCAGCCCTCCAGACCGCCGCCACGCGGCGCTCGTCGCCTGACCCGGACGCCGAGGCCCGAGGGCCATCATGGCGATGGGACAGGGCGTCCCAGCCTCGCTCCCCGCGCGGCCCTTGACCCGCGCGCACCGCACGCCAAGCGGCGGCGCCTCCCCGCGCCGTGCGCCGCGCCCGAGGGCAGCTGCCCGCTGCTCCAACCGCCCGGCGCGCCTCACCATATCCCCGTGCGCGCGATCCCACCTCCCCGCGACCGCGATCCCGCCTGGCCAACCGGCGACGCCATCCGCCTCGGCCTCCTCCCCGCCGCGCAGACCGCCAGCCGCTCCCCGGCGCTGTCCGCCTGGCCTGGCCTCGCCAGCCGCGCCCCGCCACAGGCAAGTGGGCGTGACAACACGCCAGGCACGCCCGCAGCCGCGTCAGCGCGCCCCGGCGGCCGCCACGTGCTCACCGCCCGGCGACCGGCGCCGCACGACTGCCCGCGCCCCTGCCCGGCCGCGTGCCCGCGCTGCCCGCCCCTTAGCTTCGCCTCGACGCCAAAACACTCCCCCGGCTATAAATAGCCCACCCCAGCCCGCCGACGAGCTTCCCCGCCGCCGCCTTCACCGCCGCCAGGCTGCCGCACTGCGCCACTGCCTCCGCGCCGCTCCGCAGCCGCCCAACACCGCCGCCGTGCTCCACTGCCCACCCTCGAGCTCGCCCAGCGCCTAGCCGAGCTTCTCCCCCACCGCCGCCGCCGGCATTGGGGAAGAAGCAGAGCACCGCCGCCTGCTCGCCGTCCGCCGCCGTCGCACCGCCTTTCCCCCTCCTTCCTGCACAAGATCGACAGTAGGTGAGCCGGTGAGTGGATCCCCCATGCTCTCGCCCAGTTCCGCGGCCTCACCTCGCCGGATTCCGGCCTTCACGCCGTCGGCCATGGCCAAGGACCCCCTCGCGAGGATCGAACTCTTTCCAGGGTGTTTAATGTAAACTAGGGACCTATCTGTGAAGGTTTTAGAAAATCCAGGGGGTTTTGTAGAAATAGATTCTTCAGATCTAGATTCAAAAGCTGGGAACTTTGAAAATCGACTAAAAATCACAGAAAAATCAGAATAATGCAAGGCCAATTTTGTTGGACTCCCTGTGTTGTGTGCTACCTTTTATAGACAGCATGTATAGGAGTTTCCTCTGTAGATTTCAAACTAGATTCAAATCTGTTCAAATACAAATCTCTGCGCAGTTTGAAATCTGTAGCTCAGTTTGTGATGAGTTTTGGATACGTTGTTGCCTGAGTAGTTGTAGGCTTGCTGTAAAAAGATGGCACCCAGAACTGTTTTAGATTTTGAGTTATGATTTATTTAAGTTTATCTGTGCAGTTTCTTTCCTTGATTTGTTTAAATTAATTGGTTAAGCAGTTGAGCCCAATCTTTTTGCAGTAGCTCCATGTTAGTGTGTTACATCTGTGATAAATAGCAGAGCTCAGTTTGACTTGGCTAACTTGCTCATTTAAATAGATCAGTGCTTAAATCAACTAAATTAATCAGCTTGTTCCTGAAATCTTTTTAAGCTCATCCTTGGCATGACAACTAGTTTAGGCTAGTATAGCTCCTGGTAAAAAGTTAAGGACAATTGGCTGATAGGGTGAATTGTTAGGATTTATTCTTTGTGCTAGTGTGATAAATTTGCATGATTTATCCTTGTTGCTGTATAAGACCTTTTGGCCTAATTTTTGGGCAGCAAATCTAATAACCAACTAAGAGCATGCAGTAATTTTCTCACATTAAAATAAAGTACCAAACTGCCAGAACTAATTGTTGAAGTTTCATTGCTTAAAAGTCTAAATAAAAGTAAATCACCCGTTTAAGCAAATTTAAATAATTTAAATATTTCACTCCTCACACACACCCTTGTTGTTTTGTGAGTAACTCAAATCCAATAATTTTATATGTGTACACAATCACCATCAACCAACCCCAAGTACTTTTGTGAGTAACTACAAACTAAATTAAAGAAAGGGAAGGTCAGACCAAATTTGTCCAGGTGAATGTGTCACTAATTACACCCCGGGTTTATCATTATGCAATTATGATGACTCGATAGAAGATCACCTCTTATGCATGTGCATCTCGTGTAGAACAAGCACTCGCAGACGGTGACTACGAGTTGGTGCCGACCGGAGAAGAAGGACAAGCCTCGGGAGACGTGAACGTGATCCAGGTGGAGGACGAACCGAACCCCGCCGCCGAGAACCCCCAAGCTAACCACGTGCCCGAAGGCAAGCCCCGGAGCATGTCCCATGTTTCGAATACATGCAACTATGTTTGTTAAGATTTACTTGTGCATTTACGTTCAGGAGTTGAATTGAAACCTTAGTTGCATGATCCTAGGTACCTATGCTATGCAATACTAGTACGATAGGTCGATAGCGGCTATGCTATAAGGACACGGTAAAAGTCGAGTGATTTCCCGTCACTCGCGAGATATAGGAATCAACTGCTTTACTTATGTTGGAATCATAAGGATGACGGGCGGGGATTTTTGTCATGTAGATGCCCCGTCCGTGTAAGCAGAAGTTGGTTAAGGCCGAATGGTGTGGTACCGATGGTTAAGTGTTTGAAAGCACTAAGCACTTGTTTGGGCATGGGACCGGTAAGTTTAGTACCTGTTCGGAACGGGGAGTGGCCTCGCCCTGCTTTCCCTGGGATTCACCTCCCCATGCGGTACACATGTGGCTCAAGACCGAATCCGGCCGGCGTAGCCGCGAAGTATCAACCGGATAGGCTTGTGTCCAAGGGAAGTAGGCTCGGATTAACGAACCGGGATGACATGGGAACGGCCTGGTTAGCGTCAACCATGGTGGTTGGTGCTGTTCCGTGTGTTTAGTTTCCACCTTGCAAGGTTAAAATCGGTTCGAACTGTCTGTTTCTCGCAGCTAATGAGACTACTTAACCCCGCTACCGCATTGAGTAAGAAAGTGGAACATGACGTTGATGATAAACTTGATGCTTTCTTAATTTCTTGCTCAACATGCTTGATTAGAATTAGGTACTCACCTAGAATGGTTAACTCGAACTAGAACTTGATGCTAAAAGATTGAAAGCAAGGACCCACTCTTAGTCGCTCTTGGCAAAACAAACCCACCAGCCAAAAGCCTTGCATGCCTAGGAGTCGGTGACGTAGTTCTCACCCGACGGGTAAGTCTTGCTGAGTATTAGTATACTCAGCCTTGCTTTGTTGACTGTTTTCAGGTAGTACTCTTGAGGAGATGGTAGCCGGTCTTACCTGGCCGACCACCCTTCCTCCGGGTTGGACCGTGGTCTGGGACGAGGATGCTTCTGAGTGATGTCACGACGGCTTCACGTGATGTCACTACCTTTCCGAATAATAGTTCTTTCCGCTGCTTTTAAAAACTCTGAATTATCTTTACTTTATGCATGAACTGAATTTGTAATAAAGTACCGAAGTGGGACCTGTTTAAATTATCTGTGGATTGTTGTAATCTCTGGTACTCTCCTTCGAGGGAGTAAATGCACGACTCGTTTCGATCTCGGTAACTGTGCGTGGTTGCATCGGGCGTGACCCGACAGACTGTCACTTTAATTCGGCTAAGTGTCTAATCGCGTCTAATGCGATGTTTAGCACGCTAAGCCGGATTAATCTGAGCGGTTCTGCCACAGAACTGCAGTGCCTAGGCTCATGGGAGCGCCTCTTCCTCCACGGTCTGCCCCACGCACCGACGCCACGTAGGAGCCGCTGCTGCCGATGCAGCCTCGCACATGACTGGCGCACGCCGCACCCGGACGACGCCACAAGTCGGGGCCGCCGTGCTCCGCCAACGCCTCCGAGTTCCAGACGCCGCAACGAGAGAGAGAGGTGGACCGGCGACTGCGAGCGCCGTAGGGTTCTCGCCGCCGACAAGGAAGTCATCGGAGAATTTGGATCTGGCGACGGGCGTCCGGGAGGGGACGAGGACGGGCGTCGACGGGGCTGGGGCAGCGGAGGCGCGAAGGGCGTCTGCGGGGCGAGGGGGAGCAGCGGCAGCGACGGCGCCCGTCGCAGCGGCGGCACGTAGAGGAAACCGACGAATGGCGGCGGCGCGGAGAGGAGGGAATGGGGAGAGAAATGAAGACGGTAGTGACGGCGGCCCGTTCGGTGGTGGTATCGTGCGGGTGCGCGTGGGGTCGGGGGTTGGCTCGCGCGCGAGCAGGTCCGGCTGCATCAGTGGCTCGATAGTTGGGCTGGGTGCATTCTGTAGGGACATGCACCCAGATGTAATATAAAATTTCTGTATATATATACCTTCTATTTTCCCCTTATCTGTCCGCCACCTCCTCTCCCACTCACCAGACCGACACCCCATCCCTCTTCTCCCGATCCAAATCGGGATCGGGATCGGGATCGAGCGCTCACCCTCCCCTCCCCTCCCGTCGGCCTCCCTCTCCAGCGCCGTCGGCCGCTGTCCTCCCTCTCCAGCGCCGCCGGCCGCCGTCCTCCCCTTGGCTGCGCCCGGAGCCCTACGCGGCTGCGCCCTGAGGAGCTTGAGACCAAGGCCCTAGCGACGACCTCCGTGGGTGCTGGTATGCCCGCGGATATAAAATATCCGCGGATGACGGGTGCGGGCATGATCTTGTGCCCGCAACGGATAGCAGGGCGCGGATGCGGGCACGAGGATCAGCATGCGGGTGCAGGATATCTGAAGTGTGTATCCGTGCGGATTTTGCCCGGTTGCCATCTGTACCAGGTGCCAGCCACTGCCTTCGCCTGTGCTTAAAAGAAGCAAAAAGCTTCCTCATCGAGCACCTAAGCATCACACTACTCCGAGCGCATTGCAGCTGGCCTGATGAGTCCTCGACTCCTTCCTTTGATCCTCTGCGTCCCTTGTAGGGCGGACCCATGTTGGGGTGAGTGAGGGCACATGCCCTCACTCAATTTTTTGATGTTGTAGAAATTAGCAAATTTTCACCGTATCAAAATCTTTCTTCATCTAACTACTCTTAAGGAGTGCCCTCTCTCGTAATCTATCCTAGGTCCGCCGATAGATCAAACTGTTGAAATGAGATAAAAGAGAAAATTGCTCCTTTCCATTAAATTAAGCAACCATAATTTTTAAGGAAACAACAGTACGGAGTATTATCTTATGTAAAGGACAACTCTAAAAGAAGTCTTCTCCAAGGTGTTATTTATTCTCATTTCTGTGTCCTGCTTGTTGATTAAATCAGTTCTTCCATTCAAACGGTTCTATGTGAGAATATCAGTTCTCCTATTTCACCAAAAATATCGTTGCTCTAAGAATGGAGGTTCTATGTGAGAAGTGTCCACCTGGTGGTGTTGCATTTACAACCCGGGATTCTGGGGCATGGTATATTAATTCATCCTAATATGCAACTCATCTGGCATATTAGGGCAAGTACAACAGTGTCTACGGCTTGCTGTCTTTTCATCCCAAACAGACAGCTTGAACAGACAGCTTGTACAATGGCTTGTCTGTTTGGCTGTCTGCAGAGTGTTTAATGCATGCTTGGACACACAAATCATGATGATCTATTGCACATTTGATCCTTGTAGCCATTTTGTTGCATACATGATACAATGCACAATATATTCAAATATTCCATATAGCTCTAATCTCCACTTTGTCCATACATGTTACCACTTGACGACAATAATATTATATATACCACCAAGGCACATGATATCTCTTATCTAGCCCTTGTTTAGTTCCCACCCGAAATCTTTTCACCCATCACATCAAAGGGTAATCTTAGATGCATGAAGTATTAAATGTAGACGAAAAGGTGAAAAGTTATATGGATGGGCTGTAAATCGCGAGACGAATCTAATGAGCCTACTTAATCCATGATTTGCAATAGTAATGCTACAGTAATCATCCGCTAATTATGGACTAATTACTCTCTAATTACCATCGTTAGATTCGTCTCGAGATTTCCAACCTATCCATATAACTTTCCACCTTTTTCGTCCACATTTACTACTCCTAAATTGGTAAAATCAATACCCGAAATCTTTTCAAAAAACTTTTCATCAACTAAACACGGGCCTAATCGTATTTACCAGGTCCCATATATCAATCAAGGACACTACATGCTAGCTAGAGCCACCTTGTTTTTTTCCTATATTTTTTCCCCTGCATTATCTTCTTCCTGCCCGTGAAGAGCAGCACGCACAGGCGTCCGACGGCGGCTCTCGTATGGAGTAGCAGCAGCACACCGGAGCGGAGCAAGGCAGCACTAGCGTACCCTAAGGAGCAGTATCAGCACGGCCGTACAGCAGCGCTCACAGGCGGCCGTCGGCAGCGCTTGCATGCACGCTCGCGCAGACAACCGCTCGACTGCGGCAGCGCAGCTCGAGCTCGCCCGGGCGGTTGGCGCTGAGCTCGCTCGCCCTGCTAGCAGACCACGAGCTCGCCGCCTCGCCCTGCCGGCGCCGTGGTCTGCGGGGGAGCTCAAGCTCGCCTGGCTGGCGGCACGGCTCCGCGACAGAGGTCCCTTTCACCCGACCGGCGACGAAGGCCGCAGCAGAGCTTCGCCATACGACTTCCAGTTCGCTCGCTCGCATGCAAAGGGAAGATCCCCGCGCGCATCGAATCCCGTCAGCTGCTGCTGCGAGGAGGCGAGTCGTACAACGGAGTGGAACGGTCGTCGACTGCCCTCGGAGCACGAGCTTCAGTCGTTGATGAACGAGACGACGAGGCCCCGTCGTCTGTGGTGGCGCAGGGGTTTTTTTGAAAATACTCGATGCATGTCGACGGCAATCTACGGCCGTTGTACATGCCCTTAGCATGAACATATAAGTATAATTAATAGAATTTTTATAAGCAACACACACTGCAATGTTGTCACATAGTGAAAGCATTTTTTTATAGGTGAAAGTAGCACATAGCAAGATCACTGTTTGGTTTCTGTTCATGTTCATTCTTTTGTTGGTGATGACAACTTTCCATTTGCCTATCAAGTGGATATACCTCACTTCATTTTGAACCATTGCTATGATTTTTCTCCAAACTATTTCCACTTCGAAGATCCTGACTGTTTTGCTTTCCAGAACATAGAAGAAGGAAAAATCTAGAATCTAGTCATGTAACCGCTTTGCTCGACCAGGGCACAACAAACTTCTAGACGATGAAGCTTTAACATGGTAGAAATTTATCTATTGCATTGACACCAAATCTTTGAGTGATGGCATGTGCCCTCATTGGTCTCGACGTGGGTCCGCCCCTGTTCGCTCACATGTTCGAGACCTTCAGGCGCATTGCAAAACCTTGCATCAGCTTCTACAAAGTATGTGTCTTTTCCATGGCATGGACATTATTTTGAGTTTGTTCTTTTATTTGCTAGCTGGTATAATTTCATATTCACTATTGCAGAGATAGCAATGTGTCTAACTGGAAAAAGGTAGAACTGCAATTATTGTCTCAAGGAACATGCAGAACCGCAAGACTTGAACCAAAAAACTTCATACATACAAGGTGCATTGCATTTTTATCCTTTTTGATTATTTGAAGAGAAAAGGTATTATAGCATGATTCATAAAAATTCAAGAAGAAATTATATTACAATAAATTGTAAGGAAGATATCGGCTTTCTCTGTTTCTTAATTAGAAGGCATATCTCAGTATCTCATTATAAAGGAATAACTGAGCACATATTCCACGGGCGCCCTTTCATAATGATTTTCATACTGTCATCATAATTATTCAATCATAATCAATAACCAAAGTTAGCCAAATACTAGTCCAGCAGTTTGCTTTGCTAACCTATTAGATCAAAGCAGATAAGTTATACTCCCTCCGGTTCGGTAAAGGAAGTCGTTTTGGACAAGATTTGAGTCAAACATTAGGAATATAAATCGTGAATAACTTTTAAGTCGTTGAGTTTAGAAATGTGAAAACTACATGAATAGATTTGTCTTGCAAAATACTTTCATAAAAGTATACATATGTTAGTTTTTAATAAATATCTTTATAAAAATAAGAAGTCAAAGCTGTACTTTGGAGACCGTGTCGCTGTCCTAAACGACTTCTTTTACTGAACCGGAGGGAGTATTATTTTTCTTAGAAATTTGAAATATCTTACTTTTCTAAAGCCAAATCATTCATACTATGATGTTTACATGGGCTGTTAATGTTTCATTCTGCATGTACAGGGCCACAATTTTCACAATGAGCTCATATACCTGCTTTTGGATTTGAAACCACGAGTCCTACATTTTCCAGGTAATTCCTATGTTTTCTTCTCAAAATTAGCCGGTTATATTCATCTTTGGGCAGAACTTTTACTGTGAATTTTTATTTTTTGCATGCATATAGCCAATTAGCCATTGACTCACCAAGTCACTAATAGCAGAAACTCTGCATTTTTCTTATGTTCTATGAAGTACAGATTGTTATATTATGTATCAAGTTGACTAAACCAACCGAGCAATCCTGGCAGACAATGTGTTCAACAAACATATTTTATCTTGTGATATAGCCGAAAACAAGAGCTGCACATGATACAACAATTCCTAAACCTGATCAGGAACAAAATAAACTATTTTGAGATCATATTTCTTGCTATTTTCCTTTTGGCTTGGCAGAGCTGAGCTGGAGATTCCAACATATTTCAAGTAAACTAGTTATTTACTATTGGTACATTATAATTATAGCAAATGGATATTTAGAACTCTCGAGCAAAATTTCCAAAACATATGGTTCATTAATCAAGAATCCATGTTAAACTTCATGGTTGAGTTAATTAGTTCCTTTGCTTATGGCTACCATGAAGCATAATGTTTTTTCTTTTTTGTTGACAGAGATGAGTTGAAGCAACCAACTTTCTAACAAAAGTACTGCAACAATACACAGTTTGACTTACATTTACATGTGTGTGAATTATTCCTTATAGGAGGCTGCTTTGTTGAAGGCAACCGGTTAGCAAATGCTTTCAGATGGAAGGAAACTATTGGTCCATGGGAAGAGAGACCTGGACACTATGGAGACGTTTGGAATTACTGGAATGATGGTGGCCTTGGATATTATGTGCTTCTAATGGTAAATACTGATTAATGTTGCCTGATTTTGCCCCTTTTGGTCTCTCTACGACTGATCAACTATCCAAATGTCTGTTTTGAACTTTTGATGCCTTCACCAAAGCTTGCAGAAGGCCTAGGCACTGCCCCAATCTGGGTCTTCAATGCTGGTATGCAATTTCACACATTCTTTTTTTTATTATATCTTTGATCATTAATGGCATACTCTTAAGTTCTTTGCTATGCTGATTCAGGTATCAGCCACAATGATGATGCCATTACTGTTGCACCTTTTGTTCAGGTATTTTTTTTAATCCCTGTATCATTCATTGTCTGGATGATGTAATAGAAAACTTCTTCAATGAACTGAAACAAACTGTTGGGCACTTGGGCTTTAACCTGGTGCATAAGGATATTTTCGGTAACTATCAACACATTGCAGTTTTCTTTTCTTTGGGAGTTTGTATAATATCGAAACCCATGTAGCTGTTTGTCCAGTTATATATATGGTGGTCATAATTTGTTTGTAATAAAAGGAAAAGAGAATTAAAAGAATTGGCCAGTTGATAGACAATGCTAAATTGCCAATGTACTTCTTAAAAATATTTATTCCTTCTGTCTCTTTGTCTTAGTTATAAACAAAACAATATTTTAGCACTGTGCATCTCTATATACGATATTACATCAACTATGTTTAAAAAAATTCTTCTTGCTATAGGATGCAAGATGGTAATGTCTTAAAAGTTCTTCTTGCTACAGAGCCTTCCGCCGCGCCATTACGAGCGCCACATGGTAATGTCTGGAGCTTTAGAGCGGCGTGCCACATGCATATATTGACAGTTCTAGAGGGGTTAGTTTTAAAATAAAATTAAAAAGGTTAAATACAAAAAAGTTCTCTTCTATACCTAGAGCTTCATTTGGTAATGTCCTGACGTTAATGTCAGAAACACCGTTCTACCTTGATAAACTGTGTTAACATGGCGAGATGCAGTTTTACTCGGAAAAAAAGGCGAGATGCAGTAGAACGGACATATATTCAACTAGTTCAGACTTCAGAGCCAATCATCTACTCGAGCTACCTACAATGTTGGGATAAGATTTGACGAGGATAGGATATAAGCACCCTAGCAAACCAATGAACATAGAAGAGTCCAAATAATGTTGAAGTTACAAATTATTGATACTCTTGGACGATGTATACCTAGCTAAAAACCATCAATCCCGTCAAATGTATCGCATTCAAATTGAATAAGACCAGGTACATCATAAATGTCTATGTGTTCTTCCCGAATCTATGCGGCATGCCAATTTATGAACGCAGTTTGGTGCAAAGAGGCTTGCAAGAAAGAAATAAGAGACGAACTGCTAAAACTTGTTTCGATCCTCAAAGGAAAACAGCCATTACTGCTAACTTGTTTCGATCCTCAAAGGAAAAACAGCTATCCTGCAGTTAAAGATCGACTGATCCTTACAACTTCCATGGCATTAGATTTCATCTATATCTGACTCTACGCTCTATCCATGATTGAGCAAATCTTAATACGCAGATTGCTAAAAAAGAAAACTCTCAACACGCAAATCCAGCCTAGTTTACTTGCATATGCAAGTACCAATCTTCGACGACGGGGGATCATCTTCGTTCTTCTCTTCTTCTTCTTCCTCTCGTCCTCCGAGGGGTCCCGATCCGCGTGTCCCTCTCCGCCTCCGCCCCGGCGCGGGGTCACCCGCTTCTTATCGGTCTCCCTGTAAATATCCGCCAGCGACCGGAACTTGGGCCTCTTCCTCTCCTCCGCGTCGACGATCCCGCCGTCGCGATCCTTCTTCCCACCGGCGGCGCTCCTCCGAGGGCTCTCCACCACCGCAGCAGCCTTGTCCTTCTCCTCCTCCACGCCGGCAGCCGTGGAGCACGCGAAGCTCTCCGCCGCGCCCTTGCTGCTGCTACCTGGCTCGCCGCCCTCGCCATCGCCATCCTTCCCGGGCGCCGCAGCAACGGGGCTTCCGGGGGCCGCGCTCCTCCTGCGGCTCTCCACCGCCGCCGCCTCCTTGTCCTTCTCCTTCTTCCCGGCGCACTTGACGCTGTCCGCGCTCCTGCTCTCCGACCCCACGTCGTCGTCGGCGCCGCCGCTGAGCTGGATGAGCTGCTCCGCGGCCTCCAGGTCGAGCTGGTCCGTCCCCGCCGGCGCCGCCACCGCCGACGACGACCCTGCCATCACGGGCTCCTCCCCCGCCACCACCTCCTTCTGCACCATAGCCACCCACCGAGACGCCGCGCCGGAAGAGACGATCGAGGTCGAGGAGGTCGCCGGATCGATCTCGCGAGCGCAGCTAGCAATAGCGATCGCGTAAAATAGCTAGCGTGAAGGCTGTGGACGGCGGGCGTGCGTGGCTTAAATATAGGCTGGGCGACGGCGTGTTGGCAGGGAGATCGGACGAGGCCGCCCGGTGGTGCCGAGGAAAGACTCGGAAGGTGGCACGAAGCTGACGCGGCCTAGCCGGTTTTTTAGAGGCTTTGCTTGGAGCCTTGGACTCGCGCGTTTGGCCCGGCTAAATTTAGAAGCCTTCGCAGCTGCAACACATATCTTGGAGATCGGCTTGGGTTGGACCCCGTCCACAAGTTACCACGGCTATACTTGTGGAATTGTGTTTTGGATATATATAAATCTTGTATATCCTGCCAATGCCGAAGAGGCAGCCATAAGAGCTCTGAAGCTTTTCTTTTTCAGGCTGCGTCGGCAAGGCTAAGCTTAATATTTTATTTGGACCCTGTAAGTATATTCGTTTTCCACGGCGACTCAAGCGAACGCAGACGCTCCTCCGGCACACGGAACGAGGAGTCGGCTCTAACCCTCCGATGGCGACGCATGCCCTGCTCTCATCAGAGATCAGACCAGGACGCGCATTGGCTCGTCTTGACGGGGGCCGTGTCGTAGTGGCATGCATTGACCTGGACCGGCGGCCAAGCCACAAGCAGCCCCGTCCCGTCCCCTCTTCTCCCTGGCCGCGTCACGTCGTGATGATCGAAACAACTTTGGATGCTAAAGCGCGTAGACCGCAGACGGGGATCAGCCGCGTCAAAACCCAAAAGGCGTACGCAGGAGTGATCTGTGCCGGCTGCCGGCCTTCCGTCGTGCGTAAGTGCAGTCAGAGAGTCAGTGCTCGGATGGTCCGGGGGACTAGCCCGGTTCTGTTCATGTGCGACGGCAACGTACCCGTCTGGATGAGCAGCCACGGCATTTCCGATTGCGGTTAGTGTCGATTTGCGCGGCAGTTTCTTTCATCACTCTGGTTACCTCAGCTTCTGTTGGTGATCGATGATGGTCAATGGTTCAATGGTAAGACCACTTAGAGAATATAGATATAGGTCGTCGATTGGCAAAGACCAGGAAATTTTGTGAAGCGGCAAGAATCGAGTTTACCATGCTGACCCAACACGCGATGATCCGAGTGGAGCAATGGGAAGTCCCATGGAACGAGAACTGAGCTCTGCTCGAGTGTTCCACGCACCCTTACAGAAGTACAGAACTGGTAAACAGAGTACGTTCAGGCTTCAGCAGTCACTCCAATTATCTACGTTCATGGATGGAAAACAGAGTACCTATATGGCTATACAGCATCAGCATTTATGAACTCTGACTATTACATTCTAAGGTTTTCAACCTTTTCTTACAAAAAAGAATTATAAGACTTGAAGCAGCCATCAAAACTACGTACAGGAAAGTGTCAGCTAAGCTAAGATCTGTATGCAAGGAAAAAAGAAGACGCGTGCATTCAGATCGTGCACCACTGCACCTATAGAAAACAAAACTCGGTATCTCTGATGATACTAGCAAATCGTCCCCAGTTCCCAACCTTAATCTACTGCGATTATGAGGCACCCAACTGAGATGTACATGAGGAACACAGGATACAGCGCCAGGGCCTTTCTCCGGGGGTTAACGGCAGCGCTCATGAACGGGTACGCTGCCCAGGAGCTCCATGCCAATGTTACCATCACCACGACTATCTTCAGTATGACACTGTCTTTCAGCATGCATATCAGAGCCCCGACATCCAGAGGGAACAGGCAGTACCCAAGAAGGCTGAGGCTTTGGAAGAAGATGATGTGCCCACCCTGTAGCAGAACATTACAGTCATCACCAAGCATTACATGTCAGGGATCCGCCGATTTTGTATGTGCTGCCATAGTGGCATGTCACAAGCAGAGATAAGTGAGGAGAGGAGGGGCATACCAGAAGTAGAACATTGAGCGTGAGAACTATAGCACCAGCAGCTAACACAGCAAAGGCAACTGCAAACACTTGAGACTACAAAAATAAAAACCAGTCAACTGAAATTAGCACACCATGCAATTAACATCATATTGTATGAAAGAAGTAATATTGCAACCTAACAGAGAAAAGGAGTTAATATAGTTTGGATTTTTAAGTCTACAAAGACCACTGTTGTACCATAGGTAAAGTTTCTAATGAAAAGCTGCTGCTGATAAATGCCATACGGCATATGTTATGCCTGCATACAACAAAGAAACCGGGCTCATATCCAGTCAGAAGGAAAGAGCCAGCAGCAGCATATATTCTCAACACATAATATCAGCAAAATGTTATATCACTCTTAAATACTCGAGGGCGTACTGCTCATGGAAACATCGAAAATGGTTATTGATGGTGGGTATATTTACTTCCACCTTACAATTTTGCAGTTAGAAACATTATAGTCTGAGACGGTTAGAACTTTAGCATAAATAGACATATGTTGAACAGGTGGAACTGCTTATTAGTGTTCATATTTGAAGACGGCATGAACATATGGCTTCAAATATTCAAGAGTTCAGCACCATGTTAATTAGTAACTTCCTGTCAATATTCTCTTTTCTCAAGGCAAGAGCATGCTGTCTCTTTCATAAGACATGCTGCTTTCCAAGAGCATTATGCCAACTTCGCAGCTCCTGTCCAGTCCAAATGACAAGCCATGAGAATGGCTTTTTGACATCTTGAGCCCACCCAGAAGACTAAGTGGCTGAAATCACTGCAACTCCAGTTTTCAGTGGCATAGGCCAGGGTGACTACAAAAAGCTGTAGATAGAAAGGCAGTGAAGGAATGCCTCCACTACTATGGCCATCTTACGATAAGACTAAAGAGGCACAGTTTAGTACAAGGAGTGCCTAGTGATTGGGTGAAATCTAGCACAGGAACCTAGCTATAAGCAAAGAGCTAAAAATGAAGGAAACTATTACTGTTTCCTTAATCTGGCCACTAACAGTAACATCCCTCTTTTCAGACATGCCAATGGATATGATAGAGTTAATAGTCTTTCTGCTCTCCTTCACCGATTGTTTTCTTCTTGTTTATTTAGACAATCATGGAAGACCATGCAATGAAGATACTGATCAGATCGGTCAGAACAGACACTTATGTGGGTTTTTCGGTAGCATATCTAACCGTGCTAAGTATTTTGCTATTGATGCAACCACCAGGAGGAGCAGCATATCACCATTGAAAGTCTCGCCACTGTATTTTTTTCCCTCTCCACTCTGATTTGGTTGCACACATACACTCATTCTATTAGTTAAGGAGCAAGTTTCTATTCCTCCAATTGATGCACATGAATGCAGATTATGTGCAGCAGGTATTGGGCTATGATTGTGTGAAAACAAACAATTTGTCCATTTAACGCCTGTTTTTTAGACTGTAAATTCTCATCACAGCCTAACCAATGTTCCCCTCTCCATATGAATGAGACAAGCTGATACATTTTCTCCAACTAGATTTGAGCTGCATGTCAGACTGCTAGCAATATTGTTCCATTGGCATTTTTTTTCATGATATCATTCCTCTCTAATATTCAAGCTCCTCTTCAATATTGCAACCAAACAGAGAAAAGGAGTTAATGTGCTGAAGAGGCGGAACTGCTTGCTAATGTTCATATTTGAAGACCGCATGAACGACTTCAAATGTTCAAGAATTTAGTGCTATATTAATTAGAAACTTCTTGTCAATATTCTCTTTTCAGAAGGCAAAAGCATACTGTCTCTTTCATAAGTCATGCTGCTTTCCAAGAGCATTATATCGCCAACTTCGCAGCTCCTGTCCAATCCAATTGACAAGCCATGAGAATGTCTTTTTGACATCTTGAGCCCACCCAGAAGACTAAGAGGCTAAAATCACTGCAACTCCAGTTTTCAATGGTATAGGTGAGGGTGACTACAAAATTAAAACTGTAGATGGAAGGCATTCAAGGAATGCATCCACTACTATGGCAATCGTGCAATAAGATTGAAGAGGGCCATTTTAGTACAAGGATGGCCTAGAGAATTGGTGACATATAGAAGAGGAACCTAGCTATAAGCAAAGAGCTAAAGAAGAAGCAAATTATTACTGTTGTACCATTCCAGAAGATTTTGTTTTTTTCAGAATTTTTTCCCTGTCCCCTTAATCTGGATAGGATGGAGTTAATAGTCTTTCTGCTCTCCATTGACAGTTTTTCATGACAGCAACGAAACAGAGCTTGTGCTTCCCTACATAAACTACCCATAGTCAATATATTCAAAATGCAGACATGTATGGAGCTTCCTTTGGCGAGAGAGAGTATACACTGAAAGACATTCTATTGATCTAGTCTTCTACTTTACACTACACTAAGGTACTGTAATCTACCTTCTGTTGCTTGAAGATTTACTGATTTAGCATGTTGCACCTTTGGCACCACAATAGTGACAAGCATGAAGCATGGCATCAACACCAGTATGATTGTTCACCACTAAGGATGAATTTTCAATGATAAGGGCCCGCCCAATCATATCAGTTCTAACACTGTGTAGGAATGTCCAAATAAATGCTCAAAATTCAAATGTACATGGACCTATTTTGAACTCAATTGTTTTGTTTACAGATATGAATAGCTTCAATATGCATGAACCAACCAGATTTTCAGTGCTCTTTGAGGATATTAGAAAGTTAAAAGGTTTGGCTTTGGGTCCATTAGAAAATAACAAAATAATATTTGACATTACATTCACTCATTTAGAAAGTTCAATAAGAAACAACAGAGATAAGATTTCAGATTACAATCACTCAGACAATAAACGTAGAATACACCAATCCTTCTCACAGGCCAGACATGTGGTGGTGAAAGTATATGTTTATAGCCAAAACAACTTACACTTAAAAGTTAAGAGGACGAGAAAGTCATGCCGGCCAGACAGGAAGAGCTTAGGGAGAGATACCCATCGTAGTATGCATATGATGTATGCGATTGTTGTGGTGATCATAATGGGCAGGGCAGTTCATCACTGGCATGCAGTTTGAACAGATGTAGACTTAACATTCGGTCATTTTTCTTTGGGTTTTGAGACACAATGCAATTATCACGTTAGATTAGATTATTCTGCTAGCTAAATACAATTTCGCTCGATTTCACGAGGCTAAAAGAGTGCAGGTAGTAACGGAACGGACTAACGAGTAGAATGCCAGAATCGGCGGGGGTACCTTCTCCGTGGTGGCCGACCAGGAGAGGATGAGTCCGAGGGAAACGATGAAGAAGAAGGGCCCCCAGAGGTCCCAGTCCCGCAGCGCCTTGCCGGCGTCCTCGCGGAACGGGTTGGGGAAGACGACGAGCTTGAGGTTACTGACGACGCGGTGGAGGTCGCGCTTGACGGTGTCCCAGACGGGCTCGGTGAGCGTGTTGGCGGCGGCGGCGGGCTCGGGGCCGCCGAACCCGCCGGAGCCGATGGGGACGGAGACGGAGACGATGGCGCCCGAGACGGCGGCGGAGGCAGAGCCGGGAGGCGCAGAGGAGAACGGGAGCTTGGCGGCGGGCGGGAGGGCGGAGGAGGTGATGGGGATGGAGGCGCGGGGCGGGGAGGCGGGCCGCGCGGCGGGGACGATGGAGACGGCCGCCTGGGAGGAGGGCGCCGGGGCCCTGGCGAGGGTCTCGATCTCGTCCATGTCGGACCGCGCCGACGAGGGGTGGAGCGTGTGCGACATGGCGGGCGGGTGGATCAGTGTGGAGAGCCGCGATCCCTCTCGTTCCCGGGGAATTGCCGCCGGCCTGTTGCGTAGGGTGGTGGGCCAATGAGCGGGGGAGGGGAGCGGAGGAAGGAACACGTGGAGCTCGTGGGGCCGGGAGACGAACCGGGGTGGGGCCGGGTGAACCGGTCGGCGAAGCGAAACGCACGGTGAATATGGCCGTGCAGTCGTCAGTCGTGTTTCGTTAGGTGCGTTCGATCGCGTGGCCGCGTCGCCGTTAGGCTCGGGCCTCGGGCCGTCGGGTTCGGGCGGACCACAAACTTCGGACGTGTTTGTTCGGGCACGTTTGGATTCACGCCGATGGTTGCCTGACCAAAATATTGGCGTTGACCCTCGCTGAGTGTTACGTTTGGTTTAGCTCCAACAATTGGCGAGCCAACATCCAGCTACTGCCAGTTAGTTCATTTTTTTTTGTCAACTTTTAGCCTAAACGTTGATGGCAAAATCCATCGCCAAATAATTGGCGTGGCCAAAATTGGCAGGGCAGTCTTGGACGAAATCCAAACATGCCCGGACCTCCGCCGGCGACAAACTGCCTCTCGCCGTCGACCGCCGTTCTTGATCTTCATGATGAGAACGAAAATACGGCGTAAAACGCACTATAGTGCCTATAGCTATGACATGGACACACACTAGTACATGGATTGACCTGTTTAGAGATGGATTGATTTGTCGCATACGTAACATTCTGCCCAAACGCTTCAACAACATCAACAGCGTGAACACAGCAATTAATGATAAGACAAAGTGAAAAACTGCATGTGCAAGCATGATCCTCATCTCAAAAAACGATGCCATTCTTCACACGCTAGAGTTCACGTAACAGCGCAATAAAAAGCAGAGTTTGCAAGCCGTTCCGCATAGGACCAAGTTGTGGATCGCTAAACTACTACACTATTGCCCGCCAGTTCATGAGAACTCCATGAATCAGCCTGCAGAAACCCAACATAAATGAATTGATTGATTTGTCGCCCAACATTCTACCGAGAGAGGCTTCAACAATAACAACATGAAAACACAACAATGACAAGACAAAGTGATAAACTGCATCTGCAAGCATGCTGCAGTGGCGGATCTCCCACTAGGGCCATGGCTTTAGACGTAGGCTGGTATTTTGCACACAGTAGCTCTGTAGTCTAATGGAATAGGTGCAGCTAGTCCTAATTGGCCCACTAGCGGCCCTAGACGTCAAATTGACCTATGCATGGTCCTTGTCTCAAAGATCAACGTACATTCTTCACAAACCCTGCAGAATTTGCAAAACTGCTAGAGTTCACGTACGGAACAGCACAATAAAAGCAGAATTTGCAAACCCTCCTGCATACTACCAAGTTGTGGATCGCTAAACTAGAACACTACCTATTAGTTGATGAGATCGAACTCCATGCATCAACCAGAAACCCAGGACCGGACCACCTAATCTTTGTCGCTACTATTGCCATGTAATGCTCGTAGTTGATCGCGAAATGCAAAGCACGTCTGCACCCTCACAGCTCGTCACATACTCACATGCCGCGGGGCCCATGCATCAGCACTGCGGCGACGAGTGATGCGCCGGTGAGCCAGCTTAGGAATGCGCCGCCGCCGACAACGACGCCGTAGACGAGCAGTCGCTCCGCCTCCTCGCCTCCTCATCGGCCAGCCGCAACGGGTCGCCGCAGCGGTAGCTCCCCTGAACCGCATGTAACAGCCGTAGCTGAGCACCCGCCCGCCGGGTAGCCACCCTGCCCACGCGCCCCCGCACGACAGGCGCCGCCTGGTACGCCGCCCCGTTCAGGCACCGGAGGCATGCACTCCGCCACCGCCGTGGCGCCGACGTCCCCCGTGCACAGTGCCAGGGCACGCACCGACATGTGCCGTCGTAGCTGTACTCACTCCTCCTCTCCCCGGCGGCCAGCATCCATGCCGCCGGCTAGCCGGCAGCGCACTTCACCAGGTCGAGGAGCAGCTAGATGAACGTCGGGTCGGGGAACGTCTAGTGCTAGTAGTTACTTCCTCCGTTCTAAATTATATGTTGTTTTAACTTTTCTAAATTCATAGATTTTGCTATTAATCAGACATAATGTTTATCTAGATGCATAACAAAAATTATAAACATAGAAAAATCAAAACGATCTATAATTAAAACGGAGGTAGTATCTAGGAACATGGGGCCTCTATCGCCGGCGTCCATGTACGATCGGGGCATGTCCCCGCGGCACACCACCTTGCGGCGGTTGCCGTCGTTGTCCCGCGCCGGGGCGGCGTAGTAGGCAAGGAAGCACCCATCGGACCAGGCACCACAGGGTCGGCCGGTGGGGTCGACGCCGCGGCCGCCGCAGGTGACGGTGAGGTTCCTCGCCTTGGAGGCGAGGCACGCGTGACAGTCATCAGGGGAGGAGTCGTTGCCGAGCAAACCCCGCGAATGAAGGAGCCGCCGCGGAACAGGGAGGCGAATCCTTTCGGCGCCGCGACGGAGGGAAGCACGACAACGCTGCTGCTGTTTTTGAACTTTTGGTAGAAATCCACCCTAAATGTTGTAGTCTGCCAGAGTGCGCGTGCACACCCCCTAAAAGGAAGGCCAAGATCACTTTGAAATTCGGACTTTTGGTAGAAATCCACCCTAGCGGCGGCGCGACGAGCTCCAGCGAGCATCTCCGACGAGGAATTGTGACTCCGGCTTAGGGTTTTGGGGTTGGGCACACCGAGTAAACTGGCTCTAGAGGGAGGCTAGCCCGGATGAGCAAAGAAACCGCAGGCTTAAGTGAGCAAGCGACGACATGATGCCAGATGAGGGAGTGCACAAGCTTGTGTGGGAGAATTGCTGACGAGGCGCTACTCTGCTTGCAGCGCTTTACGAGAAGTTTTGGCAACCTGCGATTGATCGATCATGACGCATATCTGGAGCGGCAGGCGTAAACTGCAAGGTAGGGCGCGGGCGGTTGGCCGGTTGGTATATCTCCCCCATGGCTTCATTAGGCTTCGTTGTTACCGTAGCTAGAGTGCAGTAACAGACCAGATGGGAGTTGGGACAACTGCGTCGTCTGGCTGTGAAAGAAACAATATGAGGTCAAACATGATCAGGGTGTAGGGTGCTTCCCCGATCGTCTTCCTAATCCATTCCTGCAAAATACTACGGACAAAAGTTGTAGAAATCGGGGTAGATGACAATTGAGTCTTTTAGAGGTTAGCCTCATCTGATTTTTGTTGACATTGCTTCTTAGACCTCACTCCACGATCTGTGATGTGACTATTCTGAGTTATTTTCGGCAAAAAGGACAATTAATTCCCGGGTGTAAAAAGGATGGCGCTGTGAGGAACCGCCCAAGTTAAACCCATTTAATCGAGTCATCATCCATCGATCAACTCAACTAAATAAGAATAACTCCGGTCGTCCTTGAGATGTGTCCCAAACAATGCCCAGGACGACACACCTCACTAAGCACAACTTGAGTACATCTTCATAACCATAGCAAGTCCATACATAGAGTTCACATTACATAAAATAGGTTCAAATTCATTACAATACAAGTCTTAGAGTTTTGCAGCGGAAAGTCTAACATCGCGCTCCAGTACGATACATAGATATATAAGAAGATGACACTATATGCCGATAGTGCTCTTCCATACGTCATCACCCATCACTTCTCACCCGCACATCCGTCCGTGGGCATGAAGTATCCCACAAAGATGGGCTCCAACTGAGGGTCACCTGCAACAACTTAACGGCAGCACCGTGAGTACAAAAGGTACTCCGCAGGACTTACCCAAATGGAATATAATCCGACTCTCAAGGAGAATGCATTTGGTCAAGTAGCAAGGAAGTTGACAGGGTAATTAATTTGCATAAAAAGCATCTAACTTTGATCAAGTTATAGTAAGCAAAAGACTCTGCTTTCACTGTACTCTCTTATTTATTTTTACCATCTCTGGTCTCCCCTGAGCTATAAAGGAGAGTCCATGCCCCCTGCAAGGGGCATCGATTCCTTTTTCTTTCTTCCCCCAAGGCTTGCTCCCTGCAAGCTCTCTGGACTTCTTTTTCTTCACACACACCACACGCACGAACACGGAGACTTGGGATCGCTCCCTCTCTCGCATGTTTGTATCCCCCTACTGCAAATCATAGCAAGCAACATGAGCAGCTCGAACTGGACGTAGGGTCTTATACCTCCGGGTAGCCTGAACCAATATAAATCATCGTGTCCGTCTTCCTAACCATCCGGGCTTAGACGCGCAACCACGTAAATTTACTAGCCGGTGGTTCAAAACACCGACATGATTCATAGAGGAAGAAGAAATGAACGATCACGTGGAATTTAATTAATTGGAAAGACAAAGCGAAGGCATATGTAGATCATGGAATTTCCCATACTATTTGTCGGTGCTGGAACCGCGCGGGGTCCAACACCTGCAGAAAAGTGCGCTGTGTCCCGTCTCTCGATGGTCGATGCAAGGGCAATGCGTTGACACGAGGTTTATCCTGGTTCCGATCTTCCGATCGTACGTCCAGCAGGGTGTGCTTGCGCACTTGTATTGCCTCGCACCGGGGGATGCTCGTAGTAGGGGGGCTACAAGCTTGGCGGGAGAGGAGGATGAGCCTCCAGGTCCCTTAGAACGAGTGAGAGTTGTGTTGTTTGGTGAACTGAGTGGTGAGTGTGTGAACGAGTGTCTCTGATGGCCTCTTTCGTTCTATGGGGCTGCCTCCTCCTTTTATAGTTCAAAGAGGGGCAGTTACAAACAGTAGAAGTACAGTACTTGGTACAGTGACGGCGTACGACGAGGCGTGATCGCAGGCGTGACTCTTGTCTTGGCTCGTGTTGTCGGACTATTGCGACTTCTTCCCGGCGTATTGGTGCTCTGGCGTATGGCGTGACGTCCCCTGTACATGACGCACGCTTCCTGTGCTCGCTTCCCCTGATATTTAGGGCTGGCGTGGGTCAATCGTCATCGAGTAGCATCGGGCCGTGGACCGTTCGAGGGCTCCTCATGTCCGTTCGAGGGGTCCCCGTACCGGAGTTGGTAGAACAGGGGAGCTTGACAGTACAGGCTGTCCCATTGCTCAGGCTCGTGACCGCACACAGGTCTATCACGCTGCACAGTGTAGAGGATGACCGCACGGCGTCAAGGTATGACCGCACCGGTGTCGGAAATGACCGCACGGTGTCAGGGGTTGGCGGAGATGACCGGGGATGGCTAATGATCCGTCGCTTGACTTCCTCGCCAAGGCCGTGCAGAGCCATTAAATGCTCTTGTCCATGGGGCAGGTGAGCCGTCAGCGGGCCCCACGAGCGAGGGGTCTCGAGCGAGGCGGAGATAGGCATCGAGAGCGGCCTCCGGGCTTCGAGCGCAGGGGCCTCGAGCGAGGCGGAGTTCCGCTTCGCTCGAGGGGTACTGGGCACCCTCGAGCTGACAGAGGATCACGACTCTGCGCTATTTTTTCGCGGGGTTAATTGGTTCCAGCGGTTTAGTTGGTGATTATCGTCGTCTTAGGGCCTCTCCCAGGATTGGCACCGACAGTAGCCCCCGAGGCCATGCAGTGATGAGTGTCAGACCTGCATGGGTTAGTGTTCTTTCTGAAGTTCTTTTGGTTTGCTTCGAGGGTCCCTTCGCAGACTTTCCGTGGGGGGCGCTAGCGCAACCGCGGGGTGTATGCCCCCGAGGCCTTGGAGGAATGACTTGCATCGTCCAAGGTCTTGTTCTTGCCCTTAGACTCCAGGCTGTATTGTTCGAGCCGGCGGTGGTTGTCCCTCATGGACCGAACCCTGATTCGGCCAATTTCGAGAGGCCTTTGACTATGAGTTTCGACCCTCGTCACCCCGTCACGGGAGGAGGGGGGACACAGTTCCATGCTACCCATGAGCGGGCCGCGAGTCATGGACGTGTCGGTGAGCTGTTAGCGGGTGGTTCAAGTGGACGTCCGTGCCCTGCTCGTTTAGGGTCGGCTCGTGGTCCGGAGACACGTCTCATACAGAACAAGCTTACAAAGGTACGCCAGGCAAGGCTCGATCCCATTCGTTAGGATCGAGGGCTCGATGCGCTCCCTCGTTGGGATCCTTCAACTGGCTCCTTTGTTCAGCCTTGAACGCGGATCAGGGCATCCTCGAGGCCTCGAGGCCTTTGTTCGAGGTTGAGCGTTCGTGCATGCCCGTTCGCCCCTGACTTGTTTGATCTGGAGAGCCTGTCGGAACTCTCGACGGGAGCCAGGCTTCGACCCCCTGATCAGTAAGGCTCGAGCGGTATATGCCTTACCTGTGCTGGTGCGGAGCAAGGGAATATTCGCTGGCGGTTTGGTCGGGGCGGGGACCGAGGCGTCCAGTCAGGCAGTCATGGCCAACGTGGCGCGGCCAGGGCGTAGTGGCGCGCCTTTTCAGGCGAGAGAGCGGCGCGTGGCGGGGCGGTTGGATTAGACGCGCTACAAGACTTCGCGACGCCTCGGGCGGCCACAGTCATAATGGTGACCTTTATGTTGGCCCACCACGTTTGCGGGGTCCACTTGTCGGCGACAGGGTTAAGCGCAGAGTTAACGCGTGCCCGCAGCCGCGCTTTTACCGCGGCTCGTGGTAAATTTTACGATAAATACGGGGAGAGGACGGGGTCAGTTTCCCTTACCTTAGCCCAAACCTTTGTCCCTCCGTCTCTTCTACTCGCAGCCCTCGAGAGCTTAGATCCCAATCCATTTCACTCCACATCCTTCGCCCTGGTGACCGTGAGGGAAGATGCCCCATGGAGCCGTCCACCGCGACAAGAATACCTGGAGCGCTCGTTGCGAGGAGGCCTGCTCCCCAAGGTCTCTTCCGCCGGCCAGCCGGAGTGGATGGCGCCGCCATATTCGCACAGGGTGCCGGCTCCACCCCAGGGCTACGTCGTGAGCCTGGCTCGCCTGCACGAGCGCGGGATTCCGGATCTCCTCCCGGGGATTTTCATCCGCGCTCTGTGCACGTACTACGGGGTGGAGCTCCACAACTTCGCCCCGAACGCATCTCCCAGGCGGCGGTGTTCGTCGCTGTATGCGAGGGATACCTGGGGGTTCCGGTGCATGGGACTTGTGGATTCACTTGTTCCGGGCCGAGCTCCACACCGCCGCCACTGGGACCTCTGGGGTGCGGAGACTTGTCCGCGCTGGCAGCGTCATGTTCCAGCTTGCGGGAAGGGAGAAAGGATCTCTACATCCCCACCACCATGACGTCCAACAACGCGGACTGGACAAGGGGTGGTTCTACCTGCGTAACGACGGTAACCTCCTCCCCCCCTTATACTGACAAAGATCGTGGCGGAGAAGCCGCCCGCCATGGAGCTGGGGGGGTATCCCCCACAAACTCGTCAAGACAAGCTAGCGGATCTCACCGCGGCGCTTTCGATCCTGGCGAAGAAGGGGCTAAACGCCGCGCCGTCATCGCCAACTTCCACCAGCGGCGGGTGGTTCCTCTCATGCCAGAGGAGTTGCTCATTCTACCAGCTGACGCCGAAGGCCCCTTTTGAGGGTTCGAGGATGGCCCAGGAGCCGCTCTCAGCCGCGGAGGCGGGCCCAGCTGCGGCGCGGCGCGCCGTGGACAGCACCAAGATGGCGGTTTGAGGACGACGTCCTCTGGGCTATCAAGATGGCGCCCCGACGAGGGTACCTACCTTCGTGAGTATTTTCCCTTCTCCTTTCGAACCGTTTCGCGCTCGTATCGAGTTTATTAAGCGATTAACTTCGTATTTTCAGGGGCTGACCCACAAAGGGCAACGATCGGCTCCCCCT